>OZ020310.1:23322802-23665744 GCA_963971305.1 Arcuatula senhousia | reverse complement strand
CTTTCATTTTTAGCTCACCTGGACCGAAGGTCCATGTGAGCTATTGCCATCACTTGGCGTCTGTCGTCGTCGTCTGTCGTCGTCTGTCGTCCGTTAACAATTTTTCAAAAATCTTCTCCTCTGAAACTACTAAACAGAATTTAATGAAACTTGGTATGAATGATCCTTAAGGTGTCCTGCACCAAACTTGTGTTTCGATTTTTGATTCGTCAAAAAACATGGCCACCGTTACTAAAAATAGACCAGGGGGTCAAACTACTGTTTTGGCATGTAAATCAAAAAGTATAAGAGATAGATGAAATCTGGTGCCACACTACTGCTTCAGCATCAAAAGTTCTACAAAAGTCTCCATTTGGTCGAAGTTGTCAGATGATCCCTTTTAGGGGTTACAGCCCCTGAAAGGTGAAAATTAGCATTTTTTCATGTTTTTGGCTTATTGAATGAAAACTATTGCAGATAGAGAAAAGCTGTTGCTTGCCTAAATGTTCAGCTCATTTAGCTCTACAAAAGTCTTCATAGGGTTGAAGTTGTCAGATGACCCCTTATAGGGGTTACAGCCCCTAAAAGGCGAAAAATAGCGTTTTTTGCCTATAGAATGAAAACTATTGCAGATAGGGAAAAGCTGTTGCTTGCTTAAATGTTCAGCTCAATTAGCTCTATAAAAGTCTCTAAAGGGTCGAAGTTGTCTGATGACCTTTTATAGGGGTTACAGCCCCTTAAAGGCGAAAAATAGTGTTTTTGGCCTGTAGAATGAAAACTATTGCAGATAGGGAAAAGCTGTTGCTTGCTTAAATGTTCAGCTCATTCAGCTCTACAAAAGTTTTCATAGGGTCCAAGTTGTCATATGACCCCTAATAGGGGTTACAGCCCCTTACAGGCAAAAAATAGTGTTTTTAGCACACCTGACCCGAAGGGTCATGTGAGCTATTGTCATCGTTAAGCGTCCGTCGTCCGTCCGTCCGTCCGTTAACTTTTCTTCAAAGATCTTCTCTGAAACCACTGAAGGGATTGCATTGAAACTTGGTATACTTGATCTTTAGGATGTCCTCTACCAAGTTTGTGAATTATATACATGTCGACCAACCAACATGGCCGCCGTTGCTAAAAATAGAACAGGGGGGTCAGACCATTGTTTTTGGCTTATAACTCTAAAAGTATAAGAGATAGAGAAAATCCGAAGCAACCTTCCTTGTTCAGCATCAAAAGCTCTACAAATCTCTCCATTGAGTCGAAGTTGTGAAACGGCTCCTTATAGGAGTTATTGCCCTTTAATCATCAAAATTGACCATTTTTGCAGTTTTTGGACTATATCTTGAAAACCGTTAGAGCTAGAGGAAAAGTTAGCATTGCAGAATTGTTAAGCTCATCGAGATCTACGAAAATGATTTCAGGGTCAAAATTGTCAGATCAACCGTTTAAGAGTTATTCCCCTTTAACTGTTTTTTTTCCATTAATTTACACTGATTTTCAAAAATCTTCTTCTCTGAAACCACTGAAGGGATTGCATTGATACTTGGTATACTTGATCTTTAGGATGTCATCTACCAAGTTTGTGAATTATATACATGTCGACAAACCAACATGGCCGCCGTTGCTAAAAATAGAACAGGGGGGTCAGACCATTGTTTTTGGCTTATAACTCGAAAAGTATAAGAGATAGAGAAAATCCAAAGCAACCTACCTTGTTCAGCATCAAAAGCTCTACAAATCTCTTCATCAAGTCGAAGTTGTGAAACGGCTCCTTATAGGAGTTATTGCCCTTTAATCATCAAAATTGACCATTTTTGCAGTTTTTGGACTATATCTTGAAGACCGTTAGAGCTAGAGGAAAAGTTAGCATTGCAGAATTGTTAAGCTCATCGAGATCTACGAAAATGATTTCAGGGTCAAAATTGTCAGATCAACCGTTTAAGAGTTATTCCCCTTTAACTGTTTTTTTTTCCCATTAATTTACATCTTCTTCTCTGAAACCACTGAAGGGATTGCTTTGAAACTTGGTACACTTGATCTTTAGGATGTCCTCTACCAAGATTGTGAATTATATACATGTCTGCCAACCAACATGGCTGCCATTGCTATGGTCCTTATAGGAGTTATTGCCCTTTAACTGTTTTTTTCTACTGATTTAAACTGATTTCCAAAAATCTTCTATGAAACCACTGAAAGGATTGTTTTGCAACTTTGTATTCTTGAATGTTTGTGAAATTAATTAAAACTTTGGCATAAGAGATCAGGTGAGCGATTCAGGCTCCTGGGAGCCTCTAGTTGGTCTATAGAATGAAAACTATTTCAGATAGAGAAAAGCTGTTGCTTGTTTAAATGTTCAGCTCATTCAGCTCTACAAAAGTCTTCATAGGGTCCAAGTTGTCATATGACCCCTAATACGGGTTACAGCCCCTTACAGGCAAAAAATAGTGTTTTTGGTCTATAGATTGAAAACTATTTCAGATAGAGAAAAGCTGTTGCTTGTTTAAATGTTCAGCTCATTTAGCTCTACAAAAGTCTTCATAAGGGTCGAAGTTGTCAGATGACCCTTTATAGGAGTTACAGCCCCTAAAAGGCAAAAACACCATAAGGCAAAAAATGGTGTTTTTTGCCTACAGAATGAAAACTATTGCAGATAGGGAAAAGCTGTTAATTGCTTAAATGTTCAGCTCATTCAGCTCTACAAAAGTCTTCATATTGTCGAAGTTGTCAGATGACCCCTTATAGGGGTTACAGACCCTTAAAGGCAAAAAAAGGTGTTTTTAGCCTATAGAATGAAAACTATAGCAGATAGAAAAAAGTTTTTGCTTGCTAAATTGTTCAGCTCATTTACCCTTTAATGGTAAGGAACATCATATCAAAATTCATAGTACCGAACTGAAAGGAGTAGAGCCATGAAGGCCCCAAATCGGCCCCAAAATTCAACTTTGATATACTTCCTTGTAATTGCTCCCTTGATGTTCATTTGACTTCATATTTTATAAATTGCAATATCTTTTGGTTTGATTGTTTATCAACAAGGAGGACAGTAGGCTAAAATTCAGTCTATTTTGTACGAAATCTCATTTTTTGATATTTATCATTGATTTTCATGTATAAATCGGTGAAAACGAAAAAGGCCACAAGCGTCGACCAAAATTATTTGGTGATAGAAATGTGTTTTTAATGTCATAAAATGATAATAAAAAAAATAGGATGGTTGACGAATGTGGCTAATACTATTTTTGACAAAACACGATGACAAAACAGTGAAAATAGGCGAAAAACTAAGAATTTTATAATTTATGGCGTGTTTGAAATGCCAAGCCTAGGCCTGTGATGTAGATATTTTGTTAAATCTTACATGTATGAAAAGTTCAGTTATGTCTTAACTCATTTTGGGTAAATTTACAAAGATTTGAAGTAGTTAAAAAATTAGTAAAAATACAGGGCCGATTTGAGGCACTCGTGGCTCTACTCCTTTGCCATCAATCACTATGCATCTGTTGTTGTTGGTTGTCATCCCTTATCAATATGAAAATTCAGCTCGGAAACCACTAAACCAATTTCAATGAAACTTTGATGGAATGATATATATGATGAATCTGCTGACTTACTTTTCTACTTCAGCATCAAAAGCTCTTCAACAGGTATGCAGTCCAGTCTTGCTAATTTTGGGTGTTAAAATTTCAAGGCTATTTAATGGGAACATAGTTATGTGTAACATGTATTTGTTTATTTCCGGTCTTCAAACTCATGACGTTTTAAGTCTTCTTAAACGAGAAGAACACATTATGTCAGCAAGGACATTGCTTTCAGGAAGAATGAAGCCTGTGACTGTTACAGATCTGTTAGACCTACTTAAGTTCAACTACAACAGTGGCAGAACACTGATGGAAGCGAGAACTACAGGGCAAGGCTTCACTGCTTTCATACATGCCACTAAAGGTACTAAGATCTTAGATCAATTTTAATTATAGTTCATTCATCTTGTATAATATTAAAGTGGCATATAACAAGAATTAGAGTTCATTTTTCTAATAAGTTTTGTTCCTCCCGTGCGGGGCCCGGGTGGCGAATAGGCCCGCAGCAGAGCCTAGCTTGTCGTAAGAGGCGACTAAGGGTCTTGGGATTCTGACGTCGGGTCAGTGCTCAGCCCACAGAGCGACCAAGTGTGTACCCTAGGTGGCTGAATAGGGTAGCCCTCGTCCGCGGGGGTTGTCAGGTCTATAATACGGAAACCCTGACCGCCGACCATAGTGGGCCAACGTGTGTGGAGAGTGCCACGCTTCATGCACGTAAAAGACCCCTTTGTGGACCGCCCAGTAGTGCACCACATAGGCTAAATTTTCCGATCCTACCCACCTCTCCCCTTTTTCCTGTGGTTCTTCAAAATTTACCGGTCCTTTGTTTCCCACCCCATCCCCATATTTCATTTATCATCATCGTTTCATGTTCATTTTATCATCCTTTTCATGTTCATCGCCTGTAAATAACCTATATAGCGTTGCACGGGCGTAAAACACCAACTCTCTCACTCACTCACGCAATAATTCCAAAATAAGACATGTATTTTGAATTTGTCTTGAATTATGACAGAGAAAGAAACTCATCAACAACAAGATTGCTACGCGTAGCCATGTGTCCCCCGCCGCCACATAAAAATTGTGTGGTATGTCAACTCAAGCAATATATTGAAAATCTGACGAAAAATAAAAAGTTGATATTATAAGTGTGGCATGTCTTTGGCCCCCTGCAGCAATGTAAAGGTACAATATATTTTCAAACCATGGACACAGTTATGTGACTGAATTCAATGAGCAATTCAACAAAAAAGAATTTTCAAAATCGAATGAATAATAAACATTCTAAAACATTTTTGTCAATGCACCCGTTTTATCCCCTTTAAGTCCTTTTTTTCTAAAACAGTAGGGGCCACAAACCCCAAATATGTGCTAGCCCCTTACCCCAATTGTGTGTTTTATACTAACCCTAACCCTAATAAAATGTTTTACACTAATCCTAACCCTAATTATGCGTTTTTGTACTAACCCTTACCCTAATTGTATAATTTTGTACTAACCCTAACCCTAAATGTATCTTTATATGCTAACCCTAACGGTGTGATTTATACTAACCCTAACCCTATTTATATGTTTCACACTAACCCTAACCCTAATAATACGTTTTTGTACTAACACTTATCATAAATGTATTTTTTGTAGTAACCACTACGATTAATTTTGAATTTTCATCAACTACAACCCTAATTGTATAATTTTGTACTAACCCTAACCCTAAATGTATCTTATATGCTAACCCCTAACCCTAATTAAGTGTTTTATACTAACCCTCATTATATGTTTTACACTAACCCTTACCCTAATTATGCGTTTTTGTACTAACCCTTACCCTAATTGTATAATTTGTACTAACCCTGACCCTAAATGTATCTTTATATGCTAACCCCATATCCCTAACATTGTGTTTTATACTAACCCTACCATAATAATATGTTTTACACTAACCCTCACCCTAATTATACGTTTTTGTACCAACCCTTATCATAATTGTATTTTTTGTACCTACCCCAACCAATAATTTTGTGTTTTCATCGACTATAACCCTAATTTTATGATTTTGTAACCCTAAGCCTAAGTGTATCTTAATATGCTTACCCCTTACCCTAATTGTGTGTTTTATACTAACCCTAACCCTAATTATATGTTTTACACTAACCCTAACACTAATTATATAATTTACATTAACCTTTACCCTAATTATACGTTTCTGTACTAACCCTTATCATAAATGTATCTTAGTACTAGCCCCTACCACTTATTTTATTGTTTTCTTCGACTATTCCCCAAATTGTATACTTTTGTACTAACCCTAACCTTAAATGTATCTTTATATGCTAACTCCTAACCCTAATTGTGTGTTTTATACTAGCCCTATCCCCAATAATATGTTTTAAACTAACCCTAACCCTAATTATACGTTTTTGTACTAACCCTTACCCTAATTGTATAATTTTGTACTAACCCTTACCCTAAATGTATCTTTATATGCTACCCCCAAATCCTTATTGTGTGTTTTTAGCTCACCTGACCCGAAGGGTCATGTGAGCTATTGTCATCGTTAAGCGTCCGTCGTCCGTCCGTCTTCCGTCCGTCGTCCGTCCGTTAACTTTTCTTCAAAGATCTTCTTCTCTGAAACCACTGAAGGGATTGCATTGATACTTGGTATACATGATCTTTAGGATGTCCTCTACCAAGTTTGTGAATTATATACATGTCGACAAACCAACATGGCCGCCGTTGCTAAAAATAGAACAGGGGGGTCAGACTATTGTTTTTGGCTTATAACTCGAAAAGTATAAGAGATAGAGAAAATCCGAAGCAACCTTCCTTGTTCAGCATCAAAAGCTCTACAAATCTCTCCATTGAGTCAAAGTTGTGAAACGACTCCTTATAGGAGTTATTGCCCTTTAATCATCAAAATTGACCATTTTTTTCAGTTTTTGGACTATATCTTGAAAACCGTAAGAGCTAGAGGAAAAGTTAGCATTGCAGAATTGTTAAGCTCATTGAGATCTACGAAAATGATGGCAGGGTCAAAATTGTCAGATCAACCGTTTATGAGTTATTCCCCTTTAACTGTTTTTTTTTCCATTAATTTACACTGATTTTCAAATATCTTCTTCTCTGAAACCACTGAAGGGATTGCATTGATACTTGGTATACTTGATCTATAGGATGTCCTCTACCAAGTTTGTGAATTGTATACACATCAACCAACCAACATGGCCGCTGTTGCTAAAAATAGAACAGGGGGGTCAGACCATTGTTTTTGGCTAATAACTCGAAAAGTATAAGAGACAGAGAAAATCCAAAGCAACCACTCAAGTTCAGCATTAAAATATCTACAAATCTCTCCATTGAGTCAAAATTGTGAAACGACTCCTTATAGGAGTTATTGCCCTTCAATCGTCAAAATTTACCTGTTTGCAGTTTTTGGACAATATCTTGAAAACTGTAAAAGCTAGAGGAAAACTTAGCGTTGCAGAATTGTTAAACTCATTCAGATTTCCAAAAATGATTTCGGGGTCAAAATTGTCAGATCAGCCATTTAAGAGTTATTCCCCTTTAACTGTTTTTTTTTTCCATTGATTTTAACTGATTTTCAAAAATCTTCTTCTCTGAAACCACTGAAGGGATTGCTTTGAAACTTGGTACACTTGATCTTTAGGATGTCCTCTACCAAGTTTGAGAATTATATACATGTCGACCAACCAACAAGGCCGCCATCGCTATGTTCCTTATAGGAGTTATTGCCCTTTAACTGTTTTTTTTCTATTTATTTTAACTGATTTCAAAAAATATTCTCTGAAACTACTGAAAGGATTGTTTTGCAACTTTGTATTCTTGAAAGGTTGTGTAAATAATTCAAACTTTGGCGTAAGCGATTAGGTGAGCGATTCAGGCTCCTGGGAGCCTCTAGTTTTGTGTTTTCATCGACTATAACCCTAATTGTACAATTTTGTGTTTTCATCGACTATAACCCTAATTGTACAATTTTGTACTAACCTTAACCGTAAATGTATTTTATATGCTAACCCCTAACCCTATTTGTGTGTTTTATACTAACCCCAACAATATGTTTTACACTAATCCTAACCCTAATTATGCGTTTTTGTACTATCCCTTGTCCTAATTGTGATACTTTGCACTTACCGTAAACCTAAATGTATCTTTATATGCTAACCCTAATTGTGTGTTTTATACTTACCCTAACCCTAATTATATGTTTCGCACTATCCCTAACCCTAATTATACGTTTTTGTACGAACCCTTATCATAAATGTATTTTTTGTACTAACCCCTACCACTAATTTTGTGGTTTCATCGACTATAACCCTAATTGTATAATTTTGTACTAACCGTAACCCTAAATGTATCTTATATGCTAACCCCTAACACTAAGTGTGTGTTTTACACTTATCCTAATCCAAATTATACGTTTTTGTATTAACCCTTACCCTAATTGTATTATTTTGTACTAACCCTAACTCTAGATGTATCTTTATTTGCTAAACATTAACCCTAATTGTGTGTTTTATACTAACCCTAACTGTGTGTTTTATACTAACCCTAATCCTAATTATATGTTTTAAACTAACCCTAACACTAATTATACGTATTTGTACTAACCTTTACCCCAATTGTATAATTTTGTACTAACCCTAACCCTAAATGTATCTTTATATGCTAACCCTAACTGTGTGTTTTATACTTACCCTAACCCTAATTATATGTTTGGCACTATCCCTAACCCTAATTCTACGTTTTTGTACGAACCCTTATCATAAATGTATTTTTTGTACTAACCCCTACCACTAATTTTGTGGTTTCATCGACTATAACCCTAATTGTATAATTTTGTACTAACCGTAACCCTAAATGTATCTTATATGCTAACCCCTAACACTAAGTGTGTGTTTTACACTTATCCTAATCCAAATTATACGTTTTTGTATTAACCCTTACCCTAATTGTATTATTTTGTACTAACCCTAACTCTAGATGTATCTTTATTTGCTAAACATTAACCCTAATTGTGTGTTTTATACTAACCCTAACTGTGTGTTTTATACTAACCCTAATCCTAATTATATGTTTTAAACTAACCCTAACACTAATTATACGTATTTGTACTAACCTTTACCCCAATTGTATAATTTTGTACTAACCCTAACCCTAAATGTATCTTTATATGCTAACCCTAACTGTGTGTTTTATACTTACCCTAACCCTAATTATATGTTTGGCACTATCCCTAACCCTAATTCTACGTTTTTGTACGAACCCTTATCATAAATGTATTTTTGTACTAACCCCTACCACTAATTTTGTGGTTTCATCGACTATAACCCAAATGGTATAATTGTGTACTAAGGTAGTAAAACACAATTCTTGGTAAAACGTCAGAAACGTCCATAGTTTTGCAGCACATATGATTCTTCCAATAACTATTCTAAAACTATATTTAACCTTATAAACACTTATCATACATCGTTGAAATCCTTACATTCCATAGATTATCTTCCAGTTAGTTGTTACTTGCAAAAATAAGATCTTTTCATTACAAACCGATAACTCCGAAAACAAATTATACATGAAAAAACACTAAAATTTACACATTTTTACCATAATTCAAGCCTAGATTAGACTCAAACCTGCACTAAATCCTCTATAGTGCTATACATGCTCTGAAAGTGCATAAACCTGGCTGTTTATTAAAAGTAAAAAACCTATACATCGACCGGCTTATTTTTTCAAGAAATGACGTCGCATTTTTTACCTTAAAAACAAGCATTAATAAAAACGTTCAAAAGATCGGTAAAACAAAAATGACACCATGCCGGAAAAGGGACGCTAAACTTCCGTTTTTTTCGAATATTTTTATGTTCTGTCAAAAATGTTATCTCTGAAAGATTCCCTGTCAGTTGAGCACACTTTCGTTACTTAATTATAAGGCATTCTTAATTTATAGCTACTTAAATTCGACCTTCTTATTTTACTTTAGAAATTCTAGGATGTCACTCTCCGAAACTAACTTGTAAACAAAACCGAACTGTGTCTTACTACCTTAATAGATAAACAATTTTTTATGTATGTAAGTGCTTTGTATATTTCAAAACTTGATTATATTTGGAACAAAATGATGTTTGGCAATTTCTTTTAGGTCATATATAAGCCAAGTTGTGTTCAGTCAAAGTTGGAACCCTATTTTCACTTTTGACCGTAGTTTTGCAATATTTTTTGAAAAATATATCATATCATGGTGTCTTTGTGTTTCTTAGATGAAAATCAACATTTTTACACATTTTTGTTATTTATTGATAAAATAATTGACATTTACCTTTTAATTGATTATTTTTTTAAGTCCGGGGAGATTTTACCTATGAAATTAACACAGTTTGCAAAGTAAAGACCAAGTACGAAAATTTTGAATATCGTGTTCCTAAGAGACAAAATCGTCACATTTTGCATCAAAATACGGAGTTCTGTCGAAAAAGTTCAGCAAATAAATAAGTATCCATACATTAATTTTATTTTAAAGAGATGTTGTCTATTTGGTCGTTTTTACCTTTATAAAAACAGAAATGATGCAGCTGAAAAGTTGGCAAAACGTTACGTAACGTTTTCGCTCGAAATTTTTAAAATATGCTGTTTTGGCTGCTATGGCCTTTTTTCCAAGACAACTAATATTTTCCAACTTTTTTTTTAACTAATCTGTTTTATATTTATTTAGCTTTAATTCCACCAATTAACATGGGTATTTAGTTCGCGTTCAATGCTAGTATGATTGTTGACAATTACGTTAATGGTAGTAAAACACACTTCTAGGTAAAACGTCAGAAACGTCCATAGTTTTGCAGCACATATGATTCTTCCAATAACTATTCTAAAACTATATTTAACCTTATAAACACTTATCATACATGGTTATCCGCAACATACGTGCACCATACACCTGCAAGAAGACTTAATTTGAAGGTTATACCCGACATACGTGCACCATACACCTGCAACAAGGCTTAATTTGAAAGTTTCACCCGACATACTAGTACATGCATCACACACCTGCAACAAGGCTTAATTTGAACGTTTTACGCAATATACATGCACCATACACCTGCAACAAGGCTTAATTTGAACGTTTTACGCAATATACATGCACCATACACCTGCAACAAGGCTAAATTTGAAGGTTATATCGGTAACCGACAAACGTGCATCATACACCTACAACAAGGCTTAGTTTGAAGGCTATACGCAACATATGTGCATCATACATCTGCAACAAGGCTTAATTTGAAGGTTATAAGCAACACACGTGCATCATAAACCTGCAACAAGACTTAATTTGGAGGTTATACCCGACATACGTGCACCATACACCTGAAACAAGGCTTCATTTGAACGTTATACTCAACATACGTGCATTATAAACCTGCAACAAGGCTTAATTTGAAGGTTACACACAAATACGTGCATCATACACCTGCAACAAGGCTTATTTTGAAGGTTTTACCCGACATACTAGTACATAAATCATTCACCTGCAACAAGGCTTAATTTGAAGGTTATACCTGACTGACGTGCATCATACACCTGCAACAATGCTTACTTTGGAGGTTAAACGCAACATACGTGCATCATACACCTGCAACAAGGCTTAATTTGAAGGTTACACACAAATACGTGCATCATACACCTGCAACAAGGCTTATTTTGAAGGTTTTACCCGACATACTAGTACATAAATCACTCACCTGCAACAAGGCTTAATTTGAAGGTTATACCCGACTGACGTGCATCATACACCTGTAACAATGCTTACTTTGGAGGTTAAACGCAACATACGTGCATCATACACCTGCAACAAGGCTTAATTTGAAGGTTATACCCAACATACGTGCATCAAGGCTTAATTTGAAGGTTATACGCAACACACGTGCATTATACACCTGCAACAAGACTTAATTTGAAGGTTGTACACAAATTTGTGCACCATACACCTGCAAGAAGACTTAATTTGAAGGTTATACCCGACATTCCTGCATCATACACCTGCAACAAGGCTTAATTTGAAGGTTATACGCAACACATGTGCATCATACACCTGCAACAAGACTTAATTTGAAGGTTATACCCGACATATGTGCACCATACACCTGCTACAGTCCCGTGCGGGGCCCGGGTGGCGAATAGGCCCGCAGCAGAGCCTAGCTTGTCGTAAGAGGCGACTAAGGGTCTTGGGATTCTGACGTCGGGTCAGTGCTCAGCCCACAGAGCGACCAAGTGTGTACCCTAGGTGGCTGAATAGGGTAGCCCTCGTCCGCGGGGGTTGTCAGGTCTATAATACGGAAACCCTGACCGCCGACCATAGTGGGCCAACGTGTGTGAAGAGTGCCACGCTTCATGCACGTAAAAGACCCCTTTGTGGACCGCCCAGTAGTGCACCACATAGGCTAAATTTTCCGCCCCTACCCACCTCTCCCCTTTTCCTGTGGTTCTTCAAAATTTACCGGTCCTTTGTTTCCCACCCCATCCCCATTTTTCATTTATCATCATCGTTTCATGTTCATTTTATCATCCTCTTCATGTTCATCGCCTGTAAATAACCTATATAGCGTTGCACGGGCGTTAAACACGAACTCACTCACTCACTCACCTGCTACAAGGCTTAATTTGAAGGTGATACCCGACATACGTGCACCATACACCTGAAACAAGGCTTAATTTGAAGGTTATACCCGACATTCCTGCATCATACACCTGCAACAAGGCTTAATTTGAAGGTTATACGCAACACATGTGCATCAAACACCTACAACAAGGCCTAATTTGAAGGTTATACGCAACATACGTGCATTATACAACTGCAACAAGGCTTAATTTGAAGGTTATACGCAACACACGTGCATCATTCACCTGAAACAAGATTTAATTTTAAGGTAATCCGCAACACACGTGCACCATACACTTGCAACAAGGCTTAATTTGAAGGTTATACCCGATATACGTGCACTATACACCTGCAACAAGGCTTAATTTGACGGTTATACGCAACATACGTGCATTATACACCTGCAACAAGGCTTTATTTGAAGGTTATACTCGACATACGTGCATCATACACCTACAACAAGGCGTCACCTGGCCAGACATCCCAGGTGTTAATTGCAGATTGGTGATTACGTAATTTGCCCCAGGTAAGAATTTTGTATATTCGACGTGAACCTTTTTCCCGGCCTTTTAATCTCATTAGACAGCTATTTAACTGATTAACTAATTCTTGAAAGGCTATCAGTTTAACGGATTAATTCAAATCAATTAAGCGTGTCTAATAGTCACCTCATAAAGATCAAAGAAGAGACGGTGATCTTCAGCTGGGTATTACCATTTCTTAGACTCTTTCGTCTCCTGATTGTTAAACGTGGTTTAATAAGGTTTTTGGTTTTGTAAAAGATTAATCGTAATTTCGAGAGAATGAGAAAAATAATTGCTATATAATATACCTTGCACCAATGTCCCTTCTAAATATTTGTAATGTCTGACTACGTAAGTGACGTGTCTGCTAGCAGCTTTAGATCTGCAGATTTGGTCGAATACGGTCAGGAGGGGCATCAACTTGAACCAGAGTATACGGAGGAAGAAATCCGGTAGATAGAAGAGTTGGAAATAAATCGCTAGACTGAATTTCAAAGCAACCCAATTTGCCACTCAATGGTGCAAATGTTCCGATCGCTGTGTGCCAATGCCCTTGCTCGCAGAATGCCTATGCTGCCACGAGTTTACATTATTCACCGATATCTTCGACCCTGGTGCAACCACGACTTCAAGATAGTTTGTTTAAACCCGGTTGTGCTGAAAACTATATTTAATAGTTTCTTGTGGTACAAAAGCCACCGGGGGAGAGCACCAGACGTCCTATTAAATAGGTATATGAATATACATTTACTTTTTTTTCAGAGTGATAAGGTATTGCCGAAGATTTCACTGATTGAAAACATTGAGTTTTTTCTTGACCCATCAAACAAAAGTTATATATATTCTTAGCCAACAAAAAGTTAACAGTACAAAACAAGGAAGTAATAACGTAAAGGCAAGGTAACTTTAGATACCACTTTTTAAATTACATTATCATTCATTTATTTGATTTTACAATCTTAATTGCAGCCAGAGCAGACTTATGGCATACAGACAGTTTGTATGTTGGGTCAGAATATGTCTACCTTTAGGAAGAAAACATCGGGTTGTGCTGTGTGTGTCATCAGAAAAGAAAGTCCTTCTGCAGATGGGTAATACGAAGGATTTAGAGAGTGTATTAGTGACACAGACTCTGAATAGATTTTCCTTCAATGACTTATACTTTTTCTTATGGTGGTGACACTAAGCTTAGTTAAAATTTGTTTTCCATTCATAACTTATAAAATGTACAGCATAACCTCATATAAACTCATTTCATCTTTTATTTGTGTGTTTTGTTTTTTGTTGTTGCTGATTATAAGGGGGCGACCATTGGATTTTCATTGGAGGGCTTTTGTGAAATTAAAAATAAAAAGGCAGGATGTCAAAAATCACATAAAAAGGCATGGTAGGATGTTGTTTTTGGCTGAAAAAAATATAGTTAGAAAAATATCCAGGCTCCAGAGTTCTCGAAAATAAAAAGGCAGGACGAAGTAAATATATATATCTAAATCCCCCCTCCCTAAAAAAATCAAATATTCTAGCTTTCATACGAAACGCAAGATCTAAATTATTAATTTTGTATTGGCACTTTTATTTTTATTGTACACTTCGCATTCTCAGTTTACGTTGGAACCGATCTGACATTTTAGATATTAGAAACGGGCGTCAGACAAAGTTTAGAGTTTGACACGTAGAACTTTTTTACATTGATTTCATAAGTTTATAAGATCCTAAAGTTGTTGGTGTGGTTGTCTATCTTATATTCGATCTACGAAAGAAGGAGTAGGAGGACATATAGTGTCCGGTTCTGTACGTCCGTCCGTACGTCCTAATGTTTGAAGATCGGGCATTATGTCTTTTGGATATATCATGTTTGCATGGGCTTCTTATGCAGAGAAATACAAGTGATAAAATATTTATACTTTTTAAAATTAATTTTACGAACACAAGATTGTGGTATATACTCATACGGCTGTCTTCGTGAAGGTAACACGAAGCGTTTTCTGTATAGTGTGCTTTTTTGTTTTACTTTTTAAAAGAGAAATGTAAAAAAAGCCTTAAAAAATCACCTGAAGAAGAACAATTTCACCATTTTTACACAGATAAAAATGTCGAAAAATCAAAGACATGAGTGATAAATTGTAGGTCTTCCGTTGTACTTTATAACTGAGACAATAATTCGATATGATTTTCTCAGTTTATAATAAATAATTAACAGAGACAAATTATCTCATTTTCTGTCATAAACCATTACACTACCACCTGTTAATTACCATCCCCGGGAAGTAAGTAATACCTGGGAGTGTCACAAGTTTAAATACGTTGCCCCCTACTGTGAATTACTATCTTCATATAGGTAAAAATAATATTATCTTCTATATAATGAACGTTTAAGAAATCCTTTTAAGATAAAAAAAAATACATTTGCGCATTTTTAAGGAATGCATAGGGGAGGGTCGGGAAGACCTTTTCCGGGACGCCGGGATTGGCCATATTATTTAACGGGAATTCGGGAAAAGCGACTAGCGGGACACGGGAACCTGCATTTTATTTTTCGGGATGCGGGATCGGTAGTTTTTAATATCCGGGAAAATGGGATTCTAAAATTATTTTGACGGGAATTCGGGACGGGACCCCCTCCTTTTAAAATGTATATTTACTAGTTATTGCAAAATTATTCTGAATACATGCACAGTTATAACTGAAGTGTTAAAACGCTTATACAAAACAAAAATATAAGTTTTATTCCGCTTTCGGTTATATTCTTAAATTTACGCACACCCGTTATAATTTTTTTTTAAAACTAAAACTGATACTTTTGTCTTGTGGATATTTATAGCAAAGATTCTGACCGTTACATACTAGCCCGGGCATACTAGGTAATAATGTAACATGTAAGAAACGTTTGACTAAAAAAATAATGAAATTATTATTGACGAATATAGATAGATATAAACATTTTTCATGGACAAAAGAACACTGCTTACAGTGGCGGATCCAGAGGGGGGGGGGGGGGTTACGGGGGTCGGACCCCCCCTTTCCTCCAAAAATTTTAATTTTTTGTTTACATTTTCAGCAAAATTGGTCTGGAACCCCCCCCCCTTTTGGCCCACAGAACCCAGTATAAGGAACCCCCCTTTCGAGAATTTCTGGATCCGCCCCTGGCTTACTATTAAGTCACCCTCTAAAGATGTTGCTTCAAAATGGTCTTCACACACAAACTTGTATACCTGACATTGCTGATAGTGGATGGCAAATCAAAAGACTGGACCCATTTAAGATGCAAGTCTGTCTCTTTTTTCTTTAGGTCAGGAAAACGGAATAACACCTAACCGTTACTACGCTGAGTAGAACAACCAACTATCACCATGATCGTGCAAGACATTTTTGTATGACGATAGAGTTGACCATTGTGTGTCGTTATCGTTTTGGTACTTTGTAGTTATTAGATATTAGGTGATGGTCACGTGACAATAGGGCCTACAAGCCGTACAAAATGGCCGCACCCATCGTTCCAATTTATCGATACAAAACGCTCTCATACTCGCTTATTGGTGAAGATTGAAGAGTTTTACATGTATATTTATGTTTAGTAAAATGTGATGAAAAACATATGTAAAAATTATTTTTTTGCGAATTTTCCCTTTAATTTGAAGATTATACGCAACACACGTGCATCATAAACCTGCAACAAGACTTAATTTGGAGGTTATACGTAACACACGTGCACCATACACCTGCAAGAAGACTTAATTTGAAGGTTATACCCGACATACGTGCACCACACACCTGAAACAAGGCTTCATTTGAACGTTATACGCAACATACGTGCATTATAAACCTGCAACAAGGCTTAATTTGAAGGTTGCACACAAATACGTGCATCATACACCTGCAACAAGGCTTATTTTGAAGGTTTTACCCGACATACTAGTACATAAATCATTCACCTGCAACAAGGCTTAATTTGAAGGTTATACCCGACTGACGTGCATCATACACCTGCAACAATGCTTACTTTGGAGGTTAAACGCAACATACGTGCATCATACACCTGCAACAAGGCTTAATTTGAAGGTTATACGCAACACACGTGCATCATACACCTGCAACAAGACTTAATTTGAAGGTTATACCCGACATATGTGCACCATACACCTGCAACAAAGCTTAACTTGAAGGTTATACGCAACACACGTCAATTCAAGACTCATCAGAGGCGCTCTACCAAAAATATTGAAAATGCCAAACACTGTATGAATATGAAGAGCATAGAACAGTATAACCAAAAATAACAAACTGGGGAACCAAATTATTACTAAGATATTCAACCTATGTCTGGGGTAGGAAGAACCTTATGGTTTAGACAATTTTGAAATTTAGACGGATAATTTAAAGCTTTGATGTATTCTCCAACACAAAAGTGTTGGTGCCGGAGCGGGCTAACCTCGGGGAATTTAAACTCCACCAGCAGAGCTAACCTTCACGTGTGTTCAAAATACAAATGACAACAAAGTTCAGACAATAAATTTTGCTACGCCTGACGCGCGTTTCGTCAATTCAAGACTCATCAGAGGCGCTCTACCAAAAATATTGAAAATGCCAAACACTGTATGAATATGAAGAGCATAGAACAGTATAACCAAAAATAACAAACTGGGGAACCAATTTATTACTAAGATATTCAACCTATGTCTGGGGTATGAAGAACCTTATGGTGTAGACAATTTTGAAATTTAGACGGATAATTTAAAGCTTTGATGTATTCTCCAACACAAAAGTGTTGGTGCCAGAGCGGGCTAACCTCGGGGAATTTAAACTCCACCAGCAGAGCTAACCTTCACGTGTGTTCAAAATACAAATGACAACAAAGTTCCAGACAATAAATTTTGCTACGCCTGACGCGCGTTTCGTCAATTCAAGACTCATCAGAGGCGCTCTACCAAAAATATTGAAAATGCCAAACACTGTATGAATATGAAGAGCATAGAACAGTATAACCAAAAATAACAAACTGGGGAACCAAATTATTACTAAGATATTCAACCTATGTCTGGGGTAGGAAGAACCTTATGGTTTAGACAATTTTGAAATTTAGACGGATAATTTAAAGCTTTGATGTATTCTCCAACACAAAAGTGTTGGTGCCGGAGCGGGCTAAATTGATCTAACAAACCAAAATACATAAGTCGAATTATAGCATTTGATTGTCACTAAAATGGTTCTTGTGGCAATATATAAGTGAAATTTATGTGATCGAAATTAGAAGAAACACTGATCGAAATTGTAATACATGTGATCGAAATTGCAAGAAAAAAACTTCACCATCGGAACTACCCATATCCTCAGTCGTTGATACCTTTAGCTTCAGTCTGTTAAGTTATGGGACGATGACTCTGCGGTTAGACCGAAACTAAATGGTAGCTAAACCACAGGTATGGGTAGGGCGAAAGCTGGGTGGGTTTATTTCTTTCTTTCTTTTTTTTTTTTTTCTAAGGCTATATATTTTTTTTTTAAGGCCATGGTATAGTATCTATTATCGCGCCATATGCCACCTATTACCAACCCTGGATGTTGAAAGAATGACTATTTAACTGAACTACGTGATAACCTACTTCCGCTATAGGAATCAACCAATGAGACTTTACCCATATCCTCAGTCGTTGATACCTTTAGCTTCAGTCTGTTAAGTTATGGGACGATGACTCTGCGCTATCCTTTGTATACCCTTAACCAAACCTACTCAAAGTACTTAATTTAATAAAATATTATATATTGCCGTTCATCTTTATTCCCAATACTCAAACTAACTACAAAAAGATGAACATAATATTCAACAAGTTACTCAATGTCCCTAACATTCAAAAGCTCTTTCCATCAAAGACAGATCTGTCTTCTCTTTAAATTGTTTTTCAATTTCATCCGCATTATCTACAGATTTCGCCAAATTCGTTGCTACAACTTCCGAATCAACCAAAGTGTGCATTCGACCATAGTACTCTGCACTGGACTTGCTAAACCAACCTATATGCCCCATAACATGTTCAGCAGTACTTGCAGAATCCGACAACGCCATAGTAACGGTGCATCCGGATCTAAAACTATGTGGTGTTTCTCCTTCGTACAAACCTAAGGTTGATAAATAATACCTTAGTCTTTCATAAACCACAGAATAACTGACATGCTGATCTAAAACCCTTCCATTCTCCGCCACAGTCCTAAATAGGTAACCTTGGGACAAATCAACATTACATGAATTTGCAAATTGCACATATGCTAAAAGACCTCTAATCGGACAGATTGATGAGTCGCTGCATTTCTTAATAACAAACGTATTACTCCTTCTCTTCCCACCCTTCAATGTTTTACCAAATGTATGCTGGAAGACAAAACCTGATCCATCATTTAGAACTTTGACTTCTTGTGCAACAACAAAAGAAAGATCTCCTGCACGATCACCTGCGAAAAAGTGTAACTTCAACCATGCTTGATCCCTCCAAAGCACAAACTTCTCTCTAACTTTAATGCCATACTTCCCAAGTTCTCTGTCTATAAACATACACATAGCTTTTACCTTTGTTATAAAAATAGGTTTAGCCTGCTTCGGTAAAATATGCGCCTTTGCTTGCTCCTCTTTAATTAATCTTACATATTCTTTTATAACCATAGAAGTAGCTGGGTTCCCAGACTCTGTTACCTCACACCAAGCCCTTCCAAAACCCTTCTGGTCGAATATAGTTACAAGCTGATTCACAATACCTTCTACTGTAGCCGATGCCAATCTGGTGGGACATGCGCAATTAAATGAGCCCTTCAAACCGAGAAATTTGCAATTGATTTCATGTACAGGTGTTTTCCCATGCGAATCCTTCCATACCAAAAAACGCCTTATGTCATTCGGGGAACATGTTTGCATGGACGGTTTATATGGTATCTCTTTAAGAAATGAAAGGAAACTCCCAATCAGACTATTTTGCCTTTTAAACTTTGAAGATGACTCCGTTCTATCATCTAAATCCGCTAAACGTTCATCAATGGAAAACCAATCAATAGACGAAACATCAACCTACAATAAAGAAACATCAACCTTGTGTATTCATGAACAGAATTTGTATTGTTCCCTTCATCGGAAATAACTAGAAGCCCGAGAAAATCGGAAAGAGCCCCATCCGAAAATTAATTGGATATACGAATCTCCAAATAGTACTAAATGAACCATAAACTTTAAATCTCACTTCATTTCATTCATAAGAAATTGTAAACGAACAGACTGACATACAGACAATGTGAAAACTGTAGGCGTGATCAAAATTCGAAAAATATACAAAGGGAAATAACTCAATCTTATTTTATTTATTTATTTTTTTTTTACTACTTTGACTTACCTCCCCTTGTACGGTTTTAATTAATTAATAATCGACAATAAAGCTTTCATAACATTTATTTAAAAGACAACCTCAAAGCATACAAAGGCGACCTCAGTCCTGCTTGATCAAGAACAAATCCCTGTTTCGACGGTGTTTTTATAACATTCTTGTCACCAAATCTCGCGTACAGTATAAAACTTCAAAACTGGCCACCAAATCGGCAAAGTCTTCAATTCAGGAACAACAATAGTACAATCAACACATTGCTCACGCAATAAACAGAATACAGGGAAAATCAGAACAAATGGTGGGTGTACGTAAGGATTCTCCTCATTCTTCAAATTCTGCGCAAAAACATTCACACCTGCAGATAAAGGTGTTGGCCACGGAGTAAAATGTTTTAACGGTTTCCCCTCTTTAGACAACATCACATTCGAGTCCAACGACATTAGGTCTGTCGAGTGGCGACCAAATGCCAATTCTACCAATTGCCAGGATTGATCACTTAACATAGCATCTGAAATATCCATTAATCGTGAAGGGGCGTCTGCCTCATTTAAGTGTGACGGAATGTATCTCATGTGCAAATCCATATTGTATTCTTTCACATGGTTGAAAATCGATTTCATAATACAACACAATGCTTGTGATTTGCAACCTTGATTCTCCCATGCGTTTATAACCGCCATATTATCGGAATACAAATCAACTCTAGAATCCCGTAAATGCTCCCCAAGGGATTGTAAAGATTTAAGGACAGCATCACCCTCTTTCTCATGAATGGGTCGATCATCTTGTGAAGGCCAGTAGTCACTAAGTACCACATGTTCATCAGATAAAAGTTTCACCGTACCACCATATCGAAAACTGGAAGCATCCGTCGACATTTCAATTACATTATGGAACTCCGGCCTCCATTTACAATATCCAGCCCAATTGTCAAGAAATCTCCAATATAATAACTCATCCTTCATAGGACCTTTGACCTCAATTTTCCTACTGTTTTTAATGCAATATGATATAGCAGAATTCAACTCTCGACAGAACAACCTACAACCTGGAACTGCAATATTTAGAGAAATGCATTTCCCACAAAATCTCTGCAAGGTTTTCACATCAACTTCGTTCATAGTCAAAATAATCTCTCTTAATTCTATGAATTTCGCCTTCTTATCATCTGGTAATATGTATGCCTGTTTGACCGAATCGACTAAGAATCCTAAGAACTTTTTACATGTACTAGGTTCCAATGAGCACTTTTTTAACGACAATGTATAACCAAGTCTTGTTAATACTTCTAGCAATATATATGTCAACTTTTTCGCCTCCATGTCAATTTCAGTAGACTTCGAACCACCAGTGACTGCAAATCTATCGTCGATATACAACATATTTATAACATCTAAAGTGCGTAAATAAGAAGTAACTCGAATACCAATATATTGATATATATAGGGGGAGGCTTTCCAACCAAACGGAAGTGTAGTATAGACATATAATAACCCCCAAATTGAATTCCGAAGTACGTCTGGGACGATTCACTGAGCTTAACGTGGTCATACCCTGATTTATCATCACAGGTAACCATTAACGCATTTTCTTTAACCAGCCGGTGTACATCTTTAAGGTTCTCTAGATGGAACGGCAAATCCTTCACCCATAGATTCAAAAAGCGCTCATCATGGCACAACCTAGGCTTACTAGGTTCCACAGTCAGTGGCATGATAAGTTTAGGAGGGTGACATTCACCTACCTTCCCAAGAAGTCTAATAGACCCTGTCGCAATCTTTTGACTTAATTCACTAGAAATGAAAGGTAGGAACTTTCTGCAAGACGTTGAATTTCGAAAATAGTTTCTAGGGGGTATCTCAGAATCGTAATATTTTCCTTTAAAATTGCCTCTAAAACGCTTAAAAAACGACTGGACATCAACACCTTCCTTCAACCATTTCAGAATAGTTTCATGTTCATGTGCATCAACAATTGATTCCCATTCAGAAAAGCAATCATGCAACTGACCCGAAACAAATTCATCAGGATCACGCAAAGGTAACACATCTACATCAAAGGCAACATCGTTACAAGAAACCTCCTCAGCCGTTGGGCAGCGGTTTGAAGGAGAAGGGATTCCGCCTTTTAGTGTCAACCATGCTGGTTTCTCCCTTAAAACAATTTTCGTAGGATCAAATCCACAACTCAACTCCCACTCGGGGACATGAACAAATGAATTCCCTCTGTCCAGTTTTTCCTAAACAAAAACAAATACTTTAGTAATCTTTGCTTATAACGCCTAATATGTACTTATAATACCAGCACAATTACACTCAAAGGCAGAACCCCATCACCTACAATCCGCGTGGAAAAAACCACTAGGGCATCAGTGTCCCTTGGAAAGTAGACAAAGGAATTCCGCATTATTATCATTATTACTATTTTTATTTTTTTTTTTTTAAGTATGTATATATTTTAAAACATGTATACTAGTAATACAGCCATCGTGTCTATCACTATACAATTCCACAGCTTCACTAGGACATTACGTAGGGCGGATGTAAAGTAAAACTAATTACCCTAGATTCAGAAATAAATTGAACACATTTGTCTACTAAGTTTGTAAAGAGAGTCTGTATCAATTTCGTCTAAATATTACCCAATATAACTACGGCCAGTGAAATAGAACACCATTTGAAGATCTAATTTCCAAACAAATTTTACAAATCTGCAAAGAATTATCACATAAGTCCTCATGCGGATGTCTTTTTTTTTTTTTTTTTTTTTTCCTTCTTTTTGACATTTCGGACAGGTCTTAGGTATTCGTATGCCCCGATGGTACCCAACTACTTCGATAATAACCCATATATTTTTATCATCTTTCACGAATATACAAAAAGATAGACAGACAGACAAACTTGTTGATAACATAGATGTTGATCTACAAAGTACTCGAAACAATTTTTACATTTATATTCTCCGCACACGTGTTCTTCCGGTTTCCCTTTTTCCCTGTCCAACACTTTTCTACAATGTTTACATTGATAGATTTTCTCGCATAACGATTTATCTACTTCCTTCCCGTTTTTATTTCTTCTGGATACGTGGGCTTCGTAACATTCCTGCGAACGACATGTTCTATGACAAAACCTACAACTTCGCTCTGTCTGTAATAGACACGGATCTCTGCAACACACGTTACACGTCGTTTCGCACTTGTGTCCCCCTTTATTTTTGTAAGGCTTCAGACAAGTCTCGCAGAAATATCCGTACCCAAAGAATCCGTTAATGTTTCCAATGCCGTCAAAATGACCTCTCGAGGAGTCTCCCGTTGTCGTCAGATATAGATACAGATTCTGTCTGGACGGATTATTGGCTACACGACAAAATTTGTTTCCCAATTTAGAAGATAATACCAAAATGTTCACGTCCAACAGGTCTTCGAAAGGTCGAATGTCCGAGAGACCTAAGGACCTATCAGTTGGAACATCGGCTTCTCTACATAAAGTGACAGCCAGGCTCTTGCTATACCTTTTCATGGATTTATCGCCCGCGTGCCTGTAGAAACTCTTCGTCGTAGCTCTATGTTTGATTGCTTTCATGGTGGAATTCATCCACAATGGGTCGTTTTTTGTGATCCTTTTCCATTCGTCCAACGGTACTATCTTACAGATTTTCAAAAAGCATCTGCCGATGGCCGATGCCATGCAGAGATTGTCGTCATTAGACACTGTTAGTAATGACTTTTTAAGTCCAATGGAATTGTGCGGACCGGTCAATCTGATGATGTGTGTCTTAGCCGAACCTTTAGGTATGTTTATATTTCCTACGATGACTTGCATCTGGTCGTCTAATGCCAGGTTTTCGTCGCTATTCAATACTCTTTCAATGTTTTCCATTACTTAATCAGCGTTCAAACTTGACCATTTTTGAAGCGGTACGACGATGGCATTGTTGAGGTCTGGGTGATTGATAACGACTCGTCCTAGATCGTCGTCGTCTCCGCGAGCTTTTTCTATGACATCTTGGAACATTCCCCTTATCTCTTCTAAAAGTGTCTTTAATTTTCGACCTTGCCACGTGTCGGTGAATTTTATCTTGTACGTCGTTTCTACTGCCAAGTTTTTTGCGAAAGTCTTTTCACCTGTTTTTCTAAAGATATACGCCTGATCGGTAGCCTCCTCACCTCTCCCATATTGAGAAGGAACGTCATTTAACTGCATTCCGTCGGTCCCTTCTTCATCTAAGTTACCTGTTGGTAAATATTCGTTCATCAAAATGGTTGGTGCATCCAGAGGAACCCATTCTTCCATTGCACCTGTAGTCCAGTCCCCTGTGTTAGAATGAATGTCGTCCAAGGACACATTTTCGTTCGTTTGACACCATTCTGACATTGGGACCATCTGGTGGTCGTTTTTTATAATTTCATCGGCCAATTCTGATGAAACTGGGTCTAAATAATCACCAGTCAATTCTGATGAAACTGAGTCTAAATAATCACCATTTGTCTGATGAGAGGCAATGTCAAAACAAGTGTCGGCGCCAATAAGTTCATCTAACCAAATATGTATTTGTTCGTGTTTGTGTAATTCATTCTGTAGGTTAAATTTGACATTACACCATTTACAAGTCAGGAGACTGTTTAGGCGATTAACAACGATTTCGTGGCATAACACGCCATTTTCTATCGCCCATGACGTTAAAGATGGTACATCGAATATTATATTGATGGTGTTAAGTATAATATCATCATGTCTTTTTTGTACCCAAGGATGATTTACTAATTCGTTCTCGGTAGACCATTTTTTAAGGTCTTCTAATGTTTCTATCGAGTTTAAGATATCTTTCAGATACGGTACTTTTCTTGTGTCGTCCATTATATCTCACTATAATTAAAAGAAAAAATGAAAATCAACCTAATCTAACGTTTCGTTTGAAACATGTCCATTAAAAAATTTAAATCGACTTATATACTACTGTAATGCTTCTTTTGAATCTATATTAATGGGTTTTTACCTAAAATAACTTTCATCAAATGATTGAGGCATCAATACTGAGGGGTTACCTCTCTCTATATGCAAGTCAATCGATATTGAGGGATTTATCTGTATACCCTCACCTGTAAAACCCTCAAATTATAATGAATCATCACAATGCAGAAACATATAAAAATCCCCGAGGTAAGTGTTAAGATTCATAAAGCAAAAAAAAAATGGATCAGCACGACAAACAAATCTTCCAAGATTATAGAGCCGAATTTGTAAAAAAGTTGAAAACAGATACGGTTATACATCACCTCAGAAATAAGGGAGTATTGTCTGAAGCGATTGAAGAAGAATTGCTTAGCATTTCTTCTAAAAGGAACAAGGTAGAGCGACTTCTTGATCACTTGATCGATGCCCCTGTTTCGTATATTCAACAATTTAAGATAGCTCTAATAAAAAGTGGTCACACAGATCTCGCAAAACACTTCAAAATACAGAAACCAACTAACGACGAGAACAAGTGTATGCTTCATTTGGGTGGTGATACATATGTTGTCGCAAAAGATTTTCAAAAAAAAGAAATACTCATACATATTCGAAATTATGAAGAAAAGGGTGGTAAGAGATATCCTACAAAACAGGGTGTCACGCTTAATTTATCCAGATGGTTAATGCTGGAAACGAAATTAGACGAAATAGATGCTCTGTACCAAGAAGTCATGGCGGAAAACCTAGACATAGACGACGAGACTCTGTTTCATTTAGGTGGCGGAGTTTACGTGACTGTCTGCGAAAAGTTTCCAACCGTAGACATTAGACATTTCTGGAAACCGCCCGAGTCCAACATACCCGTAGCCACCAGAAAAGGTGTCGCCTTGACAATAGATCAAAGTGCTAAAGCGTTTAAAGGCAAGCGAAATATATAAGAACTATGACAAATTCATTCTCTGTTAAAGTATATTGTTCAAAATGTTTGCGAATTATTAATTTTGGTGAGCGAAGTAAGGATCGTCATGCAGATGCCCTCAAATTTTAAGTTAATGCACACAAGACAGGTATCGTGTATAACGGTATCGATTGAAACACCCCTTTGATTAAAATGCACTCGTCCCAATGATGTGTATATGAATGGTGAAGCTTGAATCTGAATCCATGCATTGACCAATCAAATGAGAGAAATATTTATACGAACCAATCAAGTAATAAATGAATACATAATGTATATTCTATCGCCTTTAACTAAAAAGTTCGTCATGTAAGATGTAAAGGAATAAGTAAAACTTGTGGCGGTCATATAAAATGCCAATAAAAATTGAGATTTATAGAAGTGCATATCATGTTAACAAATATTGAAAAGTAATATAGAAAATAAAGCATTTTATTCCAGACTGGATGCAGGAAAATCACTCCGTCTAGACAGAAAAAAAACGCGAAAATCATCACTACTCTATAGACTCCATAAGGCTTCGCTGGCGCTTGCCTAAAAAATGGGAAAAGCTGAAACATGTGACAGAAGTCATACGTGATTTCGTACCTGATTTGAATTCGGCTATCATATGTGAGTACACACACCAAGCACAGGCAGATTTTCTCAAATGTAAAGAATGCTCACCCTTTGAGGAGGAGGAAGAGGAGGAGGAAATAAGTCCCAACCAAGAGGGAAATTTTAAACTTATGGAATTTGGTTGGAACCCTATACCAGAGCCTACCGTCGAGGAAAAATCGGAACAAAACTGAGTCCAGTCAAAACTACAACGACGAACTTCAACTGATGTGACAAATATATACTTTTTTACAGTGTATATTTAGTACTATTATTACATAATAAAATTTAAAAAAATCGAACATGTTTTTATTTTTACATCAGCATTTTAAGTAAGTATATAATATTTTCATAATAATTACAATAACAATAGATATTTAAACAGACTTTACATGTTTTACACATGTATGCAAATCTTTGTTTAAGTGTTTGTTCGTAATCCTTTTCTTTGTTAATTCTCACTAGTTTATTTTTCAGTATGATTTGGTGATATTCCGCCGCCGCACTCATATCCATTATTCTCTTATTGACTATTTTCAAGTTTTCTCCTATTAGATTCAGTTCGTATTGGTCTTGCGAAATAGCCGTGACTGTAACTCTGAAAAAATTAAAAGAAATTACTATAAAGGGGGGGGGTGATATTTCACCGTTGTCTGTTTTTTTCATTCTTAAATATTTCACAATTTTTGCCCAAACCATATTGATAACTCAAAAGTACTCAACTAAAGTTTCATTATAAATCCAAACCACATTGCTATACAACGATCGATAACTCAAACGTTTTATATTCTACTCAAATGCTTTCAGAATTCAAATTTTTATAATTACGACAAATTATAATTGTGAAAAGACTTAAAACCGTATCAACCCCTCAACATATAATTGTATTCCAAATACTGTAACGTTTTATATTCTTATCTACTCAAATGCTTTCAGAATTCAAATTTTTATAATTACGACGAAGTAGAATTGTAAAAAAGACTTAAAATCGTATCAACCCCTCAAAATATAGTATTATTCCAAATACTAAAAAAATCGTAATGAAATTTTCACCTACCCCCCTTATTTCTCTCTCTCTCAAAAATAAAAAATATCACTACTTACGGAATAGTAATACACTGTGGTTCAGACTTTTTTTCTTCTTTTTTCTGATTTCTGAAATTACACCCCAAAAAACTATATATGAGGTTCTGTATGGTGGTGTCCTCAATTCAGTATTCAATTTTTTACCCCTTTATTCTCTATTCTGTAAAACTATTGCTTATTCATTTTAAATGTCGAATAAAAATATGGTTCCATGTTATTGTAACACGCAAGATTAAGAAATCGTATCAACCCCTCAAAATATAATTGTATTCCAAATACTGAAACGTTTTATATTCTTATCTACTCAAATGCTTTCAGAATTCAAAGTTTATAATTACGACGAAGTAGAATTGTAAAAAAAGACTTAAAATCGTATCAACCCCTCAAAATATAGTATTATTCCAAATACTAAAAAATTCGTAATGAATTTTTCACCTATCCCCCTTATTTCTCTCTCTCTCAAAAATAAAAAATATCACTACTTACGGAATAGTAATACACTTTGGTTCAGACTTTTTTTCTTCTTTTTTCTGGTTTCTGAAATTACACCCCAAAAAAACCTATATATGAGGTTCTGTATGGTGGTGTCCTCAATTCAGTATTCTATAATTTTTTACCCCTTTATTCTCTATTCTGTTAACTTATTGCTTATTCATTTTAAATGTCGAATAAAAATATGGTTCCATGTTATTGTAACACGCAAGATTAAGAACAGGGAAATGGCATTATTAGTAAACAGTTTTCAGTGCCATAGGCTTCACACAAAATATATGTTTTCTGAGCTACGTAATATTATTTAAAATCATTTCTTTAATATTTGAAAATCATCATTCTTTTGCCAATTATTCTGTATCTGTAAGTTTCTGTTCTTTAAACCCCTCATATATTTTACCACGAGAATGTTTTACAAATTTAACTTTGACATTATGTTACAGTACCTTATCATTTGTTCAGCCATCTTCAATGCAAGTTTTATTCAGTTATATGTACTATATCAAAAAAATGGTCTGTATTTATAAGTCTTTATGACGAATCTGAGTACTCATGATTATTTTGCAGTTTTCATTGAAAATAAAAAAAAGTATTTCGAAAGATGCTTGCGTATAGAAAAATACTCCCAAAAATTGACATAATTTGATACTTTTTCTTTCAATATTTTCTGTAGACCTTTCTTTGATTGATCTTCGTGTCATTTTTTTTTAGGTCATCTTCAATATTTGCTGACCAACTCCTATTTTTTTTAAACATACGTCATTTTTACCGATTAATCATTTTTTCTTTCTATAGTGTTTTAGGACGTTTACCCCCTCTTTTTTTTTATCACATCTATTTATCTATATGTGATGTGAATAACCTTACACCTTTTATTTAAAAAAAGTCAACTAACCATATCATGACATCTAGATAACCATTCGGACATCTTCTGTTATAGTAGACTGAAGTTTGAAACAAGTATACTTGAATGTCCCCGAATGCCTAGTGTTGTGTTGCGTTCATAGACTCTCTTGCGTTTGTTCCTCTTTTTTTTTTGCGTGATAACTATTTCATCTTTACATGAGGTGAATATCCTATTAATCGAGAAAAAAAATCTACTACGATCATAACATCAAGATGACCAGATGGATCTCCTCGCACATCGATATATATTATGAAATGACCAAAAACTTAACTAGCGTAATGAGAAGGACAATTTGTATGTCATTCCTCTTGACGTACGTGATCGTGCTCCTATTTAAAGGAGGAATATATTACATAACGTATATTTGACTTCCGGTACAAAGATCTTTTTACCCGCCACTTTTCTTCATCAACTGTGCAGATTTACAGATATTATTCAACATGTTTGCTTTCGTCTTCTTCTTTGCCCTCAGTGTGTATCATGTAGGTTCTGCATCATTTTGCAGAGGGACACCACCTATAGTCAACTGCCTTTGTGAATTCCCGATTACTATAAACCTCAGTTCTTCAGATATAACCACAGTTATCATGGAAGGATTGTGTTCTTGCAACCTGACATACGTTACACAACAGAACCCTCCCGTTATTTTCTCAGACAAAGGTTGCCTGTGGACTTGCAAGTCCGGTTTATGTAGTATGTATAAAATATATTTTTCCTCCTTACTTCCATTTATTACTATTTACGTACACTTAAAATGATTTGTGTTACAAAATTTGATGTTCTGAATTTTAAAAATACAATTACGTATTGTTTAATTTTATTGTGTCATCTTTGTTTAGCTTGACCTTGATTTCTGTCACATTTTCCTCATGAACTATGCATTTGGTACACAGTAAAATGTGTAAAAACATTCAAAAATCTTTCTCTTTTTTTTTCAATTTCCTGTTTGGTTGACCTCATAATAATTTAGATAAAATGTAAACATATACGTGCGATACATGTCTGTTGGGGTAAAACTCAAAACAAGCAATATGTGACTGCGAGTTTCATATTATATCATTTTGCTGTGTTCTACTGTGTTGATATCAGTGCATAGTGTGTCATGTGTTCGTACTGTGGTTGTTAGTGAGATTGTCGAGTGACTGGTTTACGAGTGTTATAGTGTATGTGTGGTGTCAGTTGAAGCGTTCGGTGATTGTTGCTGTTTCATATCTAGTCTTGACTGCAATACACCCCCTTAATATTACGAATTAGTCATTCTTCCTTGGTAAGTCATACATTTTACCAAACTTTTACATATTTTCCAGATATTTAATATATTTATCCTTATAATTCCTCAGGTCTATGTTTACATTTTTATTAGCCACTCCTTTGATGGTTTTTTTTTTAATTTGTATACATGTATTACCCTAGTCCCTGTTTTATTATCTTTTTTAATTAACCTCATTGTTACAGTGATATAGTTCTTCTTGTTGAGAACCTGTGTGTTTCCCTCTGCACTCTTTTGTTGGTGTTTTGAGTTTTAATTTGAAATACACGTATTCTTGTTAATATTTTCACGATTTGTCCTATATATTTTGTTTTTTATGTCAATTTTATATTTTAATATATATCTATTCTTTTTTTTATGAAAACAATTGATGCATATTGAGATTAGTTGATCTTATTTTATTTTTCATAGTTCCGTATAATAATCACACGTCCACAACTGAACCATCTACCACCTCTGATGTAACCCCTACCACATCTAATAGTACAACCCCGGCTGCTGACCCGTCCACCTCCACAACAGATATGACAACAACAGGTATAACTGAGGATAATAATGCTTTGTGGACTGGTATTTCTAAAGTAACACCTTTGAATTTTACACATTCGGTTAATTTTGATAGTACTACTTCATACACTGTATCTTCACGTTTAGATTCAACATAATTTTTTTAATTTTAGTACAAATACTGATATTAATATTGTAACTGATTCTTATACAACAACTGTAAACATTGATCCAGTTTTATCTACAGAGCCAAATACACGTAATTTTATCAAAATTATGGAAATTATCATCCCTATTATTTGTGTTGTTATTTTATTGCTATCATTAAACATCTACATTGTTTTGAAAAAAAGGAGAAGTTTCAATAATGTTGACAATGAATTTCAATTAAATACCATATATACATCTTCTGATGAGGAAGAAGTTTAACACATTACTGAAGAAGAAAATGACATTATGATACGACATGTTGGAAATATTTAGATGTTTCAATTTCAATGTTCTTTTACAGGTTTAATTATATGGTGAAGTTTGTGCATGTTCTTTTACAGGTTTAATTATATGGGGAAGTTTGTTCACTCTTAGCACTTTCATTTTGATTCTTTTTATTTGGCGCCATTACCATCTTCAACATAATCATCATCATACACACCTATTTCATCATCTGTATTGTTTTTAACTCCGTCACCGTCACCTTCTCATCTGCCTACACCATCTTCCGCATCATCATCATCAACACAGCATAGAACACCAGATGAAATGATCCGTATAGCTAATGAACTTATTGAAATGGATGAACTCCCCATTTCAAGCAGAACAAGATCAAAGGTAAAAAAACAGTTAACTTTTTAAATTGATTTGCCATTAGTTTCAAACATATTTCTTATACAATCTGTATGGTCTCTGTTGTTTACCTTGTTCTACTTGATATGGTGAGTTCATCTATTTTTTTTTATATATATATTTTCAAATGACCACGTGTCTTTTGGTCTAAATTAAAGAAATCTACCTCCTTTTTTTATATATATATTTTCAAATGAACACGTGTCTTTTGGTCTAAATTAAAGAAATCTACCTCCTTTGAATTTTATAAATCATCATTATTTTGTGTCCTTTAACTAAAAAAATCTACTTTTTTTGGATTCATAAATTATTTTTTCCTATTTGTCATCATTTTGTATCTTTTACATATGTATTTTTGCCATTTTTTTGGGGGATCTACCTCTTAAATTTTCATTATTGTCAATACTTTGTGTCTTTGGACAAGAAATCTACCTCCTTTGAATTCCTAAAATTTTTTTAGTTTGTGTCTTTAGTCTTAATAAAAAATTGTCATGACTTCCATATTCCATATTCTTTCGTATTTAATATTACAACCGAGCCGCTTTAAATATGGACTTTGGATACATCAGAGAAGGATGAATTCTATTTACTGTGTTCAAAATACATCTTCATATAATACATGTTTCAATACAACAGTTGGTGTAACATGCGAATGAAGCGATAAATTTCATATCCCTTTGGTCTTTTTGTGTTGATTTTTAAATGTTTTTATAATGAAGTGAGTATATTTCATTGTATCCAAAGTCCATACTTAAAGCTGTTGGGTTGTAGTATCTTTTATCTTATATTACATTTTGATTTTTAAATGTATAATTTGGTCCTTCAATGTTGATTTTTTTTGTTATGATTTTATAATAAAAAATCCTTTTTATTCTAATAATTACATTCTAAAGTTTTGTTTTATATTGTTTTATGTTATGCATGCTGTTTTAATACTCCATATTTTATTTGGTTTTAATAGTATAGTTAATACTATTATTTTTAAAAAGTCTTTTTTTTTCTGTTTTCATACTGTGCCATTTTTTAATTGTGCTTTCATGTAGTCTAGTTTTAGTATAAATAATTACATTCTAAAGTTTTGTGTTATATTGTTTTATGTTATGCATGCTGTTTTCATACTCCGCATTTTATTTTGTTTTAATAGTATAGTTAATACTATTATTTTTAAAAAGTCTTTTTTTTTCTGTTTTCATACTGTACCATTTTTTAATGTAGTCTAGTTTTAGTATAACCAAAAAATGTAAAATTATTCTTCTTGATTGTCTGTGATGATGTATTATATTGTTATTTTTTTGATCATTTATATATTTAGTTAAAATAAAGAAGAATACCCAAAAAAAGAAAAAAAAACAAAACCACAGGGTCTATCTTTTTGTTCAGGTGATTTTATTGATAACACTTGACAATTTGATAGTCTCATGTAGATATGTTTATTTACATCAATATATTCTACTACAACAGTTTGAAAGAATCTTAAATGTATTGTTTTATAGTTATCTCCTTTTTTTCCTACAAATATTATATGGCTTACACTGTTTTTTTTTTGTTTTTTGTTTTTTATTATTATTAACATTCTCTGTTTTTTTCTGCGGTCGTTTTACATTCATATTATTCTTCTTGATTGTCTGTGATGATGTATTATATTGTTATTTTTTTTGGATCATTTATATATTTAGTTAAAATAAAGAAGAATATCCAAAAAAAGAAAAAAAAATGAAACCACAGGGTCTATCTTTTTGCTCAGGTGATTTTATTGAGAACACTTGACAATTTGATAGTCTCATGTAGATATGTTTATTTACATCAATATATTCTACTACAACATTTTAAAAGAATCTTAAATGCAAGTATTTTATAGTTATCTCCCTTTTCCCACAAATATTATATGGCTTATGCTGTTTTGTTTTGTTTTTTGTTTTTTATTATTATTATTAACATTCTCTGTTTTTTTTTTCTGCGGCCGTTTTACATTCATAGGGAAATCCTGAACTCTCTTGTTTTAGTTTCAAAAATATATTCATAAAGCTACATACAGTGTCCACAAGGCATTTCCCCTCATGTAGATTCCATACTTTTGATTTCTGTATATGACGTTCCCTCCTGTAGTTTCCCTATGTTTAATAAACTCTTATATTATGTTTAAATAGTTTTTGTCCCCTTACTTACTAATGGCGTTCCTCATATATGTTGTATATATCTGAGGGACTCTTTTATTACCTATATATTTGTTCCTCATATAGGTTCTATATATTTGAGGGTCTCTTATATTATGTCTATGTTCAATAATTGTGGTCCCTCATGTGGGTTATATTTGTTCCTCATATAGGTTCTATATATTTGAGGGTCTCTTATATTATGTCTATGTTCAATAATTTTGGTCCCTCATGTGGGTTCTATATTTGTTTCTCATATAGGTTCTATATATTTGAGGGTCTCTTATATTATGTCTATGTTCAATAATTTTGGTCCCTCATGTAGGTTCTATATATTTGAGGGTCTCTTATATTATGTCTATGTTCAATAATTTTGGTCCCTCATATGGGTTAATTGTATCCCTACTGTAGTTACAGTCAAGTTTTGTAAGTAAGTAGGTTCATGTATTTGGGAATCCATGTGACTTTCTACTTGTAGACCGGCATGTACATCGTCAGAGCATCTCCAATAAAATTGGATAAATGTTTACACCAAGCAATGAAGGATGTTCATCATATGGAAATGTGCATGCAGATATAATCTGCATCTCTGTAATATCATTAAATTAATGGGAATACTTGACATTTTTTTTTCAATATAGAATCTTACATGAAACGAAAATAAATATACTCAGTACAGTATTTTTTTTTCTAATACTCTTATCTTATATGCATTGGCTTTATTAAGTTTTTTTTCACTTGCAAAAAAAAATGATGAAAATATACCCCACTAGTAAGATAGCGGCTATATTGCAATCACCTCCGGTACAATATCTCGGCTTCTCCTGAAGGGATTGTTTTTAAATTTGGTAGACAGCAGACAGGTTTAGCATGATCATTTGATGGGATGTACATTTTCTTCACTTTTTAAGTCAGTTGGTGATCTACTTCCTGTTTTCCGAGCCGACTTAAACTATTTAAATGGTCAAAAATGGAAAACATTTCGTAACAGATTTTGTCGCGAACTGTATTCACGATATTCTAAATGAACAATTGTAAATGTTTTCACTTGTGATTATGAAATTTGATAATTGTTATATAATTTGTTTAGATTAAGGAAGTTATGGTTTATTCTAGAAATTAGTTGATTGTTGCCTTTGTTTATCTTCTTTATTTACCTGGATGTTTCTGGAATTTACCTGTTACTATATATAGCCAAAAGTTAAGAAAGATTTAGATAATTATAGAAACTACTTGAAAAAGAACTTTCTACAACAGTCTTTATAAAATTGTATATAAGGCTTGATTGAAACATTCAGAGGACACGTTTAAGTTTAAATTAAGTTTTGTAAATACAGTGTTAGCAGTTATCCAATGTGGTATTGTTGAAGGGAAAGTAGCTGTACATATTGTAAATAGAAGTTTGCAGTTAATAAAAGTTAGAAACCAGATTCCGTGTTAGTTTGACTTAGCCACATTGTTTGGTGCCGGAACCTGGGAATAGCAGACATTTACTTAGAAAAGACACGGAAAAGAAGAGATATGTCAGCTACATACTTGAAAGGACTCCGTACAAGATATAGAAATATTGTAGGAAAAGAAGTTGGAAAGGCCAAGGACATCCTTAGCACGGGTGAAGCAGTACCGGTAGAAGACATTGGAGCCCAGATTAAACAGATAAGCCTTACCACCAAAAGGTTGAAAGAATTCAGCACAAAGTAAGAAAATGTGAATGGAGACTTATCGGTTGTTCTGGAGCAAAAAGATGATATAGGTGAAATAGCAAAATTCCAGGAAGATAGTGAGAAGGTCTTCAATCTTTTAGATGAAGTAACAGAACTGGTAGACGAATTGGGACTTTTAGAAGAGATACTACAGGAGAAAAAGCTGGACCTGAAGAAAGAAGAATCTTCAACAGACAGAGGAATGGAACAGTTAATGGATCTTCAGGCTCAGATGCAGGAGCAAATGATGCATTTGCAACAACTACAGATAAGGGAAACCGAACAGAGGAATAAGAACCAAGCAGAAACAACAGTGAAACTACCCAAACTAGATCTGATGAATTATGGTGGTGACAAGTTAAAGTGGACAGAATTTTGGGATGCATTTGAAATTGCAGTACACAAAAACCAAAGATTGGCAAACATAGAAAAATTCAACTATTTGAAGACAAAGTTGTACGGCCAGCTAAAACAGCAATTTCAGGACTAGCATTGTCAAATGAGAACTAGGAAGTAGCTGTCAAGATTTTATAGGAGAGATTTGGAGAATCCCAGCTTGTAGTCAATGAACGCTATGTTGACTTAATTAATCTGTCGCCAGCTTCAAACCAGACATCAAGCCTAAGAAAGATGTATGATGACATGGAAAATCACTTACGAAGTCTTGAAGCTTTAAAACAAGACACCAACCAAGAGGTGTTTATTTCCATGATAACATCAAAGTTACCAAGAGAGGTCTTAATCCAGCTTGAAATACAGAAGGGAAACAAAGAGAAATGGACAGTGACCAAACTGAGACAGTCATTGAACACATATGTTATGGCTAGAGAGGCGGCTGAAAACCCGTCAAGAGCAAGAGATAGATATGATGACAAACCACAGACATCTTACCAGCAACACAGACACATGCATAACAACCAGTCAAGACAGCATTCATCTGCAGAAGCCTTAGTAGCATCATCGGAAACACCAAGGATGAATATTTGTAGATATTGTAATGGTAAGCACTGGAGTGACGAATGTCAGAAGGTCAAAACCATTGAAGACAGAAAGAAGAGTATCAATGGAAGTTGTTATATTTGCTTGAAACCAGGACATCTGAGTAGAGACTGTAGAGTAGAAAAGGCGTGCTATTACTGTAAAAGAACAAGATGTCATCATCGAAGCCTGTGTCCTAAGAAGTTTAGCTCAAGTAATAAAGAGATCTCACATCTGGCGGATGAGTATACAGAGAACAGCACAACAGAGATTGTAACAGAGAACAGTTTGTTGACATCTGGGAACATAGTTCTGATGCAAACAGCACAAACCAGAGTAACGAACATAGATGGCAGGGAAGCAGTAAAGATTCGACTGTTATTGGATTGTGGATCACAAAGAACATATGTCACAGAAAGTTTGGCCAACAGATTGAAACTGAAGAAGAGATCAACAGACGAAATAAATCTAGTAACTTTTGGAGCACAAAAGCCAAAAACAGTAAAAACACCAAAGGTTTCTCTCAAGATGGATCTTAAAAATGGGAGTGAAATGGAGATAGATGCAAATGTAGTTCAAAAAATTACAGGGCCCATTCAAAGAAGACCAATTAAAATGGACATAAGAAATAGCATGAAGTATTTATGGAAAGAAGATCAATTGGCTGATTCTTTGCCTACAAGTATGGAAACCTCTACCATAGATATCCTAATTGGCAACGATTACTATTTGGACATTGTGCTGCAAGAAAAGGTTGAACTACACAAGGGACTGTACCTGCTCGGATCCAAACTTGGATGGATATTAACAGGCCGGTCACAGCAAGATGAAGGCACAGAGAATACAGTAAAATAAGCGAATCTTGTTCTGCAACGGAGTTTTGCTTACATGCTGCAGTTGACAGTTGTGTTCCAGTAAAACCACCAATTGAAGAGTTCTGGAATTTAGAAACTATTGGAATCAGAGATTCACCATACACATCAGACGACGATGCTACGCTGAGAAACTTTCAGGACTCACTAAAATTTGAACATAGACGATACCAAGTGACATGGCCATGGAAAGACAAAATACCAGACCTTCCAGTAAATAGAGAGTTGGCATATGGAAGACTAAAATCGTTAGTGCGTAAATTAAAAGGCAAACCAGAATTACTTCAGAAGTATGATGAGATTATACAAGATCAACTGAAGAAAGGCATAATAGAGAAAGTTTCCAATAGTAGTAACCAAGATGATGAAGTTGGGGTGAAGCATTATATACCACATCATGCGGTGATAGATCCTACCAAGGCAACAACAAAGGTACGAATAGTTTATGATGCTTCTGCCAAAACAAGAAAGGAAAACAAGAGTTTGAACGAATGTCTACACAGAGGACCAGTGATGTTGCATGATCTTTGTGGACTTCTGATGAGATTTAGACTAAACAGGATTGCAGTTGTTGCTGACATAGAGAAGGCATTTTTGCAAGTGGGATAACAACCTAGTGAAAGAGATGCAACCAGGTTCTTTTGGATAAAGGACATACACAGCTCTAGGATCGACAATAACACACAGGTTTATAGATTTTGCAGAGTGCCATTTGGTGTAATTTCAAGTCCTTTCTTGCTAGCAGGAACACTGGATCATCACCTGAAGAGCTATGGAACCTCAACAGCAGAGATTGATTGATTGATTGGTATCTGCTTTATGTCCCGTCGGCGATATTGCAGCCATCATCGGGACAAAAACATGTTATAACTTAATAAATCTTTAAAGTAAAACTAAGTCAAAAGACCGAGACTAAAACAAATTGTTATTACTAATAAATAAATAAAAGTAAACACTTAAAATAATTTAAGTAAAAGCTAAAACTAATATTATCAAACGACAATTGTAAATAGAACATACAAAATTATCAGGTGAAACAAATTAAATGTTTATAAATAGTAAACTATTTAAAAAACAACAAAACTATAATTTTGCATACAATCCAACTTCCTTAAGGAAGTGGATGATGGCATCGTTTGGAGTGCCGCTGAACAAATCGTGCATAGAAGCACAGGTGAAATACTTCACACGTATTGGAGCTACATCAACACAGTCAAGGAGAACATGCTTCACCGAATACGGAGAGTCACAAGGGATGCACACAGGTGCCTCCTTCTCTTGTGTCATCAAGTGGCCATGAGTGACTCTAGAATGTCCAATACGACATCTAGTGATGACCACTTGGTCTCGACGGCATCGGAATGAAGCATGATTCTCCCCAAGCTGTGGTTTTAACTCATGAAGTTTGTTGTGCTCAGCGGCAGCCCAAACCTCATCCCATAAACTTTGAACATATATACGGATTGCATTTCTGCAGTCCGAATAGGGAATAAAACATTTAGAAATTGGTTTGCGAAGGGCTTCCTTCGCAACCCTGTCCACGACTGAATTCCCATGAATACCAGTATGACTGGGTACCCATAGGAAAATCAATTCTGCACCACCTCTCATCAATTGGTGAATCATGTAAACAATTTTACTAATTAATGGATGTTTTAGTTTGCAGTTCTCAATTGCCAAAAGACAAGCGAGAGAATCAGAACAGATAAAGAATTGTGCGTGCTCTGAAGCATCAATTAAACGAAGGGCTAAAATGATGGCTCTTGCTTCAGCTGTAAAAATGGAAGCAGAAGATGGGAGGCGTTGGGTGGAAGTGCTATTACCCAAGATAGCAGCAGACGCAACGCTATTACCATCTTTAGAACCATCTGTATAAACAGTCAGAAAATCAGGGTATTTAGATTTAATTTCACAATAGTCCTGTTGAATGAGCAAATGATTTGTTTCAGTCTTTTTATGTTTTCGAAGATCAAAATTAAATTCAGGTTTTAGAAGTTCCCAGGGTGGAACTTTTAAAAATGTAACAGGTTTTATCGTTTCCAAATCAATATTAAGATTAGCTAAATGTGGTGCAATACGAATGCCAAATGGAGGAGTTTTGTTTTCGTGTTTTTCATAAACAGTTTTTAGAGGTGGGTTAAAAACACAGTCGTAGGCAGGGTTACCTGGGAAAGCTTTCAGCTTCGTAGCATATTGGAGACCGAGTTTTATTCTACGATGTTTCAGGGATGGTTCATTTGCCTCCGCATACAGGCTCTCAATAGGAGATGTCCTGTATGCACCGAGGCAAAGTCGCAATCCCTGATGATGAACAGCATCTATAATTTGCAAATAAGACTTTTTAGCTGATCCATATACAATAGAACCATAATCCAATTTCGATCTTACAAGGGACCTGTATAAATTTAAAAGAACAGATTTATCAGCTCCCCAGTCAGTACTGGAGACAACTTTTAAAATATCAAGAGCCTTGAGGCATCTTGATTTTAGCATTTTGATATGGGGTAGAAAGGACAGTTTTTTATCAAAAAGAACGCCAAGGAATTTCGCTTCTTCAACCATTTTAATTTTTTTGTTATATAAATAAAGATCTGGGTCAGGATGGAGTTTTCTCTTTTTACAAAAATGCATAGCCACGGTTTTACTCTCTGAAAACTTAAAACCGTTAACAGAGGCCCATTTTTCAATTCGATTAAGGCACAGTTGCAATTGCCTTTCAATAGTGTTCATGTTTTTGGCACTGTAGCATATTAAAAAATCATCAACATATAAGGAACCTTCAATATTATCTTTCAACACTTTGGCAATACTATTTATTTTGATACTAAAGAGAGTGACAGAAAGGATGCTTCCCTGAGGAACGCCCATTTCCTGATTAAACTCTTCAGACATTGTACTATTTACTTTAACATTAAAATGTCTATCAGACAGGAAGTCAGCCAAAAAATTCGGCAACCTTCCTTTCAACCCCATATCAGAAATATCTTTTAAAATGCCATACTTCCATGTGGTGTCATAAGCTTTTTCGAGATCGAAAAAGATAGACACCACATGTTCGTTCTTCGCGAAAGCGTTCCGAAGAAATGACTCGAAACGGACCAAATGATCTTGTGTGCTCCTGCCTTGGCGAAAACCACACTGGATATTCGAAATGAGTCCATTGGACTCCAGGAACCAAACAAGCCGATCATTGATCATACGTTCAAGAGTCTTGCAGACGCAGCTTGTCAATGCTATCGGACGATAGTTTGAAGCATCTGTATGATCCTTCCCTGGTTTAGGGATAGGAACAACAGTGGCAAGCTTCCATATTTCGGGCAATTTACCATTTATCCAAACATCGTTCATAAAATTTAAAAGAGTATTCATCGATATATCAGGAAGATGTTTTAGAAGCTGATAGTGGATATTGTCAGGACCACAGGCCGTATCGTGTGCTTTACTTAAAGAAGTTTTGAGTTCATCCAAAGAAAAAGGAGAGTTGTAGCTTTCGGAGTTGTCAGAATTAAAGTTTAATTTGGTTTTCTCAGCTGTTTGTTTAAATTTTTGAAAATCAGGCTTGTAATTTGATGAAGATGAATGTTTTGCAAAGGTCTCAGCTAATTTGTTGGCAATATCTTTTTCAGATGTTAAAGTGGAATTGCCAACATTAAGATGCTTAACAGATGATTTTGAGTTTTTACCTTTCATTTTCTGAATGAAGTTCCAAATTTTATTCATGGGAGTTCGAGAGGTTAAATCAGATACGAATTGTTTCCAGGATGTTCTTCTTGTTTGTTTGCATGTTCGTCTTGCCTTTGCCCGAAATATTCTAAAATTACTTAAATTTTCTTTTGTTTGATGGTTTTTAAAATGATTTTGAGCTTTGTTTCTATCGCCGATAGCCTTGCCACACTCGTCGGTAAACCAGGGTTTATTAAGTTTTTTTGGAAATGCCGAGGTCTTAGGGATTGTTTCATCAGCTGTAGAGATAAGGGTTTCATTGAATACAGAAATTGGTTCTTTAAATTCAGTAAAAAGTTCTGGTCTTAATTTTTCTGAACAGAGAATTGAAAATTTTTGCCAATCGGCTTTTTCTAATTTATAACGAGGAATTATTTGCTCAGGTTCACCAAAAAGATCTTTTAAAATGATAGGAAAGTGATCACTTCCGCAGAGATCATCATGGACTTGCCATGAGAAGTCTGTTAAAAGAGAAGGATCACAAATGGAAAGATCAATCGATGAATATGTTCCATTACCAGAGTGTAAAAAAGTAGAGGAGCCGTCATTGAAGATACAAAGAGATTCTTTTGACAAAAAGTCTTCAATCTTTTTACCCTTATCATTAATGTTAACGCTACCCCACAATGGATTATGAGCATTAAAGTCTCCCAATACCATATATGGAGCAGGAAGCTGGTCCGTTAATTGCTTAAGTTGTACTAATGTTAAATTATTATTGGGTGGTACGTAAACTGAGCATAATGTGACTGTTTGATGTAATGAAATCCGAACGGCAACTGCCTGCAGATCTGTAGTTAAAGGAATCGAACTATGAAGAACTCTGTCCTTAACTAAAATGGAGGATCCGCCTGCAGCTCGCTCAGTATTAGAAAACGTACTGTACATAGAAAAACCTTTCAAGGAAATGGTGTCAGTTTCCTTGAGGTGTGTTTCCTGTAGACAAAAAACAGTTGGATCTAAAGATTGTACTAAAAGTTGTAATTCAAGAAAATTGGCCTTAAGACCTCGACAGTTCCATTGAATGATGGTACTCATTTTGGAGTCTTCGAAGGATCGGAAAGTCTACCGAGAGATCGCCTATGACTCCTTTGTGGAGAGTGGCTCTGGGATCGGTCGATCGGTGTTTCCGAAAGATCCATATCAGACTCCATTTCATCGACAAGAGAGCCGAACCGGTTATGCATGTATATTGCATCCCGTTCGGCCTTGGATCGACGTGACTTAAGAGGAGACGTCTGCTGCGACGAGTTCTGACGTCTTCCTGAATGTGTAGGTCGCTGCTGTCTACTGGAAGGTTGAGCAGCAGACGACGATTTCGATGATTGTTGCTTCTGTTTGGAAGAAGCAGCAGATGGTGTAGATTGTAGTGTAGAAAGAGCAGGTGATGACGAACGAGGACGAGAGGCTCTGGTTGGAACCCCAAACCCTTTCCAAGTTGATTCGCGAGGTGTGATAAATAGACTTTCATCAACTAGTGAGTCATTGTCTGGACCAATGGTTGACTTTCGTGGAGGGGGGTGTGACTTGTCAAGTTCTTTCCAGGGCTTTTTCGCATATTTAATACAGCTTTTCGGTATGTCATCAACAAAGCAGTCTGCTCCAAACATCCACCCATTGGTGTTGCATGTACGGGGCTTACTTTCACCCTCGGGCCAGGTATACATGGTTTGCCACCCATGAGTGAAAGAACTTTTAGCAGCCTCAGCGTACGATCTGGATGGTGTTGCAGCATTCGAGGCAGTGACCTCTCGACGGGCTTCCTGGTACGTAATGTTTTTCTCGGTCTTTATTTTTTGAATTTCTTTTTCACGAAGAAAGGTTGGACATTTATTTGAAGAAGAAAAGTGGTCGCCATCGCAGTTAACACACTTTGAAGAATTTTGACAATTGAAGTCAGAGTGACCTTCTTCACTACATCTAACGCATCGCTCCTTGCCCTTGCAGGTAGATTTACCATGGCCAAAACGTTGGCATTTGAAGCAACGGACAGGATTCGGAATGAAAACGCTAACGGCCACGCGATATAGACCAAGATTCAAATGTTTAGGAACTACTGAAGAGTTGAAAGTAATGAGGTATGTGTTTAATTTCAAGATTCTGTCGTCGACTTTTTTGGTAAAACGTTTGACATGTGTTACGCCCTGGGAAGTGAGCTCGGAACATATGTCTTGTTCCGACAATTCCGCGAGGGCACGGACACTGTCTCGAATGATGCCCTGAGAGCTGTTTAATGACTTATGCGGTTGGGCCGAAATGGGGATATCTAAGACTGCTTTGATTGATAACACGTTGCGAGATTGTTGTTGTTTGCTGCACTCGATAAGGAGATTGCCGGAGCGGAGCTTGGTGACTTTTGGTACATCCGGTCCGGTAACTCCTTGAATCGTTTTAGCGATGGCAAAAGGTGAAACTTTGGTTAAAGGACGGTCGGGAATGGAGCTAGAAAGAATAATAAATTTTGGCCAGTTGGAATCATTTTGAGTATTTTGCCGTTTAGAACTTTGATCTTCATTGTCACTCGAATCATCATTTCCTCGTTTATTTTTACGATTAGAACTAGAACCAGTTACAAACGATGTTTTTTGAGATTTCATGTTGTTTTTTGAAGACTTCACTGCCTTGCTCCCCGCCCGCCATGGAGCGCCAACATGGGCGATGCCTAGATTCAACGGATCTCCAGCTGAAGGCACCAAGAGGATACAAGGACAGCATACTCGCACAGAGTATTCTTTCTGGGAGGCAAGCATCGTGCCAGGGGTTACCTGGCGATACAACCCTCCAGAATAGCATCTACACGATTGACCCATGAGCCACCGCCTTCTGTAGGAGCAAACAAAAATGACATTGATAGTTTCAAATCATAGAAACAAGATCAAGATTTTGAAAAGAAACATGGTAGTGCTCTACAGGGCTTGGCGTGACCAGCCGATTGATCAGACCGAGCCGAATCTGACCGCCTGTCTAGGAGAAGTAAGGGCCAAAGCCCACATACGTGGACCAGGATCCCGTCCTCCCCCGACACAGGTCGCAACACACGGCAAACGTGTCGATCCGTTTAGTCGCCTCATACGACAAGCTTTACGGATGGCTGCGGGGCTATTCTTTTCACACCCGACCCCGCACGGGGGTCAACAGCAGAGAACATGAGACAGAACGTTTATGTGAATAATGTGATTACTGGGGTTAGCACAGTTGAAGAAGCAGTGGATATGTACAAGGATGCAAAGCAAATATTCAAAGACATGTCCATGAATTTACGTGAAATGGCTTCAAACTCTCAGACGTTTCTTGAGACCATTCCTGAAGATGACAGAGCCAGAGGGGACACTATGAAAGTTTTGGGACTAACATGGTCAATCAAAGAGGACTCATTATCAGTGAGTAGAATTAAGACAGAAAACAGAGTTGGTTCAATAACTAAGAGGGAAGTGCTACACAGGATAGCGTCGGTATTTGACCCACTTGGATTTTTCACACCAATTACATTGAAGGCAAAATTAATTCTTCAGATGCTTTGGGATAAACAGTTGAACTGGGATGATCTGTTGGAGTTGATGTTGTGAAATGGAAAAATTGTCTACGGACCTGGATAAGGTATCTGACTTCCAATCGCCCAGGTGTATAACAGCAAATGGTGATGTAACACGGCGGCTATTATGTTTTTGTGAGGCTTCTTCAAAGGCTTATGCTTGTTCTGTATTCCTACAGCAGACGGATGTGAGTAGCAAGAACACATCGGACCTGGTATTTTCCAAGTCACGTCTAGCGCCAAGGAATAAGATCAGTCTTCCAAGGCTTGAACTTATGGCTGTACTAATTGGAGTTCGTTGCATGAACTTTGTGGAGAAACAGCTGAAGATTCACATATCAGAGAGGATACTATGGACTGATTCACAATGTATGTTACATTGGATCTTCACAAAGAAGCCATTGACATTGGTTGTGGAAAATAGACTAAAAGAGATAAGGAAGAGCAGCGAAGTTGAGTTCAGATATGTGTCCACCAAGGAAAATCCAGCAGATGTTGCAAGTAGAGGAACATCTATGCCAAAGATATCAGAAGACAAGTTATGGTGGAATGGTCCAACATGGTTAAAAAATGAACCCGATTCATGGCCTAAAGCAGAAATATCTGGCATAAACAAAGACAACAAAGAACAAGTGGAATCAGAATATAAAGTTGTCAGAAAGGTTGGAGAGAGCACTTTGCTTAGTGGGGAGAGTCCTGTCGGAAATCTTTATGGTGAAGAAAACTTTGAGTCCAGGTATCTGTATGAGGTTGGTTGCAAAATATACTCCACCTTCACCCGTTTAATAAGAGTTATGGGATGGATACTAAGGTTTATCATGCGACTAAAGAAAAGAAAGACCTGCGGACCACTAACACACACAGAATTGGAAACAGCGAAGTCTAAATGGATAAAAATAATACTAGATGCTTGTTTTGAAGATGTTTAAGGAGCAATGAAAGGAAACAAAAGGCATAATTTGATTATACAGTTAGGACTCATTGTGGATAGTAATGGAATTATCAGATGTTCTGGGCGTTTAAGACATGCTGAACTTTCGGAAGCAGCTCGAACACCAATACTCCTACCAAAAAAGAATCGAATAACAGCGTTGATTATCAGAGAAAAACACAGAAAACTACATCATGCTGGAGTCTCACAAACATTAGCAGCAATTCGCCAAGACTATTGGATACCTCAAGGTCATTCAGAAGTAAGAAGTGTCCTTAGAGCATGCGTAACATGTAAAAGATATGAAGGAGGACCATATAAGATGTCTGCAATGCCACCTTTACCGAAGAAAAGTGTGAATGAATCAGCACCATTTACCTACACAGGGGTCGATTTCTTTGGACCACCTACATTAAAACAGAGACAGGAAATAAGAAGGTATGGATTTGCCTGTATACATGTTTAGTTGTCAGAGCAGTTCACTTGGAAATAATGCTAGACATGACAGCAGAGCAGTTTCTATTGGGATTTAGACGATTCGTTGCACGCTTTGGAAAATCTAAACAAATCATTTCTGATAATGGATCTCAGTTCAAGTTAGCAGGGAATATACGTGAGCAAATTTGGAATTGCGTGATCACAGATGAAGATGTCCAAAGCTATGTTTCGAACGAAGAAATTCACTGGCATTATATCGTTGAATTGGCACCATGGATGGGTGGATTTTACGAACGTTTAGTTGGCGTAGTGAAACGCGGTTTAAGAAAGACAATAGGAAAACTTAATCTCAACATTGAACAACTAAGAACAATTATTGCAGAATGTGAATCAGTTGTAAATTCCAGACCACTTGTTTACGTAGGAGAAGATATAAACTCTACAATATCTTTGACACCAGCGCATTTTCTTACACTAAATCCAAGAATTGGAATTCCTGATACGGTGGATGAGGATATCAGTGACCCAGATTACCAACCACAGATTAGTAATGCACAGAAGCTACTGACCTCATGGAAAAAAGGAAAAAGACACTTAGACACATTTTGGAACACTATGAGAAACGAATATTTACTCAGCCTACGAGAAAGATTTGCCACAAGACTCAAATGTGGAAGAGTAAACTACAAATCAGAGGCAAAACATGGTGATGTAGTACTAATAAAGGATCAATTACCAAGAGGATGGTGGAAGATAGGTCGCATCACAAAGCTATATGAGGGTCATGACGGAAAGATAAGATCATGTGAATTGATACTTCCAAATAAGAAACTACTAAACAGGCCTCTAAGCCTGTTATATCCCATAGAGTGTTCAGTGGACAATAACTCAAATGACACTAGTGACAGTAAGGAGAATGAGGAAAGAAAGCAAGATAACAAAACATCATCTGGGAACGGAAGACCTACTAGAGAAGCAGCAAGCTGTGCAAACAACAGAATAAAGGAACTTTCAAAGATGTTATAGACTTTCAACTTTGTTATAGACAATGATTATAGACTAATTCTGCTGTCGGGAATGGTCCCGTGCGGGGCCCGGGTGGCGAATAGGCCCGCAGCAGAGCCTAGCTTGTCGTAAGAGGCGACTAAGGGTCTTGGGATTCTGACGTCGGGTCAGTGCTCAGCCCACAGAGCGACCAAGTGTGTACCCTAGGTGGCTGAATAGGGTAGCCCTCGTCCGCGGGGGTTGTCAGGTCTATAATACGGAAACCCTGACCGCCGACCATAGTGGGCCAACGTGTGTGGAGAGTGCCACGCTTCATGCACGTAAAAGACCCCTTTGTGGACCGCCCGGTAGTGCACCACATAGGCTAAATTTTCCGCCCCTACCCATCTCTCCCCTTTTCCTGTGGTTCTTCAAAATTTACCGTTCCTTTGTGTCCCACCCCATCCCCATATTTCATTTATCATCATCATTTCATGTTCATTTTATCATCCTTTTCATGTTCATCGCCTGTAAATAACCTATTTAGCGTTGCACGGGCGTAAAACACCAACTCACTCACTCACTCATACTCACGCTGTCGGGAATGTCGCGAACTGTATTCACGATATTATAAATGAACAATTGTAAATGTTTTCACTTGTGATTATGTAATTTGATAATTGTTATATAATTTGTTTAGATTAAGGAAGTTATGGTTTATTCTAGAAATTAGTTGATTGTTGCCTTTGTTTATCTTCTTTATTTACCTGCATGTTTCTGGAATTTACCTGTTACTATTTCTAGCTAAAAGTTTATTTTAAAGTTAAGAAAGATTTAGATAATTATAGAAACTACTTGAAAAAGAACTTTCTACAACAGTCTTTATAAAATGGTATATAAGGCTTGATTGAAACATTCAGAGGACACATTTAAGTTTAAGTTAAGTTTTGTAAATACAGTGTTAGCAGTTATCCAATGTGGTATTGTTGAAGGGAAAGTAGCTGTACATATTGTAATACAAATGACAACAAAGTTCCAGACAATAAATTTTGCTACGCCTGACGCGCGTTTCGTCTATTCAAGACTCATCAGAGGCGCTCTACCAAAAATATTGAAAATGCCAAACACTGTATGAATATGAAGAGCATAGAACAGTATAATCAAAAATAACAAACTGGGGAACCAAATTATTACTAAGATATTCAACCTATGTCTGGGGTAGGAAGAACCTTAAATTTTAGACAATTTTGAAATTTAGACGGATAATTTAAAATATAAGTTTGCAGTTAATAAAAGTTAGAAACCAGATTCCGTGTTAGTTTGATTTCGCCACAGATTTTTCGTCTTCTACTGAAGGGATTGATTTTGGTACACAGCTTAACATTATGAGTTGTACCGTGTCGCCCCTTTCCAAGTAAGTTGGTCTTTACTTTCTGTTTTCTGAAATGACCTAGACTATTTTAAAAGTCAAAAACGGAAATGTTTTGTAACAGTCAGAATTCTCAGCTTATACTGACGGGATTATTTTTATATTTGGTATACAGCTAAAGCATACTGATATGTATCGTGTCTCCCCTTGCCAGGTTTGTCAGTTATCTACATGTACGTCTTGTTTCTGAATGGGCGAATGGGGGTATTCTTGGCAAGACTTATTGCAACCTCTTGTTTTCCCCAATTGCTTTTTACAGTCTCTTGAAATATGGTCTCGCAAGCCTTTTTTGCATATTTTTTTATGTTAAAGCAATAAATATATATAATAAACTTCATAATACATTGTTACGTTACGCCTATTATATTTACAAAAAAAATATTTCACAACTGCCCCCCCCCCCCCCCTTAAAACGAAAATTTAGGACTGCGTGGATATTTGTATAGTATTATTTTCTCTCTGATGAAGTCAGGCAGACGAGAGTGTCCGTTTCGAAAATAGGAACGGTAAATGTACATTTGCTTCGACCTCCACGGCCGTACGGCAGGCTCTATAAAAGTGGGGCAAAGGGGGTTCTGTGACCTCCCCCCTTTTTCTTTCTTATAAAGTTTAAATTGTAGTAAATTGAAAATCGTTTGGTGAACAGTATTCACATTTTAAAACTAATTTTAAGGGAGACAACAAAAAATCGTTTCCGACTAAATTGACATAAGAACTTAACAGGTATACGGCCTAATGTTAATAATACTCGTCTTTACGTCTATTGTCCGGTTATCTCTACTATATGTTTTCATGCTAACCCTAACCCTTATGATATGTTTTAATGCTAACCCTTACCCTAACAATTATAAATGATAATCTAACCCTAAACCTAACACCTTATCCTAACCCTTATTATATGTTTTAATGCTAAACCTAGCCCTTATTGTATGTTTTAACTCTAACCTTAGCTAACTCTTATCGTATGTTTTCATGCTAACCCTAACCCTTATTGTATGTCTTTACACCAACCCTAACCCTTAATATATATTTTCATGCTAACCCTAACCTTTATTGTATGTTTTTACGCTAACCCTGACCCTAAATTTATGTTTTCATGAGTCGACGTATGGACGAGGATGAATGGTCGCAAGACAGTGATAGGGTCCCCATGTTAACAACATTTTCTCAGCTCAGTGTGTAAATTTACGGGTAAACTTTGTTGACAACATTTGAATGTGTTACCTTCAGTGAATGCAAACTGCGAATGTTGAACTATCAGCTTTTTGTTCCAACAGTTGAGGGAAACAGCTTTTTGTTTCAACTGTTGAGTGAAACAAGTGCTTGTTATGTCTCCCCTTCCAAGAAGGGGGAGACATATTGTTTTTGTGTCAGTTCTTCTTCTTCTTCTTCTCATACAAAGCGTGTCCGGGCCATAACTTTTTTATCCTTTGAGATAGGGCTTTGATATTTGGCATGTGGATGTATCATCATGAGACGATGTGTCGCGTACCAGAATGACTTTCATATGACATTGACCTTTGACCCCAAGGTCAAATTAATGCTAATTTTACATCCAAAGTGTTCCGGGCCATAACTTTTTTGTTCTTTGACATAAGGCTTTGATATTTGGCATGTTGATGTATCACCATGAGACGATGTGTCATGTACCAGAATGACCTTCATATGACCTTATCCTCTGACCTCAAGGTTAAATAAATGCTTATCTTACATGGAAAGTGTGTCTGTGCCGTAACTTTTTTTGTTCTTTGGCAGAGGGCTTTGATATTTAACATGTTGATGATACACCATGAGATTTTATGTAGCGTACCAGAATGACCTTCATATAACCTTGACCTTTGACCTCAAGGTCTACTTAAAGCTTATTTTACATGCAAAGTGTGTCCTGGTCATAACTTTTTATCCTTTGATATTTGGCATGTGGATGTTTCGCCTTGAGACGATGTGTCGCGTACCAGAATCACCTTCATATGACCTTGACCTTTGACCTCAATGTCAAGTTAATGCTATTTTTACACAAAACATGTCTGGGCGATATATATTTTAATCCTATTCAAAAGGCTTCGAATTTTCACATTTTAATGTGTCATCATGGGAACAATGTGTCACCAACCTTAATGACTTTGACCTGTGACTTTAATGTCAAATCAATGCTGATTTGTCATGCAAAGCCTTCCGGGCCATTACTCTTATATCCTTTGACATAGGGCTTTAGAATGTAGATGTATCATTATTAAAAAAAATGTTGTACAATGTATGTCATTGTGACTTTGACCTTTTGACCTGTAGATTGAACTTGTGTTCTTCAATACGTTTGATTATTAATGCAGCAATACCACCACGGGATCCTAGAATAACAAATGCCCCATCTGATCAAAATCCAATTAACCGCTCTTTCCAATTTTTAAGTCCATTTCGTGCAAAAGCATCTTCATTGGTGTTTAAAATACCAACTGCATTTGCATGATCAACATATCTTATATAAATAAGTTCATCCTAAGTCACTGAAGAATCTGTAGCACTATCTATCAGAATAGAGAAGAAGTGAACACCAGCAAGGCTACCTAGCGAGTTTTCAAATAAATCACCATGGATGTATTTCATAAATCTGTTTAGAAATAAACACTTAATTAAATTTATTTTTAAAGATGAGTGACAGTTTTTAAAATAGAATGTAGGCAAAAACAGGAGAAACAACATGTATTATGTAGTATGTATCTTTCAAAGACACTAAGAAGACCAATTGAGAAGTATCTTTCAAAGACACTAAGAAGACGAATTGAGAAGTTAACAAACTTTAACTTAAATTGAAAGAATGGTAGATTGACACAGTTTTTTTCATGTACATTTGGTCCCGTGCGGGGCCCGGGAGGCGAATAGGCCCGAAGCAGCGCTAAGCTTGTCGGTAAAAGTCCACTAAAGAGCGCTCAGAAACCTGACAAAGGGGTCAGGCCGCTTTGCCCACAAAGCGACTGGGATGTGTGCCCAAGGTGGTTGAATGGGGCAGTCCTGACATCGAGAGATGCGGGGTCGTCAGGCGATAATGCGGAAAACCTGACCGCAAACCATAGTGGTGCACCGTTTTGGGAAAAATGTCACGTTCCTCGCACGTTAAAGAACCCTGCTGCAGGTCTTGTTAAGAGTAGGACCCGTAGGATCCCCATGGAGAAGGCAAAATTTCCCTACCTACCCATCACTCCTTTTTCAAGTGGCAGAACGGCCTTGTGTCCCCATTTCCTCCACTTCATCATCATTTTATGTTCATTGTATCACCACTTTCATGTTTATGATTGATTGATTGATTGATTGATTGTTGGTTGCTTTATGTCCCGTCGGCGATATTGCAGCCATCATCGGGACATAAACAAGTTGATGTTCATCTCCCGGATATAGCCAAAATCGCGCTGCTTGAGAGTAAAGCAATAACTAACTAATTCATGTACATTTGCTTCTCTTTTTATAATGAAATGTGTGGAAAAAGTGAGCAACTGTACATACCCAGCACTGTGGTAATAAGTTTTGCTAGACATGGATGGTATTTCCATTGAATAAAAGTTTAAATTTTCATTTATTGAAAACTATCAATGCAGAGATAGACTATTGAGACGGAGAATTAATAATTCTGGACATTTAATAGATAAGATATTTATTAAAATATGATTAAAACATGTAGTATGAACAACCTTCTACATGCATTATCACTTCTGTGGAAATTGCCCATGACCATTAACTTCTTGTAACTCAATCAATCGAGGGTAGTCAGTAAATGTTTTTTTCATGTTTGAAAATTTAATATATAATGGTGATTAATCTTATAATTTGCTCCTGTAGATCCCTCTCGATATGTTCAACCAATGCCCCATTCGATAACTTTATGTATCAACAGCTGAAATTTTTTCTTCGTTAATATTTTTTGCCTCGCATCTTCTATGTTACTAACTTTTCCAGTGACATGATATTTTCTTTCTTAAAGCACTTGTCCCTTGAAACACGCGTCTCTTATCTCTTATAATTTTTTAGCTATAAGCTAAAAACTATGGTCTGATCCCCATGTTCTATTTTTAGTATCGGCGGTCATATTGGTTGGTAGACGTTCACAAATTTCTAAAATTTGGTACATCCTAAAGTTAAAGTGTATAGAAGTTTCAAAGCAATCTTATCAGTGGTTTCAGAGAAGATGTTTGAGGAAAAGGTAACGGACAGACAGACGGATGACGGATGCTTAACGATGACAATAGCTCACATGACCCTTCAGGTCAGGTGAGCTTAATAACATTCAAACAACTGGTTAACGATAGCATTAAAATAAATAATATGATCACTTATGGGGAAAGCAGGGCTTTATAAGGGGTAAAGCAAAATCATGGAAGAGATGTTACAAGTCTTTTAGATGTATTGCATTTTTCACGTTCCATGAGACATGCGATTGGAAATGTAACTATAGTAAAAACATGTAAGATGCAAGATGCATTGCTGAATTGAATTAATGTTTTAATGTTCATGCAGGAGATCAAAGAACACATGCCAATAGTAATAAGGGCAATACTAATGTGTTACAAGGGTTACCGTGGTCATACATGTCAAAATGATTTGTATGTTTGTGCGGGTCTTCTTAATAACAATTGGCACAAATCTTATATTGCATTTGGTGAAACTTTGAAAATGACCATTGCCGACGAAATCAAACTTGCAGAATGTCTTAAATCTTATTTGGACCAAAGTGCCTTGACTAAGTTTGGTTTCTTACCTCAACTCAAAAGAGTGAAACAATCAATCGTAGACTAAGTCGTCGTTGTAATCTAAAGAATGTAAACTTTGTCCGCAACTTCCCTGGTATAGTTCATATTGCTGCACATGTCAAACAATAAGTTTGCCAACTCCATGCTACTCGTTACTGAGTCACTTAGGATGCCAATCACAGCCCCATCAGTCTTGGGAAAACTGAAACAAACTGATAGGATGAAGTTGTCCTCAAAGAGTAAAGAATGTTGTTATCTTCAAGTCCAGTCGGGCTAGACATCTTCATAGAAAGTATCGCCTACATGCATAACATTTTTTGCTACACCTAGTTCAATGTTTTATGCGTCTGGTCTGACTGACCCCAAGTATGACAAGAACTGTACTAACGATATAGGAAAGTCAAAGACCATGTTTATTCCAAGTCATTAGTTGAATACAGAAATTTGTCATTTTTTTACATACATGTATATATTTATGTATATATTTAACAGAATTTGAAACTGAATAGAATTCAAATTCCTTTATCGCGAGGAAATTTTCAGCATTTGCACTAAGTGGTCGTTCATTTAATTAAATGATGTTATAATACCTCGATTATACATAATACGTCATAGGAAGTACTAAATCAAAATCTCACGAGATTTCACTTTTTCAAGGAAATCAGATTGGTGAGGTAGGAATTAATTTGTCTAAAAAAAAATCAGATGCCATCCGTTGTAAAATAATATTTATTTCACTTGCAATTTATATATTTTGGTAGCTGAAGCTTTGTTTTATTGTTTTTATTCAAAAAATAAATTTAAACCCCTTTTAAAAATGAATCAAATTCGACCGAATCGTGGTGAAAATTATGTCATAGAGTATCCGAACTTATCGCCGACATATTTATCAAATTAATATGTCGTCAATTGTATTTTCCTATGATTACGTAATAATTATTCAGTTTGTATTTGCAAACAATAACATTTGTGTACACACATTTAAATCAAATGTCGATAGGTTTTCACCTTCACAACGGCGTTTATAAAACACGCCAAAGGCTACAGCCGATCCATAGTACAACTAGATCAGATAATTTATAAATAATGAGGGGCTAGCATGGTTTATATTAAGGAATAATGAGTTTTTGCAATGTATTTTTCGAGTGATTGTGCAACGGAAATGAATTTTAGATAAGCATTGCTCCCGTCCGTTATTTGCGGATAAACATTGCTCTTTAGATAAGCAGTACTCTGTCCGTTAATAAAGGGTTAAACAATACACATGTCTGTTATAAAAAAAAACAAAAAAAAACAACAAAAACCATTGCTCTTTAGATAAACAGTACTCTGTCCGTTAGTAAGGGGTTAAACTATACACTTGTCTGTAAAAAAAAAATCTCATGTCTTTAAATTTTGAGTTTCAGTCCATTGAATACAATGTTACGGAGATCAAACAGAAAGAGGGTGGCACCACCACCTAAAAGTCCCACATCTACACAAGTCAGAGAAAAGAACCGAGAGAGTCACATGTCCAGCTATCCAATTCACAGCATACTCGTGATACATCAATTCCAACTTCATACATGGGGATATCTAATCCAGTATCTGTTATTGCACAAAGTTATCCTGAAACTCCAGGAACATCTTCTAATTCAGTTCCTTCATCAGGTATAATCAATACAACTAGTGCTCATATATTTACTAATGATAGTTCTGCTATATATACTTGTTCTGGTGCTCCTACTAATGCTAGTTCTATATATACTAATGCATTGTCACAAGATGTACAAACAGTAATGCCTATACAAATTCCTAGTATATCAGGATACATTGCAGTTGGTGTTGCAACTAGCATTAAGGAGAAAATCATAAGAGGTGAATATATTGATCTAGCCTGTCTACTCTCTTATAATATTGAGACAAATCAAAAACTGACACTTATAAATGGAGAACTTGTGTTGCAAAAAACTGCCAACAATGCAAAAATTGTCAATATTGAGCAGTGGACATCAGCCTTTATCATTTTTACTAGCATATATTGTGGGATGCATGTAAGTCGTTTTCAAGAAGTTTTAAAATATTTACATACAGTAAGATTAGGAGCATCTCGAATGAATTCAATAGGCTGGAAATCATATGATGAGCAGTATAGGTTAAGGAAAGCTCAAGATCCTTCAACTTCTTGGGCAGTGGTAGACTCTGAACTTTGGTTGATTTTTATGGTTGGTAATAGTCATGGATATGATAGGCATAATTTAAACAACTCTTCACCGGGGTTTAAAAGATTAAAGTGTTATGCTTTCAACTATTCTGGCTTTTGCACAAAGCAAAACTGTATTTATAACCACCTGCGCTTATTTTGTAATAATGCACATCCTCTTATTAAATGTACAGCTAGGGATTCAAAACAGGAACAGTCAAATTTTAATAAGTTGACTTATCCTAATGCACACACTCAAATGCCATCAAATATGACAATGAGACCTCGTTTAACCAATGCATCTTCTCACAGGCAATATAGACCTCGAACCTTCAGCGGCTATGGGACAAAGGTCATTCACCCGTTAATGCTCAGCATCTACAGTCATTACTGGCACGTTATCCCGATAAAGTTTCAGCACATGAATTAAGTATTGGTTAATGTACACAGGTCCTAGGTAGCATGTAATGTCAGACAATCTTAATTCAGCAGATGAATTGCATTATGAAACGTTATTAAAACTACAAAAAGAAGTGGAGTTAGGCCGTATGTTGGGTCCCTTTAAACGCTTACCCATTTCTACGTTAAGAGTCTCTCCCATTGGCTTGGTCCCAAAACCGGATGGAAATTGGCGTTTAATTACAAATTTGTCTTTTCCCGAAGGCAATAGTGTAAACTCTTTTATTGAACAAGTGTGCACTAAGGTTAATTATTCTTCTTTTGATGCGGTTATAGAAAAGCTTTATCATTTAGGAAGAGGTGCGCTCATGGCAAAAATAGATGTTAAATCTGCATTTAGACTCTTACCTGTTAATCCTGTTGATTTTGATCTTTTAGGTATATGTTTTGAAAATAAGTTTTACATTGACAAGTGCTTGCCAATGGGATGTTCAGTGTCTTGCAACTTGTACGAACAAATTTCCACCTTTTTACAGTGGGTTATTCAGGATCGCACAGGCCTCGATACAATTGATCACTACTTGGACGATTTCATATTTATGGGTGCAGATAGCACAGACGATTGTGAGGTATAAATGAGAGAATTTTTTAAACTGTCGGAAGAACTGTCTATCCCTTTAGCAGAAGAAAAAACTGTGGGTCCAGTTACAGTCTTGATTTATTTAGGTTATCTTATTGATACAATAAGAATGATGGTCGTTATTCCTGGAGATAAATTGGACAAGTTGATAAGGCTACTGAAGCCTCTTTTGAATAAGAAAAAGGTATCAGTCAAAGAGCTGGAATCTGTTGTTGGTTTATTATCTTTTTGTTCATGAGCTATACCATCTTCAAGGGCCTTTTTGAGAAGATTTTATGATTTGTTAGCATCTGTTAACAATAAGAAACCATATTATATGGTGAGACTTAATGCTGAAACAAAAGCAGATGTTTCCATGTGGTTAGAATTTTTGGAAAAGTTCAATGGCAATGTTTATTTCCCAGAATCAAAATGGTTAGGCAATGATATTTTGCAATTGTATACTGACAGTTCTGGTAATGTCGACTTGGGATGTGGGGCTTATTATGCAAATCACTGGGTTCAGTTGAAATGGCCAATAGAATTAAGAGAATTGACATTGATGAAAAACATGTCACTTCTTGAATTGATTCCGATTGTTATGTCACTTTACGTATGGGGGGACCAGTTGAGGAATTTAAGGGTTATTTTTAGGACTGGCAATGCTGCATTAGTCAGTATAATCAATAAGAGAACATCAAAGGATAAATCTATCATGAAATTAATCCGAGCCTTGGTGTTGTTGACTTTGGAATTTAATATTCAATTCAAATCCGTGAGTGGGTGAGTGAGTTGGTGTTTTACGCCCGTGCAACGCTATATAGGTTATCTACAGGCGATGAACATGAAAAAGATGATAAAATGAACATGAAACGATGATGATAAATGAAATATGGGGATGGGGTGGGAAACAAAGGACCGGTAAATTTTGAAGAACCACAGAAAAAGGGGAGAGGTGGATAGGGGCGGAAAATTTAGCCTATGTGGTGCACTACTTGGCGGTCCACAAAGGGGTCTTTCACGTGCATGAAGCGTGGCACTCTCCACACACATTGGCCCACTATGGTCGGCGGTCAGGGTTTCCGTATTATAGACCTGACAACCCCCGCGGACGAGGGCCACCCTATTCAGCCACCTAGGGTACACACTTGGTCGCTCTGTGGGCTGAGCACTGACCCGACGTCAGAATCCCAAGACCCTTAGTCGCCTCTTACGACAAGCTAGGCTCTGCTGCGGGCCTATTCGCCACCCGGGCCCCGCACGGGGGGCAATCAAATCCTTCCATGTAGAAGGGGTGAATAATCAAATTGCTGATGCACTATCTCGTTTCCAGATGGAGAAATTCAGGTGTTTGGCCCCCACTGCAGACCAGATTTCCGCACAAATACCACTCCGGTTTCTGCAGGTAATTTTGAATCTGTAATTTGGGCATTGATTAATCAGTCGCTAGCTCCAAGTACTGCTAGGTCCTACAAAAGAAGTATCAATTTTTTTTACCAGTTCAGGAAACAATTTGGTATTCCCTCGACTTGGCCTTGTTCAATTACAGATATTTTACAATTCATTGCTTACCTTTTTCAGAACGAGTTTGCACATTCAACAATTGCATGCTATTTATCAGGTATTAGTTTTTTCCACAAGATAAATGGTTTTGACGATATGACTCAAAAATTCATTGTTCGTAAAGCTTTGGAAGGTGTTAAAAGGATTTCGGGAAATAAAAGAGATTCTAGACTTCCTATTACGAGGCCGTTGTTACTATCTATTTTACAAATTCTTCCTACCATTTGTAAGTCACGTTATGAAGCTTCATTGTTTAAGGCTGTTTTTTCCGCATGTTTTCACGGTTTATTAAGAGTAGGCGATGTTGCAATTAGCAACTCTTGTGATCGTCATGTTGTGATGGTCTCGGATTTTCAATTGTTTTATGATAGATTTAAATTAAGAATTACTTCTTCTAAGACTGATCAAAGCTGCAAGGGAACTATTGCAATAGTTGGAAACGGGTCTGTTTATTTCAAAGAGTATTTACAAGTTCGGCCTGATGTGTCTAATTACTTGTTTTGTCATTTTGACGGGAATCCCCTCACTAGATTTCAGTTTGTTTCCGTTCTTAGGAAAGCCATTTCATGCATTGGGGTCGATTCACGGTTGTTCAACTCCCACTCTTTTAGGATAGGGGCTGCGACTAGCTTAATTGAATGTTGTTAATTGTCAATTGTTAATTGAATGTACAAATTAATGTTAACTTGTTTTGTTTTTCTTGGACTTGATTTTTCAATGCGAGCTGTAGACTAACAGCTTAAAAGCATTTTAGGTTCATCGTGCGGGATGCATTCATTGAAGCCAAGAAGAGACCAGGGGGAATGCATTTGGGTCTACAAACACTAAACATCAATATCTAGTGGCAGTGGAAAAGTGGGATGTCAATTGGTCACTTCAAACAAAAGATAATGACCATGCTTAACTATGAAAATGCACCAGAAATGATAATCCTGCACGTGTCAGGAAATGATATTGGTAGGATGAAAATTGGACACCTAAGAAACCAGTTAAAGGTCATGATAAGATGGCTTTACAATAAAATGCCAAATACTCTAGTAATCTGGTCTAAAATCTTACCTAGGTTAACCTGGCGTTATTCAACAAATTCGAAAGCCATGAATCGATCACGTTATCGTTTAAACAATTCTGTTGCATCTTATATCTTAAGCTTAGGGGGTAGATACATTCGTTACCCTGATCTCAGAAATGTTGCACAGTTTTCAACTGATGTAGTACATTTGTCAAAAGTAGGAAATGGCATTTTACTCAACATCCTTCAAGGTGGAATTGAATATTTCTTCATTCACCCATCTGGCTATTCCACTTTCCCTATGTTGTAGACATTTTATTTGCCACCTACATGACTTTTGTCATAATTGTTAGTATCAGTGCATAGTTATTCAGACAGGAGTACCTACAATGTATATCATATAATTGTGTTTGAGTTTAGTTTTTAGTGTTTGGCATTTTCAATATTTTTGGTAGAGCGCCTCTGATGAGTCTTGAATAGACGAAACGCGCGTCAGGCGTAGCAAAATTTATTGTCTGGAACTTTGTTGTCATTTGTATTTCGAACACACGTGAAGGTTAGCACTGCTGGTGGAGTGAAAATTCCCCAAGGTTAGCCCGCTCCTGGCACCAACACTTTTTGAGTTGGAGAATACATCAAAGCTTGAAATTATCCGTCTAAATTTCAAAATTGTCTAAACCCTAAGGTTCTTCCTACCCCAGACATAGGTTGATTATCTTAGTAATAATTTGGTTCCCCAGTTTGGTATTTTTGGTCATACTGTTCTATGCTCTTCATATTTTTACAGTGTTTGGCATTTTCAATATTTTTGGTAGAGCGCCTCTGATGAGTCTTGAATAGACGAAACGCGCGTCAGGCGTAGCAAAATTTATTGTCTGGAACTTTGTTGTCATTTGTATTTCGAACACACGTGAAGGTTAGCACTGCTGGTGGAGTGAAAATTCCCCGAGGTTAGCCCGCTCCGGCACCAACACTTTTTGAGTTGGAGAATACATCAAAGCTTGAAATTATCCGTCTAAATTTCAAAATTGTCTTAACCCTAAGGTTCTTCCTACCCCAGACATAGGTTGATTATCTTAGTAATAATTTGGTTCCCCAGTTTGGTATTTTTGGTCATACTGTTCTATGCTCTTCATATATTTACAGTGTTTGGCATTTTCAATATTTTTGGTAGAGCGCCTCTGATGAGTCTTGAATAGACGAAACGCGCGTCAGGCGTAGCAAAATTTATTGTCTGGAACTTTGTTGTCATTTGTATGTCGAACACACGTGAAGGTTAGCACTGCTGGTGGAGTGAAAATTCCCCGAGGTTAGCCCGCTCCGGCACCAACACTTTTTGAGTTGGAGAATACATCAAAGCTTGAAATTATCCGTCTAAATTTCAAAATTGTCTAAACCCTAAGGTTCTTCCTACCCCAGACATAGGTTGATTATCTTAGTAATAATTTGGTTCCCCAGTTTGGTATTTTTGGTCATACTGTTCTATGCTCTTCATATTTTTACAGTGTTTGGCATTTTCAATATTTTTGGTAGAGCGCCTCTGATGAGTCTTGAATAGACGAAACGCGCGTCAGGCGTAGCAAAATTTATTGTCTGGAACTTTGTTGTCATTTGTATTTCGAACACACGTGAAGGTTAGCACTGCTGGTGGAGTGAAAATTCCCCGAGGTTAGCCCGCTCCGGCACCAACACTTTTTGAGTTGGAGAATACATCAAAGCTTGAAATTATCCGTCTAAATTTCAAAATTGTCTAAACCCTAAGGTTCTTCCTACCCCAGACATAGGTTGATTATCTTAGTAATAATTTGGTTCCCCAGTTTGGTATTTTTGGTCATACTGTTCTATGCTCTTCATATTTTTACAGTGTTTGGCATTTTCAATATTTTTGGTAGAGCGCCTCTGATGAGTCTTGAATAGACGAAACGCGCGTCAGGCGTAGCAAAATTTATTGTCTGGAACTTTGTTGTCATTTGTATTTCGAACACACGTGAAGGTTAGCACTGCTGGTGGAGTGAAAATTCCCCGAGGTTAGCCCGCTCCGGCACCAACACTTTTTGAGTTGGAGAATACATCAAAGCTTGAAATTATCCGTCTAAATTTCAAAATTGTCTAAACCCTAAGGTTCTTCCTACCCCAGACATAGGTTGATTATCTTAGTAATAATTTGGTTCCCCAGTTTGGTATTTTTGGTCATACTGTTCTATGCTCTTCATATTTTTACAGTGTTTGGCATTTTCAATATTTTTGGTAGAGCGCCTCTGATGAGTCTTGAATAGACGAAACGCGCGTCAGGCGTAGCAAAATTTATTGTCTGGAACTTTGTTGTCATTTGTATTTCGAACACACGTGAAGGTTAGCACTGCTGGTGGAGTGAAAATTCCCCGAGGTTAGCCCGCTCCGGCACCAACACTTTTTGAGTTGGAGAATACATCAAAGCTTGAAATTATCCGTCTAAATTTCAAAATTGTCTAAACCCTAAGGTTCTTCCTACCCCAGACATAGGTTGATTATCTTAGTAATAATTTGGTTCCCCAGTTTGGTATTTTTGGTCATACTGTTCTATGCTCTTCATATTTTTACAGTGTTTGGCATTTTCAATATTTTTGGTAGCGCGCCTCTGATGAGTCTTGAATAGACGAAACGCGCGTCAGGCGTAGCAAAATTTATTGTCTGGAACTTTGTTGTCATTTGTATTTCGAACACACGTGAAGGTTAGCACTGCTGGTGGAGTGAAAATTCCCCGAGGTTAGCCCGCTCCGGCACCAACACTTTTTGAGTTGGAGAATACATCAAAGCTTGAAATTATCCGTCTAAATTTCAAAATTGTCTAAACCCTAAGGTTCTTCCTACCCCAGACATAGGTTGATTATCTTAGTAATAATTTGGTTCCCCAGTTTGGTATTTTTGGTCATACTGTTCTATGCTCTTCATATTTTTACAGTGTTTGGCATTTTCAATATTTTTGGTAGAGCGCCTCTGATGAGTCTTGAATAGACGAAACGCGCGTCAGGCGTAGCAAAATTTATTGTCTGGAACTTTGTTGTCATTTGTATTTCGAACACACGTGAAGGTTAGCACTGCTGGTGGAGTGAAAATTCCCCGAGGTTAGCCCGCTCCGGCACCAACACTTTTTGAGTTGGAGAATACATCAAAGCTTGAAATTATCCGTCTAAATTTCAAAATTGTCTAAACCCTAAGGTTCTTCCTACCCCAGACATAGGTTGATTATCTTAGTAATAATTTGGTTCCCCAGTTTGGTATTTTTGGTCATACTGTTCTATGCTCTTCATATTTTTACAGTGTTTGGCATTTTCAATATTTTTGGTAGAGCGCCTCTGATGAGTCTTGAATAGACGAAACGCGCGTCAGGCGTAGCAAAATTTATTGTCTGGAACTTTGTTGTCATTTGTATTTCGAACACACGTGAAGGTTAGCACTGCTGGTGGAGTGAAAATTCCCCGAGGTTAGCCCGCTCCGGCACCAACACTTTTTGAGTTGGAGAATACATCAAAGCTTGAAATTATCCGTCTAAATTTCAAAATTGTCTAAACCCTAAGGTTCTTCCTACCCCAGACATAGGTTGATTATCTTAGTAATAATTTGGTTCCCCAGTTTGGTATTTTTGGTCATACTGTTCTATGCTCTTCATATTTTTACAGTGTTTGGCATTTTCAATATTTTTGGTAGAGCGCCTCTGATGAGCCTTGAATAGACGAAACGCGCGTCAGGCGTAGCAAAATTTATTGTCTGGAACTTTGTTGTCATTTGTATTTCGAACACACGTGAAGGTTAGCACTGCTGGTGGAGTGAAAATTCCCCGAGGTTAGCCCGCTCCGGCACCAACACTTTTTGAGTTGGAGAATACATCAAAGCTTGAAATTATCCGTCTAAATTTCAAAATTGTCTAAACCCTAAGGTTCTTCCTACCCCAGACATAGGTTGATTATCTTAGTAATAATTTGGTTCCCCAGTTTGGTATTTTTGGTCATACTGTTCTATGCTCTTCATATTTTTACAGTGTTTGGCATTTTCAATATTTTTGGTAGCGCGCCTCTGATGAGTCTTGAATAGACGAAACGCGCGTCAGGCGTAGCAAAATTTATTGTCTGGAACTTTGTTGTCATTTGTATTTCGAACACACGTGAAGGTTAGCACTGCTGGTGGAGTGAAAATTCCCCGAGGTTAGCCCGCTCCGGCACCAACACTTTTTGAGTTGGAGAATACATCAAAGCTTGAAATTATCCGTCTAAATTTCAAAATTGTCTAAACCCTAAGGTTCTTCCTACCCCAGACATAGGTTGATTATCTTAGTAATAATTTGGTTCCCCAGTTTGGTATTTTTGGTCATACTGTTCTATGCTCTTCATATTTTTACAGTGTTTGGCATTTTCAATATTTTTGGTAGAGCGCCTCTGATGAGTCTTGAATAGACGAAACGCGCGTCAGGCGTAGCAAAATTTATTGTCTGGAACTTTGTTGTCATTTGTATTTCGAACACACGTGAAGGTTAGCACTGCTGGTGGAGTGAAAATTCCCCGAGGTTAGCCCGCTCCGGCACCAACACTTTTTGAGTTGGAGAATACATCAAAGCTTGAAATTATCCGTCTAAATTTCAAAATTGTCTAAACCCTAAGGTTCTTCCTACCCCAGACATAGGTTGATTATCTTAGTAATAATTTGGTTCCCCAGTTTGGTATTTTTGGTCATACTGTTCTATGCTCTTCATATTTTTACAGTGTTTGGCATTTTCAATATTTTTGGTAGAGCGCCTATGATGAGTCTTGAATAGACGAAACGCGCGTCAGGCGTAGCAAAATTTATTGTCTGGAACTTTGTTGTCATTTGTATTTCGAACACACGTGAAGGTTAGCACTGCTGGTGGAGTGAAAATTCCCCGAGGTTAGCCCGCTCCGGCACCAACACTTTTTGAGTTGGAGAATACATCAAAGCTTGAAATTATCCGTCTAAATTTCAAAATTGTCTAAACCCTAAGGTTCTTCCTACCCCAGACATAGGTTGATTATCTTAGTAATAATTTGGTTCCCCAGTTTGGTATTTTTGGTCATACTGTTCTATGCTCTTCATATTTTTACAGTGTTTGGCATTTTCAATATTTTTGGTAGCGCGCCTCTGATGAGTCTTGAATAGACGAAACGCGCGTCAGGCGTAGCAAAATTTATTGTCTGGAACTTTGTTGTCATTTGTATTTCGAACACACGTGAAGGTTAGCACTGCTGGTGGAGTGAAAATTCCCCGAGGTTAGCCCGCTCCGGCACCAACACTTTTTGAGTTGGAGAATACATCAAAGCTTGAAATTATCCGTCTAAATTTCAAAATTGTCTAAACCCTAAGGTTCTTCCTACCCCAGACATAGGTTGATTATCTTAGTAATAATTTGGTTCCCCAGTTTGGTATTTTTGGTCATACTGTTCTATGCTCTTCATATTTTTACAGTGTTTGGCATTTTCAATATTTTTGGTAGAGCGCCTCTGATGAGTCTTGAATAGACGAAACGCGCGTCAGGCGTAGCAAAATTTATTGTCTGGAACTTTGTTGTCATTTGTATTTCGAACACACGTGAAGGTTAGCACTGCTGGTGGAGTGAAAATTCCCCGAGGTTAGCCCGCTCCGGCACCAACACTTTTTGAGTTGGAGAATACATCAAAGCTTGAAATTATCCGTCTAAATTTCAAAATTGTCTAAACCCTAAGGTTCTTCCTACCCCAGACATAGGTTGATTATCTTAGTAATAATTTGGTTCCCCAGTTTGGTATTTTTGGTCATACTGTTCTATGCTCTTCATATTTTTACAGTGTTTGGCATTTTCAATATTTTTGGTAGAGCGCCTATGATGAGTCTTGAATAGACGAAACGCGCGTCAGGCGTAGCAAAATTTATTGTCTGGAACTTTGTTGTCATTTGTATTTCGAACACACGTGAAGGTTAGCACTGCTGGTGGAGTGAAAATTCCCCGAGGTTAGCCCGCTCCGGCACCAACACTTTTTGAGTTGGAGAATACATCAAAGCTTGAAATTATCCGTCTAAATTTCAAAATTGTCTAAACCCTAAGGTTCTTCCTACCCCAGACATAGGTTGATTATCTTAGTAATAATTTGGTTCCCCAGTTTGGTATTTTTGGTCATATTGTTCTATGCTCTTCATATTTTTACAGTGTTTGGCATTTTCAATATTTTTGGTAGCGCGCCTCTGATGAGTCTTGAATAGACGAAACGCGCGTCAGGCGTAGCAAAATTTATTGTCTGGAACTTTGTTGTCATTTGTATTTCGAACACACGTGAAGGTTAGCACTGCTGGTGGAGTGAAAATTCCCCGAGGTTAGCCCGCTCCGGCACCAACACTTTTTGAGTTGGAGAATACATCAAAGCTTGAAATTATCCGTCTAAATTTCAAAATTGTCTAAACCCTAAGGTTCTTCCTACCCCAGACATAGGTTGATTATCTTAGTAATAATTTGGTTCCCCAGTTTGGTATTTTTGGTCATACTGTTCTATGCTCTTCATATTTTTACAGTGTTTGGCATTTTCAATATTTTTGGTAGCGCGCCTCTGATGAGTCTTGAATAGACGAAACGCGCGTCAGGCGTAGCAAAATTTATTGTCTGGAACTTTGTTGTCATTTGTATTTCGAACACACGTGAAGGTTAGCACTGCTGGTGGAGTGAAAATTCCCCGAGGTTAGCCCGCTCCGGCACCAACACTTTTTGAGTTGGAGAATACATCAAAGCTTGAAATTATCCGTCTAAATTTCAAAATTGTCTAAACCCTAAGGTTCTTCCTACCCCAGACATAGGTTGATTATCTTAGTAATAATTTGGTTCCCCAGTTTGGTATTTTTGGTCATACTGTTCTATGCTCTTCATATTTTTACAGTGTTTGGCATTTTCAATATTTTTGGTAGAGCGCCTCTGATGAGTCTTGAATAGACGAAACGCGCGTCAGGCGTAGCAAAATTTATTGTCTGGAACTTTGTTGTCATTTGTATTTCGAACACACGTGAAGGTTAGCACTGCTGGTGGAGTGAAAATTCCCCGAGGTTAGCCCGCTCCGGCACCAACACTTTTTGAGTTGGAGAATACATCAAAGCTTGAAATTATCCGTCTAAATTTCAAAATTGTCTAAACCCTAAGGTTCTTCCTACCCCAGACATAGGTTGATTATCTTAGTAATAATTTGGTTCCCCAGTTTGGTATTTTTGGTCATACTGTTCTATGCTCTTCATATTTTTACAGTGTTTGGCATTTTCAATATTTTTGGTAGCGCGCCTCTGATGAGTCTTGAATAGACGAAACGCGCGTCAGGCGTAGCAAAATTTATTGTCTGGAACTTTGTTGTCATTTGTATTTCGAACACACGTGAAGGTTAGCACTGCTGGTGGAGTGAAAATTCCCCGAGGTTAGCCCGCTCCGGCACCAACACTTTTTGAGTTGGAGAATACATCAAAGCTTGAAATTATCCGTCTAAATTTCAAAATTGTCTAAACCCTAAGGTTCTTCCTACCCCAGACATAGGTTGATTATCTTAGTAATAATTTGGTTCCCCAGTTTGGTATTTTTGGTCATACTGTTCTATGCTCTTCATATTTTTACAGTGTTTGGCATTTTCAATATTTTTGGTAGAGCGCCTCTGATGAGTCTTGAATAGACGAAACGCGCGTCAGGCGTAGCAAAATTTATTGTCTGGAACTTTGTTGTCATTTGTATTTCGAACACACGTGAAGGTTAGCACTGCTGGTGGAGTGAAAATTCCCCGAGGTTAGCCCGCTCCGGCACCAACACTTTTTGAGTTGGAGAATACATCAAAGCTTGAAATTATCCGTCTAAATTTCAAAATTGTCTAAACCCTAAGGTTCTTCCTACCCCAGACATAGGTTGATTATCTTAGTAATAATTTGGTTCCCCAGTTTGGTATTTTTGGTCATACTGTTCTATGCTCTTCATATTTTTACAGTGTTTGGCATTTTCAATATTTTTGGTAGAGCGCCTCTGATGAGTCTTGAATAGACGAAACGCGCGTCAGGCGTAGCAAAATTTATTGTCTGGAACTTTGTTGTCATTTGTATTTCGAACACACGTGAAGGTTAGCACTGCTGGTGGAGTGAAAATTCCCCGAGGTTAGCCCGCTCCGGCACCAACACTTTTTGAGTTGGAGAATACATCAAAGCTTGAAATTATCCGTCTAAATTTCAAAATTGTCTAAACCCTAAGGTTCTTCCTACCCCAGACATAGGTTGATTATCTTAGTAATAATTTGGTTCCCCAGTTTGGTATTTTTGGTCATACTGTTCTATGCTCTTCATATTTTTACAGTGTTTGGCATTTTCAATATTTTTGGTAGAGCGCCTCTGATGAGTCTTGAATAGACGAAACGCGCGTCAGGCGTAGCAAAATTTATTGTCTGGAACTTTGTTGTCATTTGTATTTCGAACACACGTGAAGGTTAGCACTGCTGGTGGAGTGAAAATTCCCCGAGGTTAGCCCGCTCCGGCACCAACACTTTTTGAGTTGGAGAATACATCAAAGCTTGAAATTATCCGTCTAAATTTCAAAATTGTCTAAACCCTAAGGTTCTTCCTACCCCAGACATAGGTTGATTATCTTAGTAATAATTTGGTTCCCCAGTTTGGTATTTTTGGTCATACTGTTCTATGCTCTTCATATTTTTACAGTGTTTGGCATTTTCAATATTTTTGGTAGCGCGCCTCTGATGAGTCTTGAATAGACGAAACGCGCGTCAGGCGTAGCAAAATTTATTGTCTGGAACTTTGTTGTCATTTGTATTTCGAACACACGTGAAGGTTAGCACTGCTGGTGGAGTGAAAATTCCCCGAGGTTAGCCCGCTCCGGCACCAACACTTTTTGAGTTGGAGAATACATCAAAGCTTGAAATTATCCGTCTAAATTTCAAAATTGTCTAAACCCTAAGGTTCTTCCTACCCCAGACATAGGTTGATTATCTTAGTAATAATTTGGTTCCCCAGTTTGGTATTTTTGGTCATACTGTTCTATGCTCTTCATATTTTTACAGTGTTTGGCATTTTCAATATTTTTGGTAGAGCGCCTCTGATGAGTCTTGAATAGACGAAACGCGCGTCAGGCGTAGCAAAATTTATTGTCTGGAACTTTGTTGTCATTTGTATTTCGAACACACGTGAAGGTTAGCACTGCTGGTGGAGTGAAAATTCCCCGAGGTTAGCCCGCTCCGGCACCAACACTTTTTGAGTTGGAGAATACATCAAAGCTTGAAATTATCCGTCTAAATTTCAAAATTGTCTAAACCCTAAGGTTCTTCCTACCCCAGACATAGGTTGATTATCTTAGTAATAATTTGGTTCCCCAGTTTGGTATTTTTGGTCATACTGTTCTATGCTCTTCATATTTTTACAGTGTTTGGCATTTTCAATATTTTTGGTAGAGCGCCTATGATGAGTCTTGAATAGACGAAACGCGCGTCAGGCGTAGCAAAATTTATTGTCTGGAACTTTGTTGTCATTTGTATTTCGAACACACGTGAAGGTTAGCACTGCTGGTGGAGTGAAAATTCCCCGAGGTTAGCCCGCTCCGGCACCAACACTTTTTGAGTTGGAGAATACATCAAAGCTTGAAATTATCCGTCTAAATTTCAAAATTGTCTAAACCCTAAGGTTCTTCCTACCCCAGACATAGGTTGATTATCTTAGTAATAATTTGGTTCCCCAGTTTGGTATTTTTGGTCATACTGTTCTATGCTCTTCATATTTTTACAGTGTTTGGCATTTTCAATATTTTTGGTAGCGCGCCTCTGATGAGTCTTGAATAGACGAAACGCGCGTCAGGCGTAGCAAAATTTATTGTCTGGAACTTTGTTGTCATTTGTATTTCGAACACACGTGAAGGTTAGCACTGCTGGTGGAGTGAAAATTCCCCGAGGTTAGCCCGCTCCGGCACCAACACTTTTTGAGTTGGAGAATACATCAAAGCTTGAAATTATCCGTCTAAATTTCAAAATTGTCTAAACCCTAAGGTTCTTCCTACCCCAGACATAGGTTGATTATCTTAGTAATAATTTGGTTCCCCAGTTTGGTATTTTTGGTCATACTGTTCTATGCTCTTCATATTTTTACAGTGTTTGGCATTTTCAATATTTTTGGTAGAGCGCCTCTGATGAGTCTTGAATAGACGAAACGCGCGTCAGGCGTAGCAAAATTTATTGTCTGGAACTTTGTTGTCATTTGTATTTCGAACACACGTGAAGGTTAGCACTGCTGGTGGAGTGAAAATTCCCCGAGGTTAGCCCGCTCCGGCACCAACACTTTTTGAGTTGGAGAATACATCAAAGCTTGAAATTATCCGTCTAAATTTCAAAATTGTCTAAACCCTAAGGTTCTTCCTACCCCAGACATAGGTTGATTATCTTAGTAATAATTTGGTTCCCCAGTTTGGTATTTTTGGTCATACTGTTCTATGCTCTTCATATTTTTACAGTGTTTGGCATTTTCAATATTTTTGGTAGAGCGCCTATGATGAGTCTTGAATAGACGAAACGCGCGTCAGGCGTAGCAAAATTTATTGTCTGGAACTTTGTTGTCATTTGTATTTCGAACACACGTGAAGGTTAGCACTGCTGGTGGAGTGAAAATTCCCCGAGGTTAGCCCGCTCCGGCACCAACACTTTTTGAGTTGGAGAATACATCAAAGCTTGAAATTATCCGTCTAAATTTCAAAATTGTCTAAACCCTAAGGTTCTTCCTACCCCAGACATAGGTTGATTATCTTAGTAATAATTTGGTTCCCCAGTTTGGTATTTTTGGTCATACTGTTCTATGCTCTTCATATTTTTACAGTGTTTGGCATTTTCAATATTTTTGGTAGCGCGCCTCTGATGAGTCTTGAATAGACGAAACGCGCGTCAGGCGTAGCAAAATTTATTGTCTGGAACTTTGTTGTCATTTGTATTTCGAACACACGTGAAGGTTAGCACTGCTGGTGGAGTGAAAATTCCCCGAGGTTAGCCCGCTCCGGCACCAACACTTTTTGAGTTGGAGAATACATCAAAGCTTGAAATTATCCGTCTAAATTTCAAAATTGTCTAAACCCTAAGGTTCTTCCTACCCCAGACATAGGTTGATTATCTTAGTAATAATTTGGTTCCCCAGTTTGGTATTTTTGGTCATACTGTTCTATGCTCTTCATATTTTTACAGTGTTTGGCATTTTCAATATTTTTGGTAGCGCGCCTCTGATGAGTCTTGAATAGACGAAACGCGCGTCAGGCGTAGCAAAATTTATTGTCTGGAACTTTGTTGTCATTTGTATTTCGAACACACGTGAAGGTTAGCACTGCTGGTGGAGTGAAAATTCCCCGAGGTTAGCCCGCTCCGGCACCAACACTTTTTGAGTTGGAGAATACATCAAAGCTTGAAATTATCCGTCTAAATTTCAAAATTGTCTAAACCCTAAGGTTCTTCCTACCCCAGACATAGGTTGATTATCTTAGTAATAATTTGGTTCCCCAGTTTGGTATTTTTGGTCATACTGTTCTATGCTCTTCATATTTTTACAGTGTTTGGCATTTTCAATATTTTTGGTAGAGCGCCTCTGATGAGTCTTGAATAGACGAAACGCGCGTCAGGCGTAGCAAAATTTATTGTCTGGAACTTTGTTGTCATTTGTATTTCGAACACACGTGAAGGTTAGCACTGCTGGTGGAGTGAAAATTCCCCGAGGTTAGCCCGCTCCGGCACCAACACTTTTTGAGTTGGAGAATACATCAAAGCTTGAAATTATCCGTCTAAATTTCAAAATTGTCTAAACCCTAAGGTTCTTCCTACCCCAGACATAGGTTGATTATCTTAGTAATAATTTGGTTCCCCAGTTTGGTATTTTTGGTCATACTGTTCTATGCTCTTCATATTTTTACAGTGTTTGGCATTTTCAATATTTTTGGTAGAGCGCCTATGATGAGTCTTGAATAGACGAAACGCGCGTCAGGCGTAGCAAAATTTATTGTCTGGAACTTTGTTGTCATTTGTATTTCGAACACACGTGAAGGTTAGCACTGCTGGTGGAGTGAAAATTCCCCGAGGTTAGCCCGCTCCGGCACCAACACTTTTTGAGTTGGAGAATACATCAAAGCTTGAAATTATCCGTCTAAATTTCAAAATTGTCTAAACCCTAAGGTTCTTCCTACCCCAGACATAGGTTGATTATCTTAGTAATAATTTGGTTCCCCAGTTTGGTATTTTTGGTCATACTGTTCTATGCTCTTCATATTTTTACAGTGTTTGGCATTTTCAATATTTTTGGTAGCGCGCCTCTGATGAGTCTTGAATAGACGAAACGCGCGTCAGGCGTAGCAAAATTTATTGTCTGGAACTTTGTTGTCATTTGTATTTCGAACACACGTGAAGGTTAGCACTGCTGGTGGAGTGAAAATTCCCCGAGGTTAGCCCGCTCCGGCACCAACACTTTTTGAGTTGGAGAATACATCAAAGCTTGAAATTATCCGTCTAAATTTCAAAATTGTCTAAACCCTAAGGTTCTTCCTACCCCAGACATAGGTTGATTATCTTAGTAATAATTTGGTTCCCCAGTTTGGTATTTTTGGTCATACTGTTCTATGCTCTTCATATTTTTACAGTGTTTGGCATTTTCAATATTTTTGGTAGAGCGCCTCTGATGAGTCTTGAATAGACGAAACGCGCGTCAGGCGTAGCAAAATTTATTGTCTGGAACTTTGTTGTCATTTGTATTTCGAACACACGTGAAGGTTAGCACTGCTGGTGGAGTGAAAATTCCCCGAGGTTAGCCCGCTCCGGCACCAACACTTTTTGAGTTGGAGAATACATCAAAGCCTGAAATTATCCGTCTAAATTTCAAAATTGTCTAAACCCTAAGGTTCTTCCTACCCCAGACATAGGTTGATTATCTTAGTAATAATTTGGTTCCCCAGTTTGGTATTTTTGGTCATACTGTTCTATGCTCTTCATATTTTTACAGTGTTTGGCATTTTCAATATTTTTGGTAGCGCGCCTCTGATGAGTCTTGAATAGACGAAACGCGCGTCAGGCGTAGCAAAATTTATTGTCTGGAACTTTGTTGTCATTTGTATTTCGAACACACGTGAAGGTTAGCACTGCTGGTGGAGTGAAAATTCCCCGAGGTTAGCCCGCTCCGGCACCAACACTTTTTGAGTTGGAGAATACATCAAAGCTTGAAATTATCCGTCTAAATTTCAAAATTGTCTAAACCCTAAGGTTCTTCCTACCCCAGACATAGGTTGATTATCTTAGTAATAATTTGGTTCCCCAGTTTGGTATTTTTGGTCATACTGTTCTATGCTCTTCATATTTTTACAGTGTTTGGCATTTTCAATATTTTTGGTAGAGCGCCTCTGATGAGTCTTGAATAGACGAAACGCGCGTCAGGCGTAGCAAAATTTATTGTCTGGAACTTTGTTGTCATTTGTATTTCGAACACACGTGAAGGTTAGCACTGCTGGTGGAGTGAAAATTCCCCGAGGTTAGCCCGCTCCGGCACCAACACTTTTTGAGTTGGAGAATACATCAAAGCTTGAAATTATCCGTCTAAATTTCAAAATTGTCTAAACCCTAAGGTTCTTCCTACCCCAGACATAGGTTGATTATCTTAGTAATAATTTGGTTCCCCAGTTTGGTATTTTTGGTCATACTGTTCTATGCTCTTCATATTTTTACAGTGTTTGGCATTTTCAATATTTTTGGTAGCGCGCCTCTGATGAGTCTTGAATAGACGAAACGCGCGTCAGGCGTAGCAAAATTTATTGTCTGGAACTTTGTTGTCATTTGTATTTCGAACACACGTGAAGGTTAGCACTGCTGGTGGAGTGAAAATTCCCCGAGGTTAGCCCGCTCCGGCACCAACACTTTTTGAGTTGGAGAATACATCAAAGCTTGAAATTATCCGTCTAAATTTCAAAATTGTCTAAACCCTAAGGTTCTTCCTACCCCAGACATAGGTTGATTATCTTAGTAATAATTTGGTTCCCCAGTTTGGTATTTTTGGTCATACTGTTCTATGCTCTTCATATTTTTACAGTGTTTGGCATTTTCAATATTTTTGGTAGAGCGCCTCTGATGAGTCTTGAATAGACGAAACGCGCGTCAGGCGTAGCAAAATTTATTGTCTGGAACTTTGTTGTCATTTGTATTTCGAACACACGTGAAGGTTAGCACTGCTGGTGGAGTGAAAATTCCCCGAGGTTAGCCCGCTCCGGCACCAACACTTTTTGAGTTGGAGAATACATCAAAGCTTGAAATTATCCGTCTAAATTTCAAAATTGTCTAAACCCTAAGGTTCTTCCTACCCCAGACATAGGTTGATTATCTTAGTAATAATTTGGTTCCCCAGTTTGGTATTTTTGGTCATACTGTTCTATGCTCTTCATATTTTTACAGTGTTTGGCATTTTCAATATTTTTGGTAGCGCGCCTCTGATGAGTCTTGAATAGACGAAACGCGCGTCAGGCGTAGCAAAATTTATTGTCTGGAACTTTGTTGTCATTTGTATTTCGAACACACGTGAAGGTTAGCACTGCTGGTGGAGTGAAAATTCCCCGAGGTTAGCCCGCTCCGGCACCAACACTTTTTGAGTTGGAGAATACATCAAAGCTTGAAATTATCCGTCTAAATTTCAAAATTGTCTAAACCCTAAGGTTCTTCCTACCCCAGACATAGGTTGATTATCTTAGTAATAATTTGGTTCCCCAGTTTGGTATTTTTGGTCATACTGTTCTATGCTCTTCATATTTTTACAGTGTTTGGCATTTTCAATATTTTTGGTAGAGCGCCTCTGATGAGTCTTGAATAGACGAAACGCGCGTCAGGCGTAGCAAAATTTATTGTCTGGAACTTTGTTGTCATTTGTATTTCGAACACACGTGAAGGTTAGCACTGCTGGTGGAGTGAAAATTCCCCGAGGTTAGCCCGCTCCGGCACCAACACTTTTTGAGTTGGAGAATACATCAAAGCTTGAAATTATCCGTCTAAATTTCAAAATTGTCTAAACCCTAAGGTTCTTCCTACCCCAGACATAGGTTGATTATCTTAGTAATAATTTGGTTCCCCAGTTTGGTATTTTTGGTCATACTGTTCTATGCTCTTCATATTTTTACAGTGTTTGGCATTTTCAATATTTTTGGTAGAGCGCCTCTGATGAGTCTTGAATAGACGAAACGCGCGTCAGGCGTAGCAAAATTTATTGTCTGGAACTTTGTTGTCATTTGTATTTCGAACACACGTGAAGGTTAGCACTGCTGGTGGAGTGAAAATTCCCCGAGGTTAGCCCGCTCCGGCACCAACACTTTTTGAGTTGGAGAATACATCAAAGCTTGAAATTATCCGTCTAAATTTCAAAATTGTCTAAACCCTAAGGTTCTTCCTACCCCAGACATAGGTTGATTATCTTAGTAATAATTTGGTTCCCCAGTTTGGTATTTTTGGTCATACTGTTCTATGCTCTTCATATTTTTACAGTGTTTGGCATTTTCAATATTTTTGGTAGCGCGCCTCTGATGAGTCTTGAATAGACGAAACGCGCGTCAGGCGTAGCAAAATTTATTGTCTGGAACTTTGTTGTCATTTGTATTTCGAACACACGTGAAGGTTAGCACTGCTGGTGGAGTGAAAATTCCCCGAGGTTAGCCCGCTCCGGCACCAACACTTTTTGAGTTGGAGAATACATCAAAGCTTGAAATTATCCGTCTAAATTTCAAAATTGTCTAAACCCTAAGGTTCTTCCTACCCCAGACATAGGTTGATTATCTTAGTAATAATTTGGTTCCCCAGTTTGGTATTTTTGGTCATACTGTTCTATGCTCTTCATATTTTTACAGTGTTTGGCATTTTCAATATTTTTGGTAGAGCGCCTCTGATGAGTCTTGAATAGACGAAACGCGCGTCAGGCGTAGCAAAATTTATTGTCTGGAACTTTGTTGTCATTTGTATTTCGAACACACGTGAAGGTTAGCACTGCTGGTGGAGTGAAAATTCCCCGAGGTTAGCCCGCTCCGGCACCAACACTTTTTGAGTTGGAGAATACATCAAAGCTTGAAATTATCCGTCTAAATTTCAAAATTGTCTAAACCCTAAGGTTCTTCCTACCCCAGACATAGGTTGATTATCTTAGTAATAATTTGGTTCCCCAGTTTGGTATTTTTGGTCATACTGTTCTATGCTCTTCATATTTTTACAGTGTTTGGCATTTTCAATATTTTTGGTAGCGCGCCTCTGATGAGTCTTGAATAGACGAAACGCGCGTCAGGCGTAGCAAAATTTATTGTCTGGAACTTTGTTGTCATTTGTATTTCGAACACACGTGAAGGTTAGCACTGCTGGTGGAGTGAAAATTCCCCGAGGTTAGCCCGCTCCGGCACCAACACTTTTTGAGTTGGAGAATACATCAAAGCTTGAAATTATCCGTCTAAATTTCAAAATTGTCTAAACCCTAAGGTTCTTCCTACCCCAGACATAGGTTGATTATCTTAGTAATAATTTGGTTCCCCAGTTTGGTATTTTTGGTCATACTGTTCTATGCTCTTCATATTTTTACAGTGTTTGGCATTTTCAATATTTTTGGTAGCGCGCCTCTGATGAGTCTTGAATAGACGAAACGCGCGTCAGGCGTAGCAAAATTTATTGTCTGGAACTTTGTTGTCATTTGTATTTCGAACACACGTGAAGGTTAGCACTGCTGGTGGAGTGAAAATTCCCCGAGGTTAGCCCGCTCCGGCACCAACACTTTTTGAGTTGGAGAATACATCAAAGCTTGAAATTATCCGTCTAAATTTCAAAATTGTCTAAACCCTAAGGTTCTTCCTACCCCAGACATAGGTTGATTATCTTAGTAATAATTTGGTTCCCCAGTTTGGTATTTTTGGTCATACTGTTCTATGCTCTTCATATTTTTACAGTGTTTGGCATTTTCAATATTTTTGGTAGAGCGCCTCTGATGAGTCTTGAATAGACGAAACGCGCGTCAGGCGTAGCAAAATTTATTGTCTGGAACTTTGTTGTCATTTGTATTTCGAACACACGTGAAGGTTAGCACTGCTGGTGGAGTGAAAATTCCCCGAGGTTAGCCCGCTCCGGCACCAACACTTTTTGAGTTGGAGAATACATCAAAGCTTGAAATTATCCGTCTAAATTTCAAAATTGTCTAAACCCTAAGGTTCTTCCTACCCCAGACATAGGTTGATTATCTTAGTAATAATTTGGTTCCCCAGTTTGGTATTTTTGGTCATACTGTTCTATGCTCTTCATATTTTTACAGTGTTTGGCATTTTCAATATTTTTGGTAGCGCGCCTCTGATGAGTCTTGAATAGACGAAACGCGCGTCAGGCGTAGCAAAATTTATTGTCTGGAACTTTGTTGTCATTTGTATTTCGAACACACGTGAAGGTTAGCACTGCTGGTGGAGTGAAAATTCCCCGAGGTTAGCCCGCTCCGGCACCAACACTTTTTGAGTTGGAGAATACATCAAAGCTTGAAATTATCCGTCTAAATTTCAAAATTGTCTAAACCCTAAGGTTCTTCCTACCCCAGACATAGGTTGATTATCTTAGTAATAATTTGGTTCCCCAGTTTGGTATTTTTGGTCATACTGTTCTATGCTCTTCATATTTTTACAGTGTTTGGCATTTTCAATATTTTTGGTAGAGCGCCTCTGATGAGTCTTGAATAGACAAAACGCGCGTCAGGCGTAGCAAAATTTATTGTCTGGAACTTTGTTGTCATTTGTATTTCGAACACACGTGAAGGTTAGCACTGCTGGTGGAGTGAAAATTCCCCGAGGTTAGCCCGCTCCGGCACCAACACTTTTTGAGTTGGAGAATACATCAAAGCTTGAAATTATCCGTCTAAATTTCAAAATTGTCTAAACCCTAAGGTTCTTCCTACCCCAGACATAGGTTGATTATCTTAGTAATAATTTGGTTCCCCAGTTTGGTATTTTTGGTCATACTGTTCTATGCTCTTCATATTTTTACAGTGTTTGGCATTTTCAATATTTTTGGTAGCGCGCCTCTGATGAGTCTTGAATAGACGAAACGCGCGTCAGGCGTAGCAAAATTTATTGTCTGGAACTTTGTTGTCATTTGTATTTCGAACACACGTGAAGGTTAGCACTGCTGGTGGAGTGAAAATTCCCCGAGGTTAGCCCGCTCCGGCACCAACACTTTTTGAGTTGGAGAATACATCAAAGCTTGAAATTATCCGTCTAAATTTCAAAATTGTCTAAACCCTAAGGTTCTTCCTACCCCAGACATAGGTTGATTATCTTAGTAATAATTTGGTTCCCCAGTTTGGTATTTTTGGTCATACTGTTCTATGCTCTTCATATTTTTACAGTGTTTGGCATTTTCAATATTTTTGGGTGAGTGAGTGAGTGAGTTGGTGTTTTACGCCCGTGCAACGCTATATAGGTTATTTACAGGCGATGAACATGAAAAGGATGATAAAATGAACATGAAATGATGATGATAAATGAAATATGGGGATGGGTTTGGTAGCGCGCCTCTGATGAGTCTTGAATAGACGAAACGCGCGTCAGGCGTAGCAAAATTTATTGTCTGGAACTTTGTTGTCATTTGTATTTCGAACACACGTGAAGGTTAGCACTGCTGGTGGAGTGAAAATTCCCCGAGGTTAGCCCGCTCCGGCACCAACACTTTTTGAGTTGGAGAATACATCAAAGCTTGAAATTATCCGTCTAAATTTCAAAATTGTCTAAACCCTAAGGTTCTTCCTACCCCAGACATAGGTTGATTATCTTAGTAATAATTTGGTTCCCCAGTTTGGTATTTTTGGTCATACTGTTCTATGCTCTTCATATTTTTACAGTGTTTGGCATTTTCAATATTTTTGGTAGAGCGCCTCTGATGAGTCTTGAATAGACGAAACGCGCGTCAGGCGTAGCAAAATTTATTGTCTGGAACTTTGTTGTCATTTGTATTTCGAACACACGTGAAGGTTAGCACTGCTGGTGGAGTGAAAATTCCCCGAGGTTAGCCCGCTCCGGCACCAACACTTTTTGAGTTGGAGAATACATCAAAGCTTGAAATTATCCGTCTAAATTTCAAAATTGTCTAAACCCTAAGGTTCTTCCTACCCCAGACATAGGTTGATTATCTTAGTAATAATTTGGTTCCCCAGTTTGGTATTTTTGGTCATACTGTTCTATGCTCTTCATATTTTTACAGTGTTTGGCATTTTCAATATTTTTGGTAGAGCGCCTCTGATGAGTCTTGAATAGACGAAACGCGCGTCAGGCGTAGCAAAATTTATTGTCTGGAACTTTGTTGTCATTTGTATTTCGAACACACGTGAAGGTTAGCACTGCTGGTGGAGTGAAAATTCCCCGAGGTTAGCCCGCTCCGGCACCAACACTTTTTGAGTTGGAGAATACATCAAAGCTTGAAATTATCCGTCTAAATTTCAAAATTGTCTAAACCCTAAGGTTCTTCCTACCCCAGACATAGGTTGATTATCTTAGTAATAATTTGGTTCCCCAGTTTGGTATTTTTGGTCATACTGTTCTATGCTCTTCATATTTTTACAGTGTTTGGCATTTTCAATATTTTTGGTAGAGCGCCTATGATGAGTCTTGAATAGACGAAACGCGCGTCAGGCGTAGCAAAATTTATTGTCTGGAACTTTGTTGTCATTTGTATTTCGAACACACGTGAAGGTTAGCACTGCTGGTGGAGTGAAAATTCCCCGAGGTTAGCCCGCTCCGGCACCAACACTTTTTGAGTTGGAGAATACATCAAAGCTTGAAATTATCCGTCTAAATTTCAAAATTGTCTAAACCCTAAGGTTCTTCCTACCCCAGACATAGGTTGATTATCTTAGTAATAATTTGGTTCCCCAGTTTGGTATTTTTGGTCATACTGTTCTATGCTCTTCATATTTTTACAGTGTTTGGCATTTTCAATATTTTTGGTAGAGCGCCTCTGATGAGTCTTGAATAGACGAAACGCGCGTCAGGCGTAGCAAAATTTATTGTCTGGAACTTTGTTGTCATTTGTATTTCGAACACACGTGAAGGTTAGCACTGCTGGTGGAGTGAAAATTCCCCGAGGTTAGCCCGCTCCGGCACCAATACTTTTTGAGTTGGAGAATACATCAAAGCTTGAAATTATCCGTCTTAATTTCAAAATTGTCTAAACCCTTAGGTTCTTCCTACCCCAGACATAGGTTGATTATCTTAGTAATAATTTGGTTCCCCAGTTTGGTATTTTTGGTCATACTGTTCTATGCTCTTCATATTTTTACAGTGTTTGGCATTTTCAATATTTTTGGTAGAGCGCCTCTGATGAGTCTTGAATAGACGAAACGCGCGTCAGGCGTAGCAAAATTTATTGTCTGGAACTTTGTTGTCATTTGTATTTCGAACACACGTGAAGGTTAGCACTGCTGGTGGAGTGAAAATTCCCCGAGGTTAGCCCGCTCCGGCACCAACACTTTTTGAGTTGGAGAATACATCAAAGCTTGAAATTATCCGTCTAAATTTCAAAATTGTCTAAACCCTAAGGTTCTTCCTACCCCAGACATAGGTTGATTATCTTAGTAATAATTTGGTTCCCCAGTTTGGTATTTTTGGTCATACTGTTCTATGCTCTTCATATTTTTACAGTGTTTGGCATTTTCAATATTTTTGGTAGCGCGCCTCTGATGAGTCTTGAATAGACGAAACGCGCGTCAGGCGTAGCAAAATTTATTGTCTGGAACTTTGTTGTCATTTGTATTTCGAACACACGTGAAGGTTAGCACTGCTGGTGGAGTGAAAATTCCCCGAGGTTAGCCCGCTCCGGCACCAACACTTTTTGAGTTGGAGAATACATCAAAGCTTGAAATTATCCGTCTAAATTTCAAAATTGTCTAAACCCTAAGGTTCTTCCTACCCCAGACATAGGTTGATTATCTTAGTAATAATTTGGTTCCCCAGTTTGGTATTTTTGGTCATACTGTTCTATGCTCTTCATATTTTTACAGTGTTTGGCATTTTCAATATTTTTGGTAGAGCGCCTCTGATGAGTCTTGAATAGACGAAACGCGCGTCAGGCGTAGCAAAATTTATTGTCTGGAACTTTGTTGTCATTTGTATTTCGAACACACGTGAAGGTTAGCACTGCTGGTGGAGTGAAAATTCCCCGAGGTTAGCCCGCTCCGGCACCAACACTTTTTGAGTTGGAGAATACATCAAAGCTTGAAATTATCCGTCTAAATTTCAAAATTGTCTAAACCCTAAGGTTCTTCCTACCCCAGACATAGGTTGATTATCTTAGTAATAATTTGGTTCCCCAGTTTGGTATTTTTGGTCATACTGTTCTATGCTCTTCATCTTTTTACAGTGTTTGGCATTTTCAATATTTTTGGTAGAGCGCCTCTGATGAGTCTTGAATAGACGAAACGCGCGTCAGGCGTAGCAAAATTTATTGTCTGGAACTTTGTTGTCATTTGTATTTCGAACACACGTGAAGGTTAGCACTGCTGGTGGAGTGAAAATTCCCCGAGGTTAGCCCGCTCCGGCACCAACACTTTTTGAGTTGGAGAATACATCAAAGCTTGAAATTATCCGTCTTAATTTCAAAATTGTCTAAACCCTTAGGTTCTTCCTACCCCAGACATAGGTTGATTATCTTAGTAATAATTTGGTTCCCCAGTTTGGTATTTTTGGTCATACTGTTCTATGCTCTTCATATTTTTACAGTGTTTGGCATTTTCAATATTTTTGGTAGAGCGCCTCTGATGAGTCTTGAATAGACGAAACGCGCGTCAGGCGTAGCAAAATTTATTGTCTGGAACTTTGTTGTCATTTGTATTTCGAACACACGTGAAGGTTAGCACTGCTGGTGGAGTGAAAATTCCCCGAGGTTAGCCCGCTCCGGCACCAACACTTTTTGAGTTGGAGAATACATCAAAGCTTGAAATTATCCGTCTAAATTTCAAAATTGTCTAAACCCTAAGGTTCTTCCTACCCCAGACATAGGTTGATTATCTTAGTAATAATTTGGTTCCCCAGTTTGGTATTTTTGGTCATACTGTTCTATGCTCTTCATATTTTTACAGTGTTTGGCATTTTCAATATTTTTTTGGTAGCGCGCCTCTGATGAGTCTTGAATAGACGAAACGCGCGTCAGGCGTAGCAAAATTCATTGTCTGGAACTTTGTTGTCATTTGTATTTCGAACACACGTGAAGGTTAGCACTGCTGGTGGAGTGAAAATTCCCCGAGGTTAGCCCGCTCCGGCACCAACACTTTTTGAGTTGGAGAATACATCAAAGCTTGAAATTATCCGTCTAAATTTCAAAATTGTCTAAACCCTAAGGTTCTTCCTACCCCAGACATAGGTTGATTATCTTAGTAATAATTTGGTTCCCCAGTTTGGTATTTTTGGTCATACTGTTCTATGCTCTTCATATTTTTACAGTGTTTGGCATTTTCAATATTTTTGGTAGAGCGCCTCTGATGAGTCTTGAATAGACGAAACGCGCGTCAGGCGTAGCAAAATTTATTGTCTGGAACTTTGTTGTCATTTGTATTTCGAACACACGTGAAGGTTAGCACTGCTGGTGGAGTGAAAATTCCCCGAGGTTAGCCCGCTCCGGCACCAACACTTTTTGAGTTGGAGAATACATCAAAGCTTGAAATTATCCGTCTAAATTTCAAAATTGTCTAAACCCTAAGGTTCTTCCTACCCCAGACATAGGTTGATTATCTTAGTAATAATTTGGTTCCCCAGTTTGGTATTTTTGGTCATACTGTTCTATGCTCTTCATATTTTTACAGTGTTTGGCATTTTCAATATTTTTGGTAGAGCGCCTCTGATGAGTCTTGAATAGACGAAACGCGCGTCAGGCGTAGCAAAATTTATTGTCTGGAACTTTGTTGTCATTTGTATTTCGAACACACGTGAAGGTTAGCACTGCTGGTGGAGTGAAAATTCCCCGAGGTTAGCCCGCTCCGGCACCAACACTTTTTGAGTTGGAGAATACATCAAAGCTTGAAATTATCCGTCTAAATTTCAAAATTGTCTAAACCCTTAGGTTCTTCCTACCCCAGACATAGGTTGATTATCTTAGTAATAATTTGGTTCCCCAGTTTGGTATTTTTGGTCATACTGTTCTATGCTCTTCATATTTTTACAGTGTTTGGCATTTTCAATATTTTTGGTAGAGCGCCTCTGATGAGTCTTGAATAGACGAAACGCGCGTCAGGCGTAGCAAAATTTATTGTCTGGAACTTTGTTGTCATTTGTATTACTATATATTTAGACATAACATTGTCTATTAGTTGTCATATTCATTTAGATAAATACATATACCACTGTACATAAACTGCATATATATATATACAATTTTTGCGATTCTTGGGCTACAGAACGCATCTTATCCCCCATTTTTATGGCGGTTGGCAGTCATATAAAGGGGCTTACATGGCTGCCAATTTGGCCTTATAAGCTGCGTACAGGATCGTTTAGAAACAGAACCTTTCGATACATGCATGTTGTCTGTGTATCCCACGACAACTAACTAAATTTCCAAGCGTACGAGCTGTGTATCCCACGCTCTCATATATATACATTTTCATATATCAGTCGGTTGCCAGAATATGCGGTAACCATCATATAGTTATAAAATACATTTGCATATATATATATATATATATATATATATATAAACTTCTAAAATGGTGCACAACAACATCAAATATGATGTTAAAATAAAATAATAATTAAAGTCAAAAGACAATAATTAATAATCAAATATGCGGATATTTCGCTGGACCGACCAGCTTCATCAGCGCTTGTAATCTGATATGATGATAATAAATTACATAATCAAGATCTGTGACGTATGTCTAAAATCCTGAACTTTATGTTTGAACATCTCAATTGATGATGAAATTGAACAGAATACAATAAAATATAATGTTTGGACAGTAAATTCTTGAAAAATTATGGTATAAATAAATAATAAAGCTATAAATAATAGCTAATATATGGGAGCTCAAAACAACAATCTAAACACATAGTAAAAATAGTTTAAGAAACAAGGTCACCAATACAGACGAAATAGCAAAATTGTAAATAATGAAATAATGAAATTTCACAAGAAGCGGCACTGAAAACGTTAAGAACTTAGTTGCAGAAGGCCAATTGACTACATTTTCTTATTTATTCCATTTGGATGAAGTGTTTTCTATTCATGGATCCAAAAGCTCTCTTTTTTCTGTCTTCGTTCATCGCTCCAGCTTTGACTATGGTCTATGATGGTTAATTTGGATCTGACTAAGTCATCCAGGGTGTGGCCCGGCGACACGAAATGTTGACTCACGGGCAAGAATGGTTTTTTTGTTAGGTCACTTCTGTGCCCATTCATCCTTTTGTTGAAGGGCTGGGAACTTTCACCTGTGTATTGCAACCCACATACGTGACATGTAATGAGATATATGACATTTGGTGTTTTGCAAAAAGTGTTACAGTATATCCTATAAGCCTTTCCTGTCACATTGCTCTGGAACTCGTTTGTGGATTGCAATTGGCAGCAACTCTTGCACCGTTTGTCTCCACAAGGTTTACTTTGGCCGACTGCTGTTGAAGGTGCAGAGACCGCAGCTTTCACCAATGAATCCTTTATGCTTCTCGGTCGCCGAAATGCCACAACCGGTGGTTCAGGGAATAGCTTTGTTAGAGTTTCACTTTTCTCTATTTCTTTCCAGTGATGACGTATAATATTAGAAATGTCTTGTAAGCATGGATGGTACGTGATGACAAGGGGAACTCTCTTGTTCAACTTTTTTTCTTTATACTGTAAAAGCTCACTGCGGTCTAATGTATTTGCTTTTGAGAATCCTTTATCAATGACTTTGTCATTGTATCCACGTTTCTTTAAGTGATGGCGTAAGTCTCCCAGTCTTTGTTTCGTTGTTTCTTCAGTTGAACATATTCTTTTCACACGGATGGCTTGACTATAGGGTATACTTTTGAAGCAGTGCTTTGGATGACAGCTGTTGGGGGAGAGATATTGATGTTTGTCTGTGGGTTTGCAATAAATGTCAGTTTTCAAAATTCCATTCTCAAGTGTGGTACAGGTATCCAGAAATGACATTTTTGTATCATTTTATCACCCTGTTCATGTTCAAAATTTACCAGTCCTTTGTGTCCCATCCAACCCCCATATTTCATTTATCATCATCATTTCATGTTCATTGTGTCATCCTTTTCATGTTCATCGCCTGTAAATAACCTATATAGCGTTGCACGGGCGTAAAACACCAACTCACTCACTCACTCACTCTTGAGGTTCACATTGTTTATACAAAATGTACATGTCCTAATACATGTATATACATGTACATATTTTCTGATAATGAAATTTTTTAATGACACATTAATTGATTTAATCCAATTTTTATCATAGGTTTTAAGTACTTGATTCTTCACTTTTTAATTTTATTTCAGCTTCTTATTAACAAAGAAGCAAGATGATGTAGATGGCATGGCAAAACTTATACATGTATTGTATGCCCAAATGTATGTTTTACTGACGAGATTTGTTTGTTGCTTTAATAATGACCTACTAGGTGTTGTAATGCATGTTGTTGTTCAAATGCTTATGTTGTGTTTAACTTTACTATGTGTTCTATGGTCATTACCGGATCCTAAGATCGCAATGGAAGAGGGAGGTTTGGCGCCATAAACCTGGTTTAACCCACCATTTCTTTTGAAATGCCTGTACCAAGTCAGGACCATTGCGATCCACCAATTCTCCGGTATGAGTGATTCGTTTTTGTTATTTTCTCTGGATTATGAGATTGATCATTCAAGTTCGGTAGTTTTGTTATTACCTTTATTTACTTTCAGAAAATGATTATACCTGTATATATATATTTTTTTTCAGATACACTGCCTGTGCCAGATTCATATACAGTATTCTCCTTGATGACTGTGAATAGAAGAACATTTAATAATAACAGAATTATGAATAATGTACATTTTATTTGCCTTTGACTTTTGAATTCTATATAGGTACATGCACATACAGATGTTTCATGTTTGAGATATCTCTTAATCATTAACATTTTCTAAATTTACACACTAATATATGCATACATACATGTATTTTGTGTTTATAAGTTATACCTGTCAACTAACATGAACTTCAATTACAACTGCATAATATAATGTAATTAACACATAACATGCATAATAAGAAATGTTTCTTAATTAGAACATAAATCATTCATTATAACATATACTATGAGTTCAGTTGTGCCTACTTTTGTTCATGTCCATGTGTCTCTTAGTCTATATATGTGAATGCAGGTCATTCGTGTGCCGTCTGGGGAAAGGCAGGCATTGCGCCCAGAGTACCTAAATGTCTTAATGTGAATGCTGGTCACTCGTGTGTTGTCTGGGGAAAGGCAGGCATTGCGCCCTGAGTACCTAAATGTCTTTTTGTGAATGCTGGTCATTCGTGTGCCGTCTGGGGAAAGGCAGGCATTGCGCCCAGAGTACCTAAATTAAATGTCTTTATGTGAATGCTGGTCATTCTGTGGTTGTGTGTTGGTGCCGGAGCGGGGAATTAAAACTCCACCAGCAGTGCTAACCTTCACGTGTGTTCGAAAAACAAATGACAACAAAGTTCCAGACAATCAAGTTTGCTACGCCTGATGCGCGTATCGTCTATTCAAGACTCATAAGAGGCGCTCTTCCAAAAATATTGAAAATGCCAAACACTATATGATGATGAAGAGCATAGAACAATAAAATCAAAAATACCAAACTGGGGAACCAAATTATTACTAAGATTATCAACCTATGTCTGGGGTAGGAAGAATTTGATACATCCAATTTGTGCCATGTGTGCAGAGGTCGAATCTTACTAGCATTCTGACCATAAACTGTCTCAAGTTGCATAGTATGCGTGTTTTATAGTAGTGAGATGGAGTTTTACGCCCGTGCAACGTTCTATAGGTTATTTACAGACGATGAACATGACAAAGATGATAAGATGAACATGAAATACAAATGACAACAAAGTTCCAGACAATAAATTTTGCTACGCCTGATGATGATGATGGTAAATGAAAAATGAGGTGTATTTTAGTATTATATAAGACTCTTCATTATTTACTGTTATGGTAAGTATTTTTTACACATATTTAAACTAAAAATTATTTTCTACCATTTTTAGCTCACCTGGACCAAAGGTAGGTTCAGGTGAGCTATTGCCATCACTTGGCGTCCGTCGTCGTCTGTTAACAATTTACAAAAATCTTCTCCTCTGGAACTACTGAACAGAATTTATTAAACTTGGTATGAATGATCCTTAGGGTGTCCTGCACAAAACTTGTGTTTCGATTTTTGATCCGTCAAAAAACATGGCCACCGTTACTAAAAATAGACCAGGGGGTCAGACTACTGTTTTTGGCTTGTAAATCAAAAAGAATGAGAGATAGATGAAATCTGATGCCACCCTACTGCTTCAGCCATTTGGTCGAAGTTGTCAGATGACCCCTGATAGGGGTTACGGCCTCTTAAAGGCCAAAATAGTGTTTTTGGCCAATAGAATAAAAAATATTGCAGATAAAGAAAAGCTGTTACTTGCTTAAATGTTCAGCTCATTTAGCTCTACAAAAGTCCATAGGGTCAAAGTTGTCAGATGACCCCTTATAAGGGTAACAGCCCCTTAAAGGCCAAAAAAAGTGTTGTTGGCCTATAGAATGAAAGCTTTAGCAGATAGAGAAAAGCTGTTGCTTGCTTAAATGTTCAGCTCATTTAGCTCTACAAAAGTCTTCATAGGGTCAAAGTTGTCAGATGAACCCTTATAGGGGTTACGGCCCTTTAAAGACCAAAAATAGTGTTTCTGGCCTATAGAATGAAAACTATTGCAGATGGAGAAAAGCTGTTGCTTGCTTAGATGTTCAGCTTATTTTGCTCTACAAAAGTCTTCATAGGGTTGAAGTTGTCAGATGACCCCTTATAGGGGTTACAGCCCCATAAAGGCAAAAAAATAGTGTTTTGGCCTATAGAATGAAAACTATTGCAGACAGAGAAAAGCTGTTGCTTGCTTAAATGTTCAGCTCATTTAGCTCTACAAAAGTCTTCAATGGGTCGGAGTTGTCAGATGACCCCTTACAGGGATTACAGCCCCAAAATAAACATGTTTCATGTTTTCGGCTGATATAATGAAAACCATAGCAGATAAAGAAATGAAAACTATTGCCAAAAGAGAAAAGCTGTTGCTTGATTAAATGTTCAGCTTATTTAGCTCTACAATGTCCTTAATAGGGTTGACATCAAGACCAGGTGAGCGATTCAGGATCCTGGGAACTCTTGTTTATAGTATAAATTTAAAGAACAAAATACACTTGCACACTGATTATCAGTGTACTGATTGTCCCTGAGTAGAGTTTTCAAATACTGATTTTCCCAGACAACAGTTTAGATTGTCCCTGATCTATACTTGATTTTTGTTGCTAAAAAGCAGGGCTGAAGAGAAGTACACGAATCTAGCAGTTATTTTTGCTTTACCAGTGGTCGTTTCTTTTTTTTTTCTGGTTATTGATTCTGAACAGATCCTATCTGAAGACGGGCATGACATCCCAGGTTCAGATGAGGAAACAATTCACAGTGTGACACCTCCAGCAATACACCCAGACCTAAGGAAAAGAAAGCATTTACATATGAAAAATGCACATATATGTAGATATACCTCTTTGTTGTTGCGTGCCTCCGTGCCTTATGCTCTTTCAACACAGTCCAGGATGTAAATACATTCTTACAAACATCACAAGTAAGTTTGTCATTTCCTTTACCGGATTTTTCGTGTCTTTGTTACTTTGAATGAGTTGGTGTTTTACGCCCATGCAACGCTATATAGGTTATTTACAGGCGATGAACATGAAAAGGATGATAAAATGAACATGAAATGATAATGTTAAATGAAATATGGGAATGGGTTGGGACACAAAGCACCGGTAAATGGCTTTCGGTGGAAAAAAACCAATTCACATAAATTTGACTAAATCCAAACAAACGTTTGATAAGTAGTAGTATGTGTAGGGGGATATGGCCTCAATTGAGGTAAAACCTCTACTCCTCTAATCCCTCTTTTCATGTTCGGTAGTTTTGTTATTATTATGTCTCCCCTTCCCAGAAAGGGGGGAAGGCATATTGTTTTTGTGTCAGTTCTTCTTCTTCTTCTCATACAAAGCGTGTCCGGGCCATAACTTTTTTATCCTTTGAGATAGGGCTTTGATATTTGGAATGTAGATGTATCACCATGAGACGATGTGTTGCGTACTAGAATGACCTTCATATGACCTTGACATTTGACTTCAAGGTCAAATTAATGCTAATTTTACATGCAAAGTGTGTCTGAGTCATAACTTTGTTATCCTTTGATATAAGGCTTTGATATTTGGCATATGGATGTATCAGCATAAGACAATGTGTCACGTACCAGAATGATCTTCATATGACCTTGACCTTTGACTTCAAGGTCAAGTTAATGCTTATTTTCATGCAAAGTTAGTAAGCATCATAACTTTTTTGTTTTTTGACATGTGGATGTATCACCATGAAACAATGTGTCCTGTATCAAAATGACCTTGACCTTTGACCTGAAGGTCAACTTAATGCTAATTTTACATCCAAAGTATGTCCGGGTCATATTTTTTGTTCTTTGACGTAGGGCTTTGATATTAGTAATGTAGATGTATCATCATGAGACGATGTGTCGCCTACCAAAATGACCTTCATATGACCTTGACCTTTGACCTCAAGATCAAATCAATGCTAATATAACATGCAAAGTAAGTCCGGGTCATGATTTTTTGTTCTTTGACATAGGGCTTTAATATTTGACATGTGCATGTATCACCATGAGACAATATGTCCTGTACCAAAATGACCTTGACCTTTGACCTAAAGGTCAACTTAATGCTATTTTTTTATCCAAAGTATGTCAGGCCATATTTTTTTTTGTTCTTTGACATAGGGCTTTGATATTTGACATGTAGATGTATCATCATGAGAAGATGTTTGTATACCAGAATGACCTTCATATGACCTGACCTTTGACATCAATGTCAAATTAATGCTAATTTTACATGCAAAGTTAGTCATGGTCACAACTTTTTTGTTTTTCCACATAGGGCTTTAATATTTGACATGTGGATTTATCACAATTAGATACTGTGTCGTGAACCAGAATGACCTTCATATGAGCTTGACTTTTTACCTCAAGATCAAATAAATGCTAATTTTACATGCAAAACCTTCCAGACCAATACTTATTTATCCTTTGACATAGGGCTTTAGAATGTAGGTGAGTGAGTGAGTTGGTGTTTTACGCCCGTGCAACGCTATATAGGTTATTTACAGGCGATGAACATGAAAAGGGTGATAAAATGAACATGAAATGATGATGATAAATGAAATATGGGGGTGGGGTGGGACACTAAGGACTGGTAAATTTTGAAGAACCACAGGAAAAGGGGGAGAGATGGGTAGGGGCGGAAAATTTAGTCTATGTGGTGCACTACTTGGCGGTCCACAAAGGGGTCTTTTACGTGCATGAAGCGTGGCACTCTCCACACACGTTGGCCCACTATGGTCGGCGGTCAGGGTTTCGTTATTGTAGACCTGACAACCCCCGCGGACGAGGGCCACCCTATTCAGCCACCTAGGGTACACACTTAGTCGCTCTGTGGGCTGAGCACTGACCCGACATCAGAATCCCAAGACCCTTAGTCGTCTCTTACGACAAGCTAGGCTTTGCTGCGGGCCTATTCAGCACCCGGGCCCCGCACGGGCTAGAATGTAGGTGTATCAATTATTAAGCAGGTTTTTGTACAATGTATGTCATTGTGACTTTGACTTCTGACCTCAAGGTTGAAATTATGTTATTTTGGCAAATTTAGGAAGGGGAGACATCCGTTTTAGTGTGCTAAAACAGTTTTTCCTAGTCTTTATTTCATATAATTCACAATATCCCATAATATTGAATAATTAATTATTAACCTCTATGAACTATTTAAATGAACACAATCGACTATCCCGTGTGGGGCCCGGGAGGCGAATAGGCCCGCAGCAGCGCTTAGCTTGTCGGTAAAAGTCCACTAAAGAGCGCTCAGAAACCTGACATCGGGGTCAGGCCGCTTTGCCCACAAAGCGACTGGGATGTGTTCCCCAGGTGGTTGAATGGGGCCGCCCTGACATCGAGAGATGCGGGATCGTCAGGCGATAATGCGGAAAACCTGACCGCAAACCATAGTGGTGCACCGTGTTTGGAAAAATGTCACGTTCCTCGCACGTTAAAGAACCCTGCTGCAGGTCTCGGTAAGAGTAGGACCCGTAGGATCCTCATGCAGGAGGCAAAATTTCCCGTCCCTACCCATCACTCCTTTTTCCAGTGGCAGTCAAAACTATCTTACCCGATTGGCCTTGTGTCCCCATTTCCTCCACTTCATCATAATTTCATGTTCATCGTATCACCATTTATATGTTCATCTCCCGGATATAGCCGAAATCGTGCTGCTTGGGAGTAAAGCAATAACTAACTAACTAACTCAAATCCACTAATTCACTTTTTCCGATAATCTTCTTATATGATAATAATGGCTATATCCTGATTCTTCCCCGTACTCTGTATAAAAGAGGAAGATTGTCACACGAAGTAAAAATGATGTTCTTTAATAAATGAATAAAGGAAAAATTTCATGAACAATATTTCCACTCTCGATAACTATATAGGCTTGGATATAAAGAGAAAATTTATATCTACCCACTATATTGTTGTTGTAGGCACATTCCTTTTTTAGATTTCTAGTTTAGTGTCATTTGTGTCCAAAATCATATCAGACCAAGCATGATCTAAAACGACATGTCGATTCCAAGCATTCAGGGGTTGTTTACAGATCCGACCATGGTGATTGTAATAAAAGCTTTAAATCCACAACTGGATTGGATAACCATAAGCGAGAACATCAACATGAATCTTAGAACCATACCATGGAAAAGTTTATAGATGGCCTTCCAAAATTTCATTGTTTGTTTACTATAAGACATCTTAGAGGTGTTGTCAAGACCATACCACTTTGCAACTTCAAGAAGTAAAAGGAAAGCTATATTATGAATAGGGAATCTATTGTTAGCAATCAGCCTGATGAGGTTACAGAAGTCATGTACAAGATTTTCCTTCTGTAGATTACTCAGCACCGCTGGAATTAAATTTTGCATCTCTTCGATTTTTTTTTCATCTAATGATAGATTTTTTTCTAGGCTTTGTCCTTGTTTTTTTTTGTCTTTTTGAGGAGCATTTGCAAAATGTAATTATTGTGGTTTCTCAGAAAGAAGAGGTGTAGTTTTGGAAGCCACGAAATTTAGCGGTCCATGGCATTCTCTTTTGGGCTTGTGTAGCCACAAAGAGCTCTTTTTTCTCTTATTGCCCTTTTTTCTTAAAAAAAATTATATATATATATAAATATCGTCAAGAATCCTTTGCCAAAATAGTTTGAAAGGATCCGGTGCCAGAAAATTCAGAGAGTGGTGATAATCGTAAAGTATCCGTGAAAAGAAAGAAAACTTTTTTGTTATAAAAACGTGATTTCATTATTTCTAAAGCGTTTAATGACAAATCAACATTTGTTAAAGGTAAAATTCCAAATCTAATATGAAATTGTCATGAATGTCTTTATATATAACCATTCTTCAGTGCCAGAGGTAAAATATTCATGGACCACGTGTATATTTGGGGAAAATAGATGCGTTAATAGCACGATAGTTTAAGCAGAAAATAATTGAAGTTGTTGTTAATGCATTTAAATGTTCCGTGAACGATAAATATATTACGAAAATACCGCTCAGATGAGACGTTTTTCGTTGTTTTGTTGACATGCCTGATCTATTATCGTAAAGTATCCGGAATTGAATCGTAAAGGATTCGAGTAACGTCAAAAAACGCGTAAAGGATCCGATATGGATATACACCGTGGTTGTATGACAGCATAGAAATTATTTTGACATATCACACACAATGATCCCATCTGTTAATATGCTTTTATTTAATTCTGTATCTGTTACATTTTGTAGTTAATTTTAACATTTTATTTTTAGTCTAGCAGAATTTCCAAAATGTAATAACATTTGATATTTCTGACAGTTACTTCTTTTCCATACTCTTGGATATGCCCCATTACAAAACTGACCAAACTCTTAGGCTGATGTACTAACTACTTTAACGACGTTTTACCTTCCGCAACTTGAACTCTTGTCTCGTCAAGACGTTGTCGAAAATCTCCTTCTTTTTACTTTGATATAGTCGATCACTGTCCTCTAGATCCTGTCAGTTCATCTTTGGAAAACAGGAAAAACATGACATTCCTCATCAAGAAAAATCCAGGGTTGCCTTACAACCTTTGACAGGCCACCTCATGCCACAGTTATGTCACAGTTTGGCGTTAACTTGACATGTTTCTGTCAATATTAAGAAACACACATATGTTTATACAAAATAATAAATGCATAAGCTGGTGAAACACGAGTACAAAATAAATGTTAAGCGGTTTTTTTTCATGTTTTTGTCCTTTAGAATGAGAACCATTGCAGATAGGGAAAAGCTGTTGCTTGCTTTTATGCTTAGCTCATTTAGCTCTACAAATGTCCCCATTTGGGGGGTTATAGCCCCATAAAGGCGATATTGCAGATATAGAAAAGCCTTTGCTTGCTTAAATGTTTAGCTCTACTAAAGTCGTCATATATATTTAATTTTCAATCCAGGGTCAATTGCAAAACAGCGAGCAGCGACAGTTGGTCACATTGAAGGCGACTGGTCGTTATACGTTGCGGATTTTAAAATTGTTGTCAAGGTTGTAGGTTGTGTTGCATTCACTCATTCCACATCTCATTATCTTGTACTATCTATATAAATTTTATTTATATACCGGTTTCATGCTTCCATTTTAAACCATTGTATGATTGTAATAATATGGTTTCATCTCTGGTCACAGGTTTATCCTTTGAGTAGAAACCTAGCTGTTGGAACAATTGGTCACATTTATCGAGAAACCACATTTCCTTCGATTTGCTTCTTTAAGTGACTTTCCTAGTTTCTCAATCATTCACTCATTCTTTGTCATACCTGATATTGAGAGTGACTTAGCAGTTGGTTTCTTGGTGGGGTTTTCGATGACTGTGGTTGATTTTGCTGTTGTTTTCCTCATGATGGTCGGATTCGCCACGACTGTTGTTGTTGGTTGAGAAATATCAACTTCTATACTGACATTCACTTGGTTTGTTGGTACTGTAACAAATAAATTTTATTACAAACAACAATAATTAGGAGTGCAATGAGGGAGTAAGATTCCTAAAACTTCTCATCCTATATTTTTAGCTCGTCTTTTCATTAATTAAATGGTATCAAAATACTCCTCTTTTAATGATGGGGTTAAATTTCCCTCTACTTCAGCTTGGTGATGACTCATACAAAGCTCCTTTCAATTAGAGTCCTTACTGGTATAATGACCGTCTACAACAGCACCCGTGCGGGTTCCAGGTGGCGAATAGGCCCGCAGCAGCGCTAAGCTTGTCGGTAAAAGTCCACTAAAGAGCGCTCAGAAACCTGACATCGGGTCAGGCCGCTTTGCCCACAAAGCGACTGGGAAGTGTGCCCCAGGTGGTTGAATGGGGCAGCCCTGACATCGAGAGATGCGGGGTCGTTAAGCTTGGTTAAATCGAAAGGTAAATATTTTTTTTCTGATCTAGTCTTAAGCAGTGGATGGCATTTAGCCTTGGTGGCTGTAAAACATTGATGGACAGGTAAAATAAGGAAAACCTTGTAAGATAGGTTTTCAGTTGGATAAATCTTGTTGGAGAAGTTTTGTCTGTTCGAAGCACGTGCGTCAATGTCGGTTGGAATATTTTAATTTTGGTAACTACTGTATGTATTTATGCTGTTAAGGGTAGATATGTACATATCTAGGTCCCTTTACCATGAAATATTCTTTTATGAAAGTTATTTTATCCTGAATTATTCTGTGGCCAGCACTTGTATATTGTTACTATTGAAATGGTTTAAACGGAGGCAGAATATGTAGACCGTGAAATCACTATTCATTGATATCACGTTTACAGCCTTGAATGGTTAATTTTTTACGGTTCGCTTGATTAATTCTGTTTATTTTGACAAGCTTAACTCAGATGTTAAAAAGTATTTTGTGGACATTTAAAATAATTATAGTTTTGGTTTATTATTGTTGTTATAGATGGTTCTTCCTTCTACTCTAAAACATAGACACATCCTGAGAGATACTAACACCCTGTCGATAGTAAAGCGCATTCGTTCTGGTAAACCGGAGGCATTAAACGACTTAGCAAAGATGTCTCGTTCGATGATGTAGATGGTCATGTTACCAGCCTTACTGGTGAGAGTGTCGGAGAATTTTTTATGATGGCAGGGAAGGATGACAAGAGCGTCGAGGAAGTAAGATGCGCCCTACATTGCGTGATATCATATGCAAAAATGAATTTGGACAGCCAAAGGGGCAGGATTTGAATTTGACCCTGTCTCATCCAGTTAGTTTCCTCTTTTTGTTTGTTAAATCTGTTTTGCATTTAAAAATATAATTTAGGACCTGTTGGATTGCGGTTGACTGGTGAATTATCTCGACATTGAATTAGTTGACTGAAATTGAACTTCACACGAGTCAAGAACAATATGTAGTACACCAATTCATATGGTTACAGGGAGGAGATAATAAAAAGATACAGCTTTCCAAAGGTGATGAGTCTGAGTCAGATAGGGGATTATGTAATAGAGTCCTTACTCGAATAGAGGCTTTAAGCCATTATAAGCCTGGTCGTCTGACTTGTCTGACACGATTTTCACAATACATTTCTAATATTTTTTGTCATTGAAATTTCCGATTGTTTAATTCAAAATTGTTTAAAACACCAGGTTTCTTTCCTTGTAATGTTCATAGTCGATATTCTCAGTGCTGGATTTTTCTTTCCTGTTCTATCTTTTAGGTTCTGAATAAGTTCTTTTCGTTCATTTTTTGTTTGTTTCTGATCTTACAATGTTTTGATTCAAATGCTGTTGTTGATGAATGGTTATTCCTTGAAATGTCAATATCCTACATTACCAAATTAATTGTTTTAATCCGTATTTTGGTATTGTATTTTCAAACTACATAATCTAATATTTTTTTAGCTCACCTGGACCGAAGGTCCATGTGAGCTATTACCATCACTTGGCGTCCGTCGTCGTCGTCGTCTGTCGTCGTCGTCTGTTAACAATTTTTCAAAAATCTTCTCCTCTGAAACTACCAAACAGAATTTAATGAAACTTGGTATGAATGATCCTTAGGGTGTCCTGCACCAAACTTGTGTTTTGATTTTTGATCCGTTAAAAAACATGGCCGCCGTTACTAAAAATAGACTAGGGGGGTCAGACTACTGTTTTTGGCTTATAAATCAAAAAGTATAAGAGATAGAGGAAATCTGAGGCCACGCTACTGATTCAGCATCAAAAGCTCTACAGAAGTATTACTCTTCACCTGATACTTGAAAATCTCTAAACTACTAATTTAAGAACACACACACTAATTATTTTCAAACAATTAATTGCAAGTATTCAATGTATATGCATTTCATTTGTTTGCCTGATGAAGAAATCTTGTGATTTCGAAATTTTGCTACATTTTTATATATTTTTCAATTTATAACACGTTAGTGTGTTTAATTACATTTATAAATGCATATATTTGTTAGGATTTCAGATATAGTTGATGATCTAGTTGTCAGGCTGGGACAAGAAGCTGATGAAGACCCATCAATTGTCAGTTTGAAAGAGGAAAATACAGGTGTAGTGTTGAAAATTGTCTTGTAATGTCACCACAGCTTTTTGTGTGGTTGTCCTATGTTGTCCTATGAGATATCACCAAAAATACTTAAGTTTGCAAAATGTGCTATTGTTAAACCTATTACTCAACTTATAAACCTATCTATATAAACTTGTACTTTTCCAGATAAGCTGAAAATAGCTCAGGTAGTACCTATTCATAAAAAGAACAGCGCACTTGTTAAAAGCAACTACAGACCAGTTAGTGTTTTGCCTTCCATTTCCAAATTTTTTGAAAGAGCAATTGATGAACAGCTAGTAAATTTTTTTGATTCACACTTTAATATATTTTTATCAGCATTTAGATCTGGGTACAGTTGTCAGGATACCCTTATCAGAATTTTAGAAGATTGGAAAATGTTATTAGACAATAATCAATATGTAGCTGCAATTTTAATGGACCTATCAAAGGCATTTGATTGCTTACCACATCATTTATTGTTAATGAAATTAGAAGTTATGGTTTATCCAACAGTGCAATAAAATTACTGGAAAGTTATCTTACTGGTAGAAAACAGTGTGTGAAATTAGGATCTATCTGTAGTTCTTTTTTAGACATATACAAAGGTGTACCTCAGGGGTCGATATTAGGACCAGTTATGTTTAACATATTTATAAATGATATTTTTGATTTTGTGAGCAAGGGAAAGTTGTATAACCATGCAGACGACAACACTTTGTCTTATGGTAGTGATAAAGTTAGTGATGTTATAGAAACTTTAGAAAAAGAAAGTAGTGTCCTTATAAAGTGGTTTACAGATAATCACATGCAAGCAAACCCTGATAAATTTCAGGCCATATCTATTGGTAAAAGGACTCATGAAAATAACATAGTTTTTGATCTTCAGGGAAATAAGATTGTCTGTGAAGAAGAGGTTAAACTTTTGGGTGTAACTTTTGATTTTAAACTTACTTTTAACTCTCATATATCTAGTATTTGTAAGAAAGCTTCTCAGCAATTGAATGTTTTAAAGAGAATTGGTCATCACCTTAGTAGATTGGGCAAACTAACTATTTATTATTCTTTTATCTTATCAAATTTCAATTATTGCCCTTTAGTCTGGCATTTTTGTGGTGAAGGAAATACGAAAAAGTTGGAAAAAATCCAAGAAAGAGCACTGAGGTTTATATATAATGATTATGATTGTTCTTATGAAATTTTGCTTCAAAAGTCTATGTTGCCTTCACTACGCTTACGAAGATTACGTTTTATGGCAATAGAAGTTTTTAAAATTGTTAATAAACAGACTCCAATGTACTTACATGATTTAATTACAGTTAAAGACCAACATTATTCTTTTAGGTATACAAACACAGCTGACATCCCTAGAGTCACCAGTACTAGGTATGGTTTACACTCTTTGAGGTATGGGGCAGCAAAAATGTGGAATGAACTGCCAAATGATCTGCGGGAGGGAACTAATTTAGATCTTTTCAAAAATATGATAAGTAAATGGGAGGGAAGTGGGTGTTCTTGTTCATTCTGTCATTAATTTTCCACTACGACTGGTAATAACTCAGATAGTGTAAATTTCAATTTGCAATATTTGTATTTAACTGCTTAGCTTGCATGTATCTATTTATTTTTTGTTTTGTTTTTCTGTGTTTTAACATCTGCTTGCTAGCAATTTTAATGCTACATGTCCAGGCTAATAGCTATGCTTTTATATGATTAACATGCTTTTATGTGCTGTCCTTTGTGCTTTATTTTAATTGTATCTGCATGGTTTTTTTTTTTTTTTGCTTTAGTTTAGCCTGCAAGTCTGTGTATGTCTGTTTCTGTACTTATGTGCTTTTGTGTTTATATATATGTCATGTATAATGTATGTCGGTTTTAAAAGCTCAATAGAGCTTATGTTTATTGTTTGTAAATGTACCGACTTTAAATAAAGTTTACTTGATTTGACTTGAAGAAATTTTTCATTACAATTTTCTCAGAAACTACAATCCGCAGAGGCTTCAAATCTTCATTTCACAGTACCATGCCATGTAAAGCGATTTTGAAGAGTGCCACGCTTCATGCACGTAAAAGACCCCTTTGTGGACCGCCAACTAGTGCACCTTCCGCCCCTACCCACCTCTCCCCTTTTCCTGTGGTTCTTCAAAATTTACCGGTCCTTTGTTTCCCATCCCATCCCCATATTTCATTTATCATCATCGTTTCATGTTCATTTTATCATCCTTTTCATGTTCAACGCCTGTAAATAACCTATATAACGTTGCACGGGCGTAAAACACCAACTCACTCACTCACCCTTTAGCTACCTTAATATGTGGTCAAAGAAACTGTGTACTATCATGTTTTGTGTCATTACCATTGTAATTGTGCAACAAGAGTTACATGTAATTGATGAAATTTGGCAAAATAAATACAGATGAAATTTGGCAAAATAGATACAATTTATATAGCTTTATTCCAATTATTGATATGTCAAATATTGGTCACTGTTGAATAAAAAGATTTCATCTGTATGTCTTGTTGTTTTTTTTTGCTCAAAGAACTTGCAAAAGTGGGTAAAGGACATGCATGTGTTTATCCATTTAAAACAAAAGATCCAAGGGGTCCAGAAAGAACTAAAAATGAAGTGCCTAATAATGCAAAAGTTGCTGTTCAAATGCAAACTGAAGGAAAGGCCAACCATTGTGTGTAGGGAATGAAAGGCCCATCATGGTTACTGTTCTTCCTTCATTAACCCGTGCGGGTTCCTGGTGGCGAATAAGCCCGCAGCAGCGCTAAGCTTGTCGGTAAAAGTCCACTAAAGAGCGCTCAGAAACCTGACATCGGGTCAGGCCGCTTTGCCCACAAAGCGACTGGGATGTGTGCCCCAGGTGGTTGAATGGGGCAGCCCTGACATCGAGAGATGCGGGGTCGTCAGGCGATAATGCAGAAAACCTGAACGCAAACCATAGTGGTGCACCGTGTTGGGTAAAATGTCGCGTTCCTCGCACGTTAAAGAACCCTGCTACAGGTCTCGGTAAGAGTAGGACCCGTAGGATCCCCATGCAGGAGGCTAAATTTCCCGTCACTACCCATCACTCCTTTTTCCAGTGGCAGGCAAAACTCTCCTACCCGATTGGCCTTGTGTCCCAATTTCCTCCACTTCATCATCATTTCATGTTCATTATATCATCACTTTCATATTCATCTCCCGGATATAGCCGATATCGTGCTGCTTGGGAAGAAAGCAATAACTAACTAACTAACAAATCATTTGATATTGTATCTGGAGTGGCTATTGATTATATGAATGAGGTGTTATTAGGTGTAGTGAAAATGCATCTTGAACTTTGGCTTACCCAGAAATATTCTGAAGAGAAATTTAGCATAAAGAGAAACTTGATATTGTTGATGAGCGATTATTACAAAGGGCTAGAGCCACGAACCCCCATAATTGGCCCTGTTAATACTCAAATATCAAAATTGGTTTGTTTTACACCAAAATTTGTGTATGTATAGCTGGAAGTCTGTGTTAAAAGAGAAAAGATTTGATTATGGTGTATTAATGAATTTTCAAGTACCCTAACCCTTCAAAAATAGCCTAAATCTGTGATTTTTCACTTTTTGGCCAAATTGACTTGTTTTTCAGTCACAATTTTGTGATTTTGTATGTGGCGCCACCCCTCGCCCATCGAAATTTTTGTTGAAATATAAAAAGAATGAAAATATAAAGAAAATAATGTATTTATAAAATTTAAGCAAAAATATTTATGGGCGAGGGGTGGCGCCCATGTCATTTTCACATAAAACCAGGTGGAAAATTGTGAAATTTAGCTGAAATTAGCATATTTTCAATTTTAGCGTCACTTTATGACCTCATTACAGTGTCACAAGTACAGAAAACTTTAGAATTGTTTTTGTTTTGTAATTAGTAATCAATCTAGACTACTTGGCCACAAAAATCTTATCTAGGAAATGAATTTGAAAAAATGGCCCGATTTAGGGCCAAATATTAGGGTTCGTGGCTTTAGTTCTTTGTCCAACACTTGACATTACAAGGCTCCCAAGATCTATTCAAGACCTTAAATACTTGAAAGCATCTTAATACAGATCGTCTTTACAGGTGCACCTGTACTACACGATATCTTGGACAAAGAGAGATTCACTCACTTTCATTTGCTTGTGAATTCTATGCACATTCTTTTAAAATGTGGTTCAACATCAGTTGAAATCGATAATGCTGAAACCATGTTAACTCGTTTCTCCAAATATATCGAAAACCTGTACGGAAAAGCCTTTATGAAGCTAAATATTCACCAACTACTCCACTTACCTGAATTTGTTCGTACCCTTGGATCGCTTTACACACACAGTTGTTTTTCGTTTGAAAACAAATAGGGTGTTCTTTTAAAAATGATAAAAGGGACTCAGAATATTGATAGTCCAATTGCAACAGGAGTTTCATTTCTTCAAAAGCTGCCAGAGCTAAAAGAAAACTGTATTTCTAAAGGGTCACAATGTGAACAAATTTACAACTCCATTGAATCTGTTGCTACTCTAAAAGGACAACTAAACTAGGAGAAGAAGTATATGTTCTAGGAAAGATAAATGAGGTGTCTTTAAAAGAAAGTGAGCAGATAGCACTATCTGTTTATCTTGGATATGACCAAATAGTAATTAAAGTACATAGTTTCAGCAGAATTGAATTGAATTGACTAACGCTATACCTTACTGCTAAATTTTGTTTTAAACGTAATTTGTTAAATGGGTAACATAATAAACCTGACAAGATTTTGAAAAAAAAACTCCAATTTTAACAATAACCGCCAATCATCTCTGGCACGGATGAACCAATGAAGGAATATTCTTTTTAGCTCACCTGGACCTAAGGTCCATGTGAGCTATTACCATCACTTGGCGTCCGTCGTCTTCGTCGTCTTAACAATTTTTCAAAAATCTTCTCCTCTGAAACTACTGAACAGAATTTAATGAAACTTGGTATGAATGATCCTTAGGGTGTCCTGCATCAAGCTTTTGTTTCAATTTTTGATCCGTCAAAAAACATGGCCACCGTTACTAAAAATAGACCAGGGGGGTCAGACTACTGTTTTTGGCTTGTAAATCAAAAAGTATAAGAGATAGATGAAATCTGATGCCACGCTACTGCTTCAGTATAAAAAGTTCTACTATAGTCTCCATTTGGTCGAAGTTGTCAGATTATCCCTTATAGGAGTTACAGCTCTTTAAAGGTGAAAATAGTATTTTTGCATGTTTTTGGCCTATAGAATGAAAACTATTGTAAATAGAGAAAAGCTGTTGCTTGCTTAAATGTTCAGCTCATTTAGCTCTACAAAAGTCTTCATAGGGTCGAAGTTGTCAGATGACCCCTTATAGGGGTTACAGCCCCTTAAAGGTGAAAAATAGCGTTTTTTTCATGTTTTTGGCCTATAGAATGAAAACTATTGTAGATAGATAAAAGCTGTTGCTTGCTTAAATGTTCAGCTCATTTAGCTCTACAAAAGTTTCCATAGGGACAAAGTTGTCAGATAACCCCTTATAGGGGTTACAGCCCCCTTAAAGGCGAAAAATAGTGTTTTTGGCCTATAGAATGAAAACTATAGCAGATAGAGAAAAGCTGTTGCATGCTGAAATGTTCAGCTTATTTAGCTCTACAAAAGTCTCCATGTGGTTGAAGTTGGCAGATGTACCTTTATAGGGGTTAAAGCCCCTTAAAGGTGAAAAATAGCGTTTTTGCATGTTTTTGGCCTATAGAATGAAAACTATTGTAGATAGAGAAAAGCTGTTGCTTTCTTAAATGTTCAGCTCATATACCGTAGCTCTACAAAAGTCTCAATAAGGTCAAAGTTGTCAGATGACCCCTTATAGTGGTAACAGCCCCTTAAAGGCGAAAAATAGTGTTTTTGGCCTTAAGAATGAAAACTATTGTAAATAGAAAAAAAACTGTTGCTTGCTTAAATGTTCAGCTAATTTAGCTCTACAAAAGTGTCCATAAAGATAAAGTTATCAGATGACCCCTTATAGGGGTTACAGCCCCTTAAAGGCGAAAAATAGTGTTTTTGGCCTTTAGAATGAAATTATTGCAGATAGAGAAAAGCTGTTGCTTGCTAAAATGTTCAGCTCATTAAGCTCTACAAAAGTCTTTATAGGGTCAAAGATGTCAGATGACCCCTTATAGGGGTTACAACCCCTTAAAGGCAAAAATAGTGTTTATGGCTTAAAGAATGAAAACTATTGCAGATAGTGAAAAGCTGTTGCTTGCTTAAATGTTCAGCTCATTTAGCTCTACAAAAGTCTCCATAGGGTTGAAGTTGTCTGATAACCTTTTATAGGGTTACAGCCCCTTAGCGTTTTTTTGTCCCCCGCCGCAACGCGGAGCGGGGACTTGGAAATGCCGGTGTCCGTCCGTCTGTCCGTGCGTCCGTCACATTTTTAACACTTTTCTCAGTAAGTACTAATCCTAGGGTTCTGAAATTTTGTATGCAGACTCCTTTAGGGGTCCCCCAAGGTGTAAGTGATTTTCAGGTCAGTCTGACATCTACTTCCTGTTTAACGACTTAGTCATTTTTTCTCCCATAGGCTCAATGGTAAATTTTTCGTAACACTTTTCTCAGTAACTACTAATCCTAGGGTTCTGAAATTTTGTATGCAGACTCCTATAGGGGTCCCCTAAGGTGTAAGTGATTTTCAGGTCAGTCTGACATCTACTTCCTGTTTAACGACTTAGTCATTTTTTCTCCCATAGGCTCAATGGTAAATTTTTCGTAACACTTTTCTCAGTAACTACTAATCCTAGGGTTCTGAAATTTTGTATGCAGACTCCTATAGGGGTCCCCCAAGGTGTAAGTGATTTTCAGGTCAGTCTGACATCTACTTCCTGTTTAACGACTTAGTCATTTTTTTCTCCCATAGGTTCAATGGTCAATTTTTCGTAACACTTTTCTCAGTAACTACTAATCCTAGGGTTCTGAAATTTTGTGTGCAGACTCCTATAGGGGTCCCCTAAGGTGTAAGTGATTTTCAGGTCAGTCTGACATCTACTTCCTGTTTAACGACTAAGTCATTTTTTCTCCAATAGGCTCAATGGTAAATTGTTCGTAACACTTCTCTCAGTAACTACTAATCCTAGGGTTCTGAAATTTTGTATGCAGACTCCTATAGGGGTCCCCTAAGGTGTAAGTGATTTTCAGGTCAGTATGCCCCTTCAACAATATAACGTTCAACGGGCGGGGGACCTATAATCTGTTCTTGTGATTATTTAGAATGAAAGCAATTGCAAATAGAGAAAAGATTTTTCATGCTTATAAACATTCAGCTCATTTAGCTATACAAAAGTCTTCATAGGGTTGACATCAAGACCAGGTGAGCGATTCAGGCTCCTGGGGGCCTCTTGTTTATTTTAACCTTACAGGCTAATATTTCTCTAAAGAAAAACAATACCCTTTTGGTAAATGTCATTGCTTTTGTGTGCTCATGAATGTTTGTTTGTTTGTTGTTTTATGTCCAGTCAACAATATTTCAGTCATAATCAGGACAAGAACTATTGAATAAACACATTGAATTGTGTAGACCCACCCAGGAAACAGCACCCATAACACAGACCCATGCATGTCATGCAAAAAAGGGCCAATGTACGACCACAAACCAGAAGGAAAACGAACCAACTCACAAGACAGGTCAATGTATCCTCAACGCACCATAGGCCATTGTACCCAGAAAGCGACGAAATCTCTCCCCAAAACCTCACACAATCTGGAACCCTTACCTATGGTGACCAACAATGAAGAACACTTACCTGAAATGAGGTCATACTAGTTAGAACACTTATCTAAGTGGAATATAGCCAACCCTTACCCGATTTCACACAATCAACCCTTATCTGTCGAAAATACAATGATGAATCCTGATTGGACCTACACACACTGAAAGAAAAACATGAGGGTGGGGTGGGAAACAAAGGAACTGTAAATTTTGAAGACCACTGGAAAAGGGGAGTGATGGGTAGGGGTAGAAAATTTAGCCTATGTGGTGCACTATTTGGCGGTCCACAAAGGGATCTTTTACGTGCATGAAGCGTGGCCCTCTCCAAACACGTTGGCCCAATATGGTTTGCGGTCAGGTTTTCCGCATTATAGCCTGACGACCCCGGCATTCATTATGACAGGGCTGTCCCATTCTACCACCTGGAGCACACATCCCAGTCGCTTTAAGGGCTAAGCGGCCTGACCCCGATGTCAGGTTTCTGAGCGCTCTTTAGTGGACTTTTACCGACAAGCTTAGTCGCCTCCCGGGCCCCGCACGGGACTGCTCATGAATGTCATTGTGTCTGTATGAAAGATAGATGCACTGAACTTGGCGAAAATTTATATTTAAATTTTAATTTTCATTAAGATTAAGTCCCTGCCTCGACTGTATAAGATTACGAGTGGCTCTTGTATGATTTCCGCTACTGGTCGATCTTCATAATGAGATATTTTTCATTGTTAGGTCCTTTTTCTGTAATTTTCTCTACCGTAAGGGATGCAACATGTACATCTATTTATATACCCCTCCGGGTCCTCTAATTTGGAAATAAACTCTTTGAACCCTTTGAATCAACCGGAAGATGTATGAACTAATTTAAACCACATTCGAAATGAACAGTGCACCACATAGAGTATGCTTTCAGTTTTGGGCTACATCCTCGGCTGGTTCACCAACATTCCAGCCAGCAGCTAGATGGATTCATGGACCAACTTAAGGATCTAGTTAAGGCAACAAGGACAGTGGCAGTGGGAGAGTGTGGCCTAGACACCACCGACGGGGCCAGCTCTTCTCGCATAAGAAGGCAGATTAGATATTTGGAGGTCCAGCTTGACATAGCAGCCAAAATAGGGTTGGCAGTAGTGATCCACTGCCGAGGGGATGAACAACTACATTTACAACTGGTGGATTCTCTCAGTAGAAAACTTCAACCCGACCATCCGATACACTGGCATTGTTTCCTCAGCACACAGCATGTCTTCAATTCTGTTTCTGGTCATTTTTCCAATATTGTATTCGGCATAACTCCCTTTATCTTTCATCCTCCAAAGTCAACCCAAATTTCCAAATTTGTAAAGACACTCGGCTCCAGAGCATTGGATTATCTGGTACTTGAATCAGATGCACCTTTCATTTCCTACAGAGGAGATACCACTACTCCATATGTGGTCCACTACATTGCTGAAGAGCTAGGCCGTATCTTAAACGTATCCATGGAGGAGGTCTGTGTTAAAACCTCGGAGAATGCCTCCAGGATATACAGACGATGAATTGTTATGTGGGAGTCTAGGACTGTGTAAATAGTTGTTTTCATTAATTCTTCTAGAGAGGAAGATCGAGTTTAATTACTGTGTATATACGTTGCCTTTGAATATGTTTTAAGAATTTAGAGTATCTGTGTAGCTTACATCGCCGGCAGCCCTGGCCTTAAGCAACCCAGCCATTATGAATATTTTGATGTTGTACATGTTTTTGTGCTGTACGTACATGTGGTGACCTGTAGATGTTTGTTTGCTGTTTTATATTCTCTTGGTACTTATTCGATTTTTGACCCTCAACCAGTGATAGCTCAAGATGTGCATCTTAAGAACCCCAAAATCAACTCTTCCACATTCCCCTCCATCCTGTTCCCAGAATGGGAGATACCAAAATTAGACAAACCGGAAGTGACCTCTCGACTGGTTGCCAGAAGGAAGACACAACAGATCCAGGTTCCCAACTGAAAGGACGTGCATACGACTGAAGCCCTACATTTGTTGTGAACCTTATAATTATACCCCGCAACTCAAGGGATTATGTCAGGTATTAATTATAGAGTCATACTTTAGCCCCGACGGTCAATACTGCAATAGAGCTACAATAATGTAGCTAGTATTTGGATTGTATTGTTAATGTTGTAGAGTAAACAAAGACACATTTGCAACTACTTTTTTTGTGGACTTACCACTTTGCTGAATATAGGCTACATATACCTTGTATGTATTACAATATTACATAAATAGTTTATTTTGTTTTCAATAAACAGCATTAAGCTAATATGTAATGCTACATGTATACACTACGAGTCTTCTATATATAAAATTGAACAAATATATGGTCATATCTTTTATCTAACAAATAATAATAAACTGATCATTTTTATAGGACTTCAGTTTGATTGCCCTAGATGAGGTAGTGGCCAAACGTTACAGGGAAGATGTGTTGGCAGCTGCCCATGACGATGATTACAGAAGAGGGAAACGACACACAGCTTACAGGCAATTCATCTTATGGCATTCCCAGCTGTTGTGTCTGGAAAATAAGGGACAAGAATCCAGACGAGTTTGGAAACTATGTGGGTTTTGTGGGTGGGCGATTGGGGTAACTCTAAACAAATGTGTATTTGTACATGTATATAAATTTTAAATGTAAATATTTTCATTAAAATAATGTTTTTAAAAATTCCAAGAATTTTATTTAATCTTGGTTTGAGTCCCGTGCGGGGCCCGGGTTGCGAATAGGCCCGCAGCAGAGCCTAGCTTGTCGTAAGAGGCGACTAAGGGTCTTGGGATTCTGACGTCGGGTCAGTGCTCAGCCCACAGAGCGACCAAGTGTGTACCCTAGGTGGCTGAATAGGGTTGCCCTCGTCCGCGGGGGTTGTCAGGTCTATAATACGGAAACCCTGACCGCCGACCATAGTGGGCCAACGTTTGTGGAGAATGCCACGCTTCATGCACGTAAAAGACCCCTTTGTGGACCGCCAAGTAGTGCACCACATAGGCTTAATTTTCCGCCCCTACCCACTTCTCCCCTTTTCCTGTGGTTCTTCAAAATTTACCGTCCGTGTTTCCCGACCCATCCCATATTTCAAAAATCATCATCATTTCATGTTCATAGTATCATCCTTTTCATGTTCATCGCCTGTTAATAACCTTATAGCGTTGCACGGGCGTAAAACATCAACTCACTCACTCACTCACTCATAGTGCTAATTTTACACGAAAAACAAGAAGTTCTACGTGAAATCAATCGTTCTCTCTACTAATTCTGATTGGTTTGTATCCTATATAAAGTGAGTTTCTTTATCTGAAGAAATTATTCCTAAACAAAAAAACATTTGGTACTGATGTACAAGATCACTCAGAAAGATAAACTTGGCCAACATTGGCACATGTTAATGTTTACATTTTATTGATCACATGGAGAATTAATAATGCTGATATGGCACAATCTAGCTTCAAGAAAAAGATGACAACTTTTTAAAAACATATTAAATGTACGTCTGTCAATAAGGATTTTCTTACCAGTATAAATTATTTCTAAAAAGGATGATTTTCGCAAGTAAATCCAAGAATAAATCTTTCATGCATCCATGAGTCATATTGTTTACATTTTATTGATCACATGTTAAATGAATTTGCCAAAACAAATGTGGCGCCAATTTCAAATGCTATCATGACAACATTTTTAACATGTTAAATGTATACAAGTCTTGTAGCCAAACTCATATTTATTATAGAAAAGTAAATCGGATTGTTTTGATTGAATTCCTTATTAAAACAACTATAGTACATATAATATAGTAACCCTAATAAAAATGACCAGAAGAAAACCAAATAAAGAGGCTTTTCAAAGTACAAATACCAAAACGGGTAATTTGGTTATGCTGTTTATGCATATTTCAAGGACGAATCATCTGAAACAAATTTTGTTTTATGCTGAATTAACAAAAACGTTTTATTGCAGCAAGAGACCGGAGACCGGAAGTTATTTGAAACCCTGGCTGAAATCAAGCTCATCTGCAGTAACAACTCTAAAGCAATATCGACATTTCTGAAAAAGTTGGACACAACACCTGTAAATGGAACTATGTAAGCATCCGAAGGCATCTCATTTCCGATGTCGGCTGAGCACTGACCCGATGTCAGAATCCCAAGACCCTAAGTCGCCTCTTACGACAAGCTAGGCTCTGCTGCGGGCCTATTCGCCACCCGCACCCGCACGGGACCACCTACATCAGAGACATATACCCCCGTTGTTTCTAACATACATATAACCAAAACAACAACTTCAACACCAACTTCAGGACCGTCAACATCAAGATCTATCCTTTCCGTTAAAACAAAACCAACAAATGCAGCTACAGTAAGATCACCAATACCTCCTGTCAGGAACCTGTATGAATTGAAAGGAAAAGAATTGTCTTCTTCCCAATATGGCTTTCCGCAAATACACTCTTCACCAGCAAACCAAACTTAACAGGTAAATATAGCTTATTGTTATTCAAAATTAGAAACCTTACATGACATCAACCTTTTCTGTTTCAAATATTATATACCTGTTCACAATCTTTTCCATTTACGGACAATGTCAGTAAGAACGACATGGATGAGGGTCCGTCTTCACAGGAAACCTGGCTTTCTTCCAACACTATGGTAACATAGTCTCTTATATTTAAATTGGATATCTGGCTTCTGGTCTTAAGGTTATTAAAATATAAGTAGACTCTTCAACGTCACCTACGAAGTACCAATTTGCATAATTCTGCGGGTGTACTTCTCTACAGTCTACCACCATTATAAGGTCATCAGGACAGTAGCAATCTGCTACATTCACCTCTTGTGCAAGTGAGACATTTTGGCAAACCAAAAACAACTACAATCAATACGATTATTCTCATTTTCAGCTCTTTTTCTTTTTTTTTTGCAACAATTAAATATGGCGGATTTTCACAATAAACAAAATGGTCACGTGATGTATTGATAGCGGGTTTGACTATCAGATAGATTTTCAACATGTTAATAGTATAAAGTATTTTGTTTTTGTTACACATCTTTTTGCTTCTATATTATATGTCATATTAATTTTTTGTAGGATAATTTATACGATTGGATGAATACAGCATTCGAGGATTTATCGCCATGTGCGATTTTAGTAGATGATGAAGAGGTGATACCAGACACTCAAAGGTCGCTCCATACTCCAAAGATAAAACTCAAGGACATAACTTTAAAAAAATCGTTTGAATAAAAAGAGATAGTTAGCCAAGAACTTGGCTAAGGAGTTTCTCATTTCAGTCTTGGTTTATATATTTTGTATTTACTCATTTGGAGGGCTCGGTATTTTAAAATTGTAATTCCTTGCAAGAATTTGTTTCATGATATTAGTTTGTATATCAAATTTCTTCGATATTATACTTTTGGATAAAGAGTAACTCATTTGAGTCTTGGTTTTTGTATTTTGTATATTTTATTTAGAGTGGTCGTTTTTATCTTTTTTAAATTGTATTTCCATGCAATAATTTGTTCCATTTTAGTTTGTATAGCAATATAAATTAATTTCTAGTTTCAGGTTCCGGCGGGGCCCGGGTGGCGAATAGGCCCGCAGCAGAGCCTAGCTTGTCGTAAGAGGCGACTAAGGGTCTTGGGATTCTGACGTCGGGTCAGTGCTCAGCCCACAGAGCGACCAAGTGTGTACCCTAGGTGGCTGAATAGGGTAGCCCTCGTCCGCGGGGGTTGTCAGGTCTATAATACGGAAACCCTGACCGCCGACCATAGTGGGCCAACGTGTGTGGAGAGTGCCACGCTTCATGCACGTAAAAGACCCCTTTGTGGACCGCCCAGTAGTGCACCACATAGGCTAAATTTTCCGACCCTACCCACCTCTCCCCTTTTTCCTGTGGTTCTTCAAAATTTACCGGTCCTTTGTTTCCCACCTCATCCCCATATTTCATTTATCATCATCATTTCATGTTCATTTTATCATCCTTTTCATGTTCATCGCCTGTAAATAACCTATATAGCGTTGCACGGGCGTAAAACACCAACTCACTCACTCACTCACTCAGGTTCCGGCCATAGCATATAGCAAGAGTGTCTCTAATTTATGTCATGTATGTGTATACTGTTTCAAATAGAGAGGGAAGGGGGGGGGGGTTGTCAAAGTTATAAGTAAGCACATAAAGAATTTTCAACTTAGTTTTATTATATTCTTTTCTTTAACATATACTGTACAATGAAGAAAAACTAAAATGCAAATCATAACAAAAATATGCAATACATACTTGTTACTTTTTCTACAACATCTACATAAACAACACATGTATAATGCATTTAAACTTACATATATTACAAAAAATGAATTAAAACAATAAGATACACAACATTGACTAAACAAATGTTTTATTAAAATTTTGAACTTTTACGGACAAATAAAATATGAGAATTATTTTATTTTATTTTTGCAAATTTTGTTGATTTTATTTTTATTTTACTCGTTTATTTTTAAATATATTTATTATTTTTAATTTCAATTTCAAAATTTATTTTACTCAAGTTAGCTTGGATTAATCAATGTCAGTTAAAGGTAAAATTTCATTATTCAAAATTTTGTTTGTTGATCTTTTAGGCCACGATATCCAAGCTTGACCTAAATTTGATTGGCGGAAACAGAGCGACCAGCAATCATGTGACCAAACCTTGGTGACCGAAATTTGTGTTTGTTTGGCACATTTAGAAATTGCTGGTGGAATAATAAACATCGTTTTAATTTAGTTTATTTTTTCTGTTTTCAGTTTTTATTTTTATTTTTCATTTCAAATAAGTATTCGTTTGTTTGTTTGTTTGTTTGTTGTTTGTTTTATGTCCAGTCAACAATATTTCAGTCATAATCAGGACAAGAACTAATTGAAAAAAAAACAAACTGAATTATGTAGACCCACCCAGGAAACAGCACCTATAACACAGACCCATGCATGTAATGCGAAAAAGGGCCAATGTACGACCACAAACCAGAAGGAAAACGAACCAACTCACAAGACAAGGCCAATGCATCCTCAATGCACCATAGGCCAATGTACCCAGAAAGCGACGAAATCTCTCCCATAAAACTTCAAACAATCTGGAACCCTTACCTATGGTGACCAACAATGAAGAACACTTACCTGAAATGAGGTCATACTAGTTAGAACACTTACCTAAGTGGAATATAGACAACCCTTACCCGATTTCACACAACCCTTATCTGTCGAAAATACAATGATGAATCCTGATTGGACCTACACACACTGAAAGAGAAACGTGGGGGTGGGATGGGAATCAAAGGAACTGTAAATTTTGAAGACCACTGGAAAAGGGGAGTGATGGGTAGGGGCAGAAAATTTAGCCTATGTGGTGCACTACTTGGCGGTCCACAAAGGGATCTTTTACGCGCATGAAGCGTGGCCCTCTCCACACACGTTGGCCAACTATGGTTTGCGGTCAGGTTTTTCGCATTAAAGCCTGACGACCCCGGCATTCATTATGACAGGGCTGCCCCATTCTACCACCTGGAGCACACATCCCAGTCGCTTTATGGGCTAAGCGGCCTGACCCAGATGTCAGGTTTCTGAGCGCTCTTTAGTGGACTTTTACCGACAAGCTTAGCGCTGCTGCGGGCCTATTCGCCTCCCGGGCCCCGCACGGGACAATAAGTATTCGAAGTTTTTATTAGAAATTAAGTTTTAAATATCAAGCTTGTTTCATTTCATATTGTTTCATTCCATTGATATCATTTAAGCGTTTTTGAAGATAGCGCGGACTTTTAGTCGAAAGCTAGAGTAAAGACAAGAGAAGACATGTACGTCGTTTGTCTTGATTTTTCATGTGAATAGTTTTATTTTTCTTTTGTTTTATTTTCTCTTATAACTTTGTTTTAAATTTGTTTTACGCCAGAGGCCGAAAGACAAATGTCAGGGAAAGAAGTCACTACGACATTTGGTAGGATAATCAAAAATTCCGGGTTCCCAACAAAGAGAAGAAACTGAAAACAACCAAAGACAGATGCCAGCACCAGCAAATCCAAGCTACGAGCTTTGATCGAGAACAACACCGGTAAGCCAACAACCTACTGTAACAACAACAGAAGTTAGTGCACCAGTGCAGTCTTTTATAGATCATTTTAAAAAAGTGTCTATTAAAATATGTTACCTCATATCTCTTACATCTCCGTTCAGGTACTCCTGTCTCCAAAGGGCAACGTTATATTCAAAGTATCCCCGTCTATGTCCCGACCACTGTGGATTGGGGAAACATCCTAAAAGAAGGGAGTGAGTTGGTGTTTTACGCCCGTGCATCGCTATTTAGGTTATTTACAGGCGATGAACATGAAATAGGATGATAAAATGAACATGAAATGATGATGATAAATGAAATATGGGGATGGGGTGGGACACAAAAGACCGGTAAATTTTGAAGAACCACAAGAAAAGCGGAGATGTGGGTAGGGGCGGAAAATTTAGCCTATGTGGTGCACTACTTGGCGGTCAACAAAGGGGTCTTATGCGTGCATGAAGCGTGACACTCTTCACACACGTTGGCCCACTATAGTCGGCGGTTAGGGTTTCCGTATTATAGATCTGACAACCCCCGCGGACAAGGGCTACCCTATTCAGCCACCTAGGGTACACACTTGGTCGCTCTGTGGGCTGAGCACTGACCCGACGTCAGAAATTAAGACCCTTACGACAAGCTAGGCTCTTCTGCGGGCATATTCGCCACCCGGGCCCCGTACGGGACTCCCTGTACAGAAGATCAGGATCTGTTCAATGGCAAGTCCAAAGTCTTCATCTGGAATTTCAAATAAAAGAAAGTCTTAAAGTGCATGAGGTTTTTGAGCTATTGGCGTCCGTCGTCCGTCCGTAAACTTTTTCAAACGTTAACTCCTCTGACACCATAAGTCCAATTGAAACCAAACTTGGTGTAGTTGATCTTTAGGGTATGGCCTACAAAACTATCGTTCGGATTTTTGATTTTTAAAAAAAAACATGGCCGCCGTGGCTAAAAATAGAACATAGGGGTAAAATGCAGTTTTTTGCAAATAACTCAAAAACGGCTACAGATATCAAAATTCTGGCCTAGGGTAAAAGTGATCAGCACCTCAAGATCTACCTACCCTGAAATTTTGAAGAAAATCCAACAACCCATGTAGGAGTTATTGCCCTTTTTGTGGATTTTTTGCAAATTTTGCACCTATTTAGCTCAATATCTTGAAAACTATACTAGATATTTGAGAAATTTAAATTGCATACTGTTAAGCACATCAAGATCTACAAAATATGTAATAGGGTCAACGTTGGAGGACCTTTCCTTTTAGGAGTTATTGCCCTTAGAACGTCAAAATTGAGCATTTTAACTGCATTTCCTTATATTGAAAATGTTAACTCCTCTGACACTTTAAGTCCAAATGGAACCAAACTTGGTATTATTGTTTATTATTATTAGGTGTATAGAACTGTTGTGGGGATTTTAGATTGGTCGTAAAACATGGCCGCTGTGGCTAAAAATAGAACATTAGGTTAAACTGCATTTTTTTTGCAAATAACTCAAAAAGGGTCACAGATTTTTAGATTTTGATTGAGAACAAAAGTGATCAGCACCTTTTGATCCACCATATTGTCAGATCACCCCCTTATTAATCTTATGACCCTTTCAACGTTAAATAGATTTTGCCTTATAACCTTTTCTTCAGGCACATATGTCAGGTGAGCGATTCAGGCTCCTGGGAGCCTCTTGATTGTAACTAGTATAATATCATTCAAGGAAAATTATGTAATTAGACTTAGACTTTTTAAACCTGTTCAATTGAGACCTTGTACATGTTGTTATCACAACTTCTACTAAACTGCTGATGAAAGTCAAACTCAAATCAAAGGAATGATTTAAGATGTTTAAATGGTCATGCCAGACCTTCAGTTGTCTACTCCTCTCGATGTTTTTAAGCTTCTATAACAATTTCCCTTTATTATCTGATGCATCCAACTTATCACTTAGTAATATCTTTCTCATTCTTTTATATTCCTCATCTGTTCTATAAATCAGTAATTCAGCTTTAATCAGACGTACGTTCTCTGTCTGAATATGGTATCTTCCTCCCACAAACTATCTTTTGAGGAAGTCAAATTGCCATCTGAATCAACTGTTGACGAGATAACTGTTTTTGGTGCAATTTTCTCGCCAATGAATATTTCACAATCTAAAACTTTTCTTCAGAGAGCCTTAGCTGGTCTTGCAGAACGAATAGATATTCTGCTTCTATCGATTTGATTTTTACTGTGTGTTAGTTTGTGCTTTGTTATTGATTATCATTAGGGGGAAGGTTGGCGCCAAAAAACTAGTTTAACCCACCACTTCTTTGGAAGTGCCTGTACCAAGTCAGGACCATTGCGATCTTTAATTCTTCTGGTTTTGTGTTTCTCTCAAATAAAAATTATAACGAACTTCCAGACAAGAGCTTCTGTATTTTGTTCATGATAATTTTCATATCCTACATGTTCTATTATGTTCGACTTATAAACTTTATTCCAAGAAAATTTACAGTCACGTTATTCTATGTAACTATATATATTATGGACTTGAAGATCGCAATGGAAGAGGGAGGTTTGGCGCCATAAAACCTGGTTTAACCCCGCCACATTTTAATGTGCCTGTCCTAAGCCAGGAATCTTTATCAAAGCTTATGTTTGTATTTAGTCGAATTTTTGTTAATTGTTTTTTGTCAAGAAGAGGGTCTTTCAATGCACTTTGGGATTGGGCTTGAATCATATGTATTTTATTTTCAATCCAGGGGCCAATTGAAAAACAGCGAGCAGCGACCGCTGGTCACATTGAAGGCTGCTGGCTGTTTTCCATTGTGGATATTTAAAATATACGTTTATAATGTAGGTTGTGTCGCGTACACTTATTCCACATCTCATTTTCTTCTATCTGATCTTCATAAGCCTTTTCTCCGACCTTCTTAGATCTCAGATAATCTCTTCCAGAGTTTGGTTTGTGGGTGTTTAATGTGTACACCTTTAATCCCTCTTATTTTGATATCTGGGTCAGAATTGGTCCAGCATTTAAAGGAGCCCTATTATTTATTGATTTTTTTAGTTGGTATTTGTGGGATAATCCTTGCTAGTTGACAATGCTGCCTTCAGGTAGTGCCTTAACTTTATATAGAAATTTCTCCTTGTCAAGACTGTAATCATTAAAATCTGCATGGTGTTTTGGTTTTTTTCCTACCATCATTCTCTTTATGTAAATCAGACACTGTCTTTTCTTTAATTGCTTGTGAAATACATCATTCTTTCTCTGTCGTAATGTTGATAGGACCATCGTCTCATCTCTTATCATTTTCGGTGAGGTTGTTCATTATTGACTTTTTTCTTTCCTTTAATATCTTGTGGATTGCTTTTTCTTTCTCCTGTGGTGACAATTTCAAGTACTGTGCCTTTGCCTTGTCAAAACTTGCATCAAACTATGTCAAAAGGGTATGATGTCCTGTCTTTCAACTTGACTTTTTAGCAACCAGTAACTCGTACATTTTTTTTCCGACCCGTGCGGGTTCCGGGTAGCGTATAGGCCCGCAGCAGGGCTAAGCTTGTCGGTAAAACTCCACTAAAGAGCGCTGAGAAACCGGACATCGGGTCAGGCCGCTTTGCCCACAGAGACTGGGATGTGTGCCCAAGGTGGTTGAATGGATCATCCCTGTCACAGTGAATGCCGGGGTCGTCAGGCTATAATGTGGAAAACCTGACTGCAAACCATAGTGGTGCACCGTGTTCGGAAAAATGTCTCGTTCCTCGCACGCTAAAGAACCCTGCTGCAGGTTTCGGTAAGAGTAGGACCCGTAGAATCCCCATGCAGGAAGCTAAATTTCCCGCACCTAACCATCATTCCTTTTTCCAGTGGCAGTCAAAACTCTCCTACCGATCGGCCTTGTGTCCTTTTCCTCCACTTCACCATCATTTAATGTTCATTGTATCGCCAATCTCATGTTCATCTGCCGGATATAGCCGAAATCGTGCTGCTTGAGACTAAAGCAATAACTAACGAACATTTTTTGTCCTTGTAACTTTTGCTGATAATTTCATACATTAGAATTTCTGAGTTTCATTATAATGACATCATCTTCATTCATAAAAAAGTATCTTTAACATGTGAGATAATCTAGGTATACACATTTTTTCAAGAACAATCCACTGTAAAATGGTGAGGCAGGTATAATTTTTTATTGGGATTCCTGTTTGTTCTAAATATCCTGATGCATATACATGTGTGTATATATAAAATTAGATGATTTATACTTCCTCCATTTCAAAATTCTAAATACAGTACTATGGGATTAGGCTTATCATATAGCAAAATATCTTAATACCAATTAATGAAAATAAAGGGATTTTAACCCTGAACAATGGTTTTAAATGTTTGAGCATTTTACAAAGCTCAATCCAACTGACAGCTATACTAAGCATTAATACATAACACAGTAATATGGGGTAACTATCAAGTGCCCACTGCATGTAGCTAATAGGAAAACAGTAATTTGTCTTCTGTAATAGATTAAAATCTTGTCAATTTATAATCAAGTTTCCCAAAAGTAAATCTAAAATTGTTTAATGGACAAGCAATCTGTGTCACAGTGACGTTTGGTGCATTTTTTGTTGGAATTAAATATCTTTGCTATTTATTAAAACTCATTATGATTAGTTTAAATGTAAAAAATGTCATGAATATCCAGTAGACAAATTGACAGACTGAAAACTATTATGTCCCTAACATTTAATGGTGGAAAATTTAAAATGAAAATTTTTGAATGCATGTATGTCCATAGAGCATCCATCTATGCTACTATGTATGAGCCCAAAACAAGACCAATCAACCAATAAACTTGTTGAGTGTTTTATACTCAATAGAATTTAACCATTTAGTTAGTTATTGCTTTACTCCCAAGCAGCGCGATTTCGGCTATATCCGGGAGATGAACATGAAAGTGGTAATACAATGAACAGGAAATGATGATGAGTGGAGGAAATGGGAACACAAGGCCAATCGGGTAGGAGAGTTTTGACTGCCACTGGGTAAAGGAGTGATGGGTAGGGACGGGAAATTATGCCTTCTGTTTGGGGGACCCTAATTTAACCAAAATCTTCATTAAAAGTGTGATAAAGTACTATACTTGTATACCAATACCACATTTTTAACCAGGCAATAAAAAAGCAAGTTAGTTAGTTAGTTATGAGCCCAAAACAGAAAGAACTGGATCCTAACAGATCATAGAAACATAGAATGGCATCAAACATATATTGGTGAATTACCCCCTCCGCCAAACCAAGACCAATCATCCAATAAACTTGTTGAGTGTTTTATACTCAATAGAATTTAACCATTTAGTTAGTTAGTTATTGCTTTACTCCCAAGCAGCACGATTTCGGCTATATCCGGGAGATGAACATGAAAATTGTGATACAATGAACATGAAATGATGATGAAGTGGAGGAAATGGGGACACAAGGCGTTTTGACTGCCACTGGAAAAAGGAGTGATGGGTAGGGACGAGAAATTTTGCCTCCTGCATGGGGATCCTACGGGTCCTACTCTTACCGAGACCTGCAGCAGGGTTCTTTAACGTGCGAGGAACGTGACATTTTTCCCCAACACGGTGCACCACTATGGTTTGCGGTCAGGTTTTCCGCATTATCGCCTGACGACCCCTTATCTCTCGATGTCAGGGCTGCCCCATTCAACCACCTGGGGCACACATCCCAGTCGCTTTGTGGGCAAAGCGGCCTGACCCGATGTCAGGTTTCTGAGCGCTCTTTAGTGGACTTCTACCGACAAGCTTAGCGCTGCTGCGGGCTTATTCGCCACCCGGAACCCGCACGGGTTCCACCCCATAGTTGGATATGATTCAAATAAAAGTCTAGTAATTGCTGTAATTTGTAGTTGATATGGCAACTGTAAATATAAATGGTTCAAAATTGCCAACCATCCATACAGATCTGGAAGTCACAGATTGTGGTGTTTATGAGATGACCGTGGAACTTAATGATTATTCTGATGTTTCATAAAAATTTAAAGTAGGACTTTGTTGGCCACTTATTTCTGAACGAATTTCCTTTTTCCTATATATTTAGTTAACTGCTTTTCTTTTGTGTAGTCTTCAACCACAAATACAATTTTTACCGACAAGCTTAGCACTGCTGCGTGCCTATTAGCCACCCGGAACCCGCACGGGTAGTTGAGCTAGGTAAGAACTAGCTATAATAATGTAGCTCCTTCGTCATCTTTGATTGGACGAAGGAGCTACATTATTGTAACTAGGTAAGAACTTCTTTAGCTCAGTGGTAGAGCGTCTGACTACGAACCTTGAGATCCCGGGTTCGAGTCCGGTCAGGACATGTCGATATTGTGAAATAATTCATGTTCTCTGGTTACATTTAAATAACACTGGCGTAGGAAGCAAACGAACATTGGTACAATTCAACGATAAGGGTCACTTTAGCTACAATTATGTAGCTCCATGGACATCTTTAATTGGGCGGAGCAACAATGCGGTTCCATAACTCGTAATGGAGCAAACCAAACTTCATTTTCCAACTCAAACAAAGCTTCAAATTGGTTCGATATGATCAATAACACTCTAAATAATATTGAATCAATTGAAATTTTTGGTCGAAAGTCATAATTAGCCATCAATTTGTTAGAAAACCCACATTTTTTCAAATTCAAGTTCAGGATCATATATCATAAGTAATTTTATAAATCTGCATGGCCATAAAACGCTCCCGTACAGGTGACCCATATCATGTGATGTCCAATAAAGTTGGATATGCCGCAGCAGAGTCTAGCTTGTCATACGAGTCTTGGGATTCTGACGTCGGTTAAGAGGCATTGTTTACTACTCCTCAAATGATGATATCATCTGATTTTGAAACAATAGTGTTGCCATTCATGTAAGACTTTTACATTTTCCTTCTTTGGCATTTTTGACTCATTAGTTATCAACTAAAAAAATTGAAACAATATATAAGTAAACTTTTGTACATGCACAACAATTGCTCCTTGCAGCCTGATATCACTCCGCTAATTTACATTTGCCAAGATATTTGCCAAGATATACATGTATTAGAATCAGTTATGGCCATCCTGGTTTGCTGTACGTGGTGGCCATTTTGAATTTCTCTTCAGCTAAATATAAATAATGCCATATTATTGTCAAACTGTTTCACGCCATCTCCGATATTCCAGAAACTCTCAGCTATGTTTGATATCTACCACATATCAATAAAGTTTATTGTCGTTGTGCCCACTTTTTTTAGTTCACTCTTAACCAAAGGACAAAGCTATTATGGTAACCAAAGATGGAGTATAGTTCCAGATGAGCAATCTAAATACCTTTGACCAAAGAATCCCCTCAAAGATTCAGCCCAATAACAAAACAGTCAACATACCCCATAGCTGGAGTAATCAATTTATGACAACAGACGAAATTCGTAAAGGGACTGAATGATGGGTTAATGGAATAAAGTAACAATAGAAAAAAACTCCAAATAAATCAACGAATGTTAATCAAAATTATTCAGATTTCGATCAAAGTAATTACGTAAGGGGTAAATGATTTGTTTGTTTGTTTGTTTGTTGTTTGTTTTATGTCCAGTCAACAATATTTCAGTCATAATCAGGACAAGAACTAATTGAAAAAACAAATTGAATTGTGTAGACCCACCCAGGAAACAGCACCCATAACACAGACCCATGCATGTCATGCGAAAAAGGGCCAATGCACGACCACAAACCAGAAGGTGAGTGAGTGAGTGAGTTGGTGTTTTACGCCCGTGCAACGCTATATAGGTTATTTACAGGCGATGAACATGAAAAGGATGATAAAATGAACATGAAATGATGATGATAAATGAAGTATGGAGATGGGGTGGGAAACAAAGGACCGGTAAATTTTGAAGAACCACAGGAAAAAAGGGAGAGGTGGGTAGGGGCGGAAAATTTAGCCTATGTGGTGCACTACTGGGCGGTCCACAAAGGGGTCTTTTACGTGCATGAAGCGTGGCACTCTCCACACACGTTGGCCCACTATGGTCGGCGGTCAGGGTTTCCGTATTATAGACCTGACAACCCCCGCGGACGAGGGCTACCCTATTCAGCCACCTAGGGTACACACTTGGTCGCTCTGTGGGCTGAGCACTGGCCCGACGTCAGAATCCCAAGACCCTTAGTCGCCTCTTACGACAAGCTAGGCTCTGCTGCGGGCCTTTTCGCCACCCGGGCCCCGCACGGGACCAACTCACAAGACAGGCCAATGTATCCTCAACGCACCATAGGCCAATGTACCCAGAAAGCGACGAAATCTCTCCCCAAAAACTTCACACAATCTGGAACCCTTTCCTATGGTGACCAACAATGAAGAACACTTACCTGAAATGAGGTCATACTAGAACACTTACCTAAGTGGAATATAGCCAACCCTTACCCGATTTCACATAATCAACCCTTATCTGTTGAAAATACAATGATGAATCCTGATTGGACCTACACACACTGAAAGAAAAACGTGGGGGTGGGGTGGGAAACAAAGGAACTGTAAATTTTGAAGACCACTGGAAAAGGGGAGTGATGATAGGGGCAGAAAATTTAGCCTATGTGGTGCACTATTTGGCGGTCCACTAAGGGATCTTTTACGTGCATGAAGCGTGGCCCTCTCCACACACGTTGGCCCACTATGGTTTGCGGTCAGGTTTTCCGCATTATAGCCTGACGACCCCGGCATTCATTATGACAGGGCTGCCCCATTCTACCAACTGGAGCACACATCCCAGTCGCTTTATGAAACCTTCTAATACATACTTTTAATATCATACCGGTTTTCCAAGTTTTTCTACTCCTAGCGTGTCTGATGAAGATTAATCCAGAAAAGCGCTTCACACGCAGTGAAATTTTGCTTTGTACATTTATCAAAATCAAACCAAAATGTGGATCGTGTCTTTCTGGCACATATTCCATATTCTTTCGTTTGGCGTCACTTGGCGTCCGTCGTCCGTCCGTAAACTTTTTCAAACGTTAACTCCTCTGACACCATAATTCCAATTGAAACCAAACTTGGTGTAGTTGATCTTTAGGGTATGGCCTACAAAACTATCGTTCGGATTTTTGATTCGTAAAAAAACATGGCCGCCATGGCTAAAAATGGAACAGGGGGGGTCAAATACAGTTTTGCAAATAACTCAAAAACGGTAACAGATATCAAAATTCTGGCATAGGGTAAAAGTGATCAGCACCTCAAGATCTACCTGCCTTGAAAATTTCAAGAAGTTCCAACAACCGATGTAGGAGTTATTGCCCTTTTTCTGGATTTTTTCAAAATTTTGCACTTATTTAGCCCTATATCTTGAAAACTGTACAAGATATTTTAAAAATTCAAAATGCAGATGATTGAGCACATCAAGATATACATTTCATGTAATTAGGTCAAAGCTGTAGAACCATTCTTTAAGGAGTTATGGCCCTTAAAGTGTCAAAATTTACCGTTTTTCATTACTTTTCCCCTGAATTTCAAAGATTAACTTGTCCGACACCATATATCCAACTTCAACCAAACTTGGCCATTGTTTAATAGCACATATGCTACAATTCTATCGTTCAGATTTTTGATTCCTCAAAAAATATGGCCGCCATGGCTAAAAATAGAACAGAGGTGTAAATGGCAGTTTTTTGCTAATAACTCAAAAATGGTTACAGATATCAAAATTCTGATAGGAGACAAAAGTGATCAGCATCTCAAGATCTACCTGCTATGGAAGTTTCAAGAAGATCCAACAACTGATGTGGGAGTTATTGCCCTTTTTCTGGATTTTTTCAATTTTTTTTACTTGTTTAGCCATATATCTTGAAAACTATACAAGATATTTCAAGAATTTGAATTGCATATGATTAAGCACATCAAGATCTACATTTCATGTATTTAGATCAAAGCTGAAGGATCATTTCTTTTAGGAGTTATTGTCCTTAAAACAACAAAATTTACCATTTTTCATTACTTTTTCCCTGAATTTCAAAGATTAACTAGTCTGACACCGTAAGACCAACTGCATTTTAACTTGGCACACTTGTTTAATAGCTTATATGCTACAACTCTATTGTTCCGATTTTTGATTCGTGAAAAAACATGGCTGCCATGGCTAAAAATAGAACATAGGGGTAAATTGCATTTTTTTGCTAATAACTCAAAAATGGTTTCAGATATCAAAATTGTGCAGGAATAAATATAGATCAGCATATTAAGATCTACCTGTGCTGAAATTTTGGAAAAGATCTGACTGCTGATGTAGGAGTTATTGCCCTTTTTCCTAATTTTTGCCAAATTTTGCACTTATCAAGCCCAATATCTTGAAAACTTACCAAGCTATTTCAGAAATTTAAATTGTATATGGTTATGCACAATAATATCTACAAAATATATGTGTCTGTGTAGTTCAGGTGAGCAATTCGGGCTCCTGGGAGCCTCTTGTTTAATTTTAAAATCGAGCGCAAACTGTAATATCTTATTTTGAATAATTAAGGTCTTTTCCACTACAGTAAACAGACCTTACTGTATTTCTTATTGGTTATCATTGTCGCGACATATTCTTTCGATACTTGGTATCTTAACTCGGTCATACCTGAACACGTCAGGAAACTGATCTATTTTTAGTATCGGAGTTATCTGCTTGTAACCCGAAAACCTTGTTTACAGGGAAACTTGGAAACCGTAACCACTATCAAAATTCTGAAGCGGAGAAAATGTTGCTCGACTCCTGGTCATGATTCGTCATGGATGTTAAAAAAGGTTAAAAAAAACATTGTGAAAAAAATCCTTCTTAATTTCTTTTAAATGTAAAGGAATCATCCAACTTTGTTCTTATTTATCCATTTATTAATCTTTATCAAGAGGATGGTAGACATTTAGTAACGCTGTGAATTCTGCTCCCATCTCGATAAAATTGATGTAGTTCTATCATGGGCGTACATGTACGCACTACTGGCATTCTCAAAATACCTCTCCTGTCATTGAAGTGAATTTCTATTTTGTCAACACATCACATGTCTTAAATATATGTTCATCTAGTTCTTAACATATAATTAAAGAAACTGCATGGTTCTTTCCTCTATCTTTCCGTCTCTCTGTGGTTGAGTTTTTATTATGTTCCCCAAACGAAGTGTGGGAACATATTGTTTTTACTCCGTTTCTTATTAAGTCGCCCAAAACAAAGTTTGGGAGACTTATTGTTTTTGCACCGTTTCTTATTATTATTTTTGTTTTTATTAAGGTCTTTCCCTTTCCAAAAGGAAAGACCTTTTTACCCCAGAGTATTATTTTACTTACGGGATAACTTGTTATTAGTTCCATGTTGGATCTCAATATCACTATCAAACACTGGGTTGGCCTTTTAGCCAACCCAGTGTATCCAACAATACTACCGTGGCAGTATATTATGGCCTTCCGGCCTCTTGAATAACAGGAAATCCCTGAACATATAGCTGTACTGAAATAAAAATTTAAGTTAATCTATAAAATGTGTCTATGAGCCTTCTTGAAATATTATCAACATAAATATATAATACTCGTTCATGAATAAAATATAGGTCACATTTAATGGTATCACATTACCCAAGACGCATCTAGTAGTTAAATACCATTGACTTTTTACATGTAGTATTTGAGATATGAACCTTAACCAAGAAGTCAAGCAAAGTCATTCATGCATAAAATGTAGGTCACACTTACCTAGTTTGTAGTGAGTGGTGTAACTTTAGCTACGACAGATCTAATGGTGAAATATCATTAACTCTCAACATATTGACAGTAACATTTAACAAGAGGCTCCCAGGAGCCTAAATCGCTCACCTGGTCTTAATGTCAACCCTATATTTTGTAGAGCTAAATGAGCTGAACATTTAAGCAAGCAACAGTTTTTCTTTATCTACTATAGTTTTCATTCTATAGGCCAAAAACACGAAAAACCATTATTTTAGGGGCCGTAACCCCTATAAAGAGTCATCTGACAACTTCGACCCTATGGAGACTTTTGTAGAGCTTTATGCGCTGAACATTTAAGCAAGCAACAGCTTTTCTCTATCTGCTATAGTTTTCAGTCTAAAGGCCAAAAACATGAAAAAGGTTATTTTAGGGGCCGTAACCCTTATTAAGGGTCATCTGACAAATTCGATCCTATTAAGACTTTGGTAAAGCTAAATAAACTGAACATTTAAGCAAGCAACAGCTTTTCTCTATCTGCTATAGTTTTCTTTCTATAGGCCAAAAACATGAAAAAACATTATTTTAGGGGCAGTAACCCCTATTAGGGGTCATCTAACAAGTTCGACCCTATGGCGACTTTTGTACAGTTAAATTGGCTGAACATTTAACCAAGCAACAGCTTCTCTCTATCTGCAATAGTTTTCATTCCATAGGCCAAAAACATAAAAAAAAAACCATTATCTCGGGGGCCGTAACTCCTATAAGGGGTCATCTGACAACTTGGACCAAACATAGACTTTTGTAGAGCTAAATGAGCTGAACATTTTAGCAAGCAACAGCTTTTCTCTATCTGCAATAGTTTTCATACTATGGGGCAAAAACATGAAAAAACGCTATTTTTCACCTTTAAGGGGCTGTAACTCCTATAAGGGTTCATCTGACAACTTGGACCAAATGGAGACTTTTGTAGAACTTTTGATGCTGAAGCAGCAGAGGGGCATCAGATTTCATTTATCTCTTATACTTTTTGATTTCGAGCCGAAAACAATAGTCTGACCCCCAGGTCTATTTTTAGCAACGGCAGCCATGTTTTTCGACGAATCAAAAATCCCCACATCAGTTCTGTGGGAGATACCCTAAGGTACCATCAGACCAAATTTGCTTAAATGTTCAGCTCATTTAGCTCTACAAAAGTCTCCATAGGGTCGAAGCTGTCAGATGACCCCTTATAGGGGTTACAGCCTGTTGAATATAGACATTTAAATTTTCCGTTTTTGTTTTTGTTTTTTTTTAATAGTAAAATTGTTAGTCAATGTTGTGTATCTTATTGTTTTTATTCATTTTTTGTAGTTCCTTTGATTCCCATCCCACCCCCACGTTTCTCTTTCAGTGTGTGTAGGTCCAATCAGGATTCATCATTGTATTTTCGACAGATAAGGGTTGATTGTGTGAAATCGGGTAAGGGTTGTCTATATTCCACTTAGGTAAGTGTTCTAACTAGTATGACCTCATTTCAGGTAAGTGTTCTTCATTGTTGGTCACCATAGGTAAGGGTTCCAGATTGTTTGAAGTTTTATGGGAGAGATTTCGTCGCTTTCTGGGTACATTGGCCTATGGTGCATTGAGGATGCATTGGCCTGTCTTGTGAGTTGGTTCGTTTTCCTTCTGGTTTGTGGTCGTACATTGGCCCTTTTTCGCATTACATGCATGGGTCTGTGTTATGGGTGCTGTTTCCTGGGTGGGTCTACATAATTCAGTTTGTTTTTTCAATTAGTTCTTGTCCTGATTATGACTGAAATATTGTTGACTGGACATAAAACAAACAACAAACAAACGAATACTTATTTGAAATGAAAAATAAAAATAAAAACTGTAAACAGAGAAAATAAACTAAATTAAAACGATGTTTATTATTCCACCAGCAATTTCTAAATGTGCCAAACAAACACAAATTTCGGTCACCAAGGTTTGGTCACATAGGTTTGGTCACATGATTGCTGGTCGCTCTGTTTCCGCCAATCAAATTTAGGTCAAGCTTGGATATCGTGGCCTAAAAGATCAACAAACAAAATTTTGAATAATGAAATTTTACCTTTAACTGACATTGATTAATCCAAGCTAACTAGAGTAAAATAAATTTTGAAATTGAAATTAAAAATAATAAATATATTTAAAAATAAACGAGTAAAATAAAAATAAAATCAACAAAATTTGCAAAAATAAAATAATTCTCATATATGTTGTGTATCTTATTGTTTTAATTCATTTTTTGTAATATATGTAAATTTAAATGCATTATACATGTGTTGTTTATGTAGATGTTGTAGAAAAAGTAACAAGTATGTATTGCATATTTTTGTTATGATTTGCATTTTAGTTTTTCTTCATTGTACAGTATATGTTAAAGAAAAGAATATAATAAAACTAAGTTGAAAATTCTTTATGTGCTTACTTATAACTTTGACAATTTTCCAAAGTTGAGACCCCCCCTTCCCTCTCTATTTGAAACAGTATACACATACATGACATAAATTAGAGACACTCTTGCTATATGCTATGGCCGGAACCTGAAACTAGAAATTAATTTATATTGATATACAAACTAAAATGGAACAAATTATTGCATGGAAATACAATTTAAAAAAGATAAAAACGACCACTCTAAATAAAATATACAAAATACAAAAACCAAGACTCAAATGAGTTACTCTTTATCCAAAAGTATAATATCGAAGAAATTTGATATACAAACTAATATCATGAAACAAATTCTTGCAAGGAATTACAATTTTAAAATACCGAGCCCTCCAAATGAGTAAATACAAAATATATAAACCAAGACTGAAATGAGAAACTCCTTAGCCAAGTTCTTGGCTAACTATCTCTTTTTATTCAAACGATTTTTTTAAAGTTATGTCCTTGAGTTTTATCTTTGGAGTATGGAGCGACCTTTGAGTGTCTGGTATCACCTCTTCATCATCTACTAAAATCGCACATGGCGATAAATCCTCGAATGCTGTATTCATCCAATCGTATAAATTATCCTACAAAAAAATTAATATGACATATAATATAGAAGCAAAAAGATGTGTAACAAAAACAAAATACTTTATACTATTAACATGTTGAAAATCTATCTTATAGTCAAACCCGCTATCAATACATCACGTGACCATTTTGTTTATTGTGAAAATCCGCCATACTTAATTGTTGCAAAAAAAAAAAAGAAGAAAAAGAGCTGAAAATGAGAATAATCGTATTGATTGTAGTTGTTTTTGGTTTGCCAAAATGTCTCACTTGCACAAGAGGTGAATGTAGCAGATTGCTACTGTCCTGATGACCTTATAATGGTGGTAGACTGTAGAGAAGTACACCCGCAGAATTATGCAAATTGGTACTTCGTAGGTGACGTTGAAGAGTCTACTTATATTTTAATAACCTTAAGACCAGAAGCCAGATATCCAATTTAAATATAAGAGACTATGTTACCATAGTGTTGGAAGAAAGCCAGGTTTCCTGTGAAGACAGACCCTCATCCATGCGTTCTTACTGACATTGTCCGTAAATGGAAAAGATTGTGAACAGGTATATAATATTTGAAACAGAAAAGGTTGATGTCGTGTAAGGTTTCTAATTTTGAATAACAATAAGCTATATTTACCTGTTAAGTTTGGTTTGCTGGTGAAGAGTGTCTTTGCGGAAAGCCATATTGGGAAGACAATTCTTTTCCTTTCAATTCATACAGGTTCCTGGCAGGAGGTATTGGTGATCTTACTGTAGCTGCATTTGTTGGTTTTGTTATAACGGAAAGGATAGATCTTGATGTTGACGGTCCTGAAGTTGGTGTTGAAGTTGTTGTTTTGGTTATATGTATGTTAAAAACAACGGGGGTATATGCCTCTGATGTAGGTGGTCCCGTGCGGGGCCCGGGTGGCGAATAGGCCCGCAGCAGAGCCTAGCTTGTCGTAAGAGGCGACTTAGGGTCTTGGGATTCTGACATCGGGTCAGTGCTCAGCCCACATCGGAAATGAGATGCCTTCGGATGCTTACATAGTTCCATCTAAAGGTGTTGTGTCCAACTTTTTCAGAAATGTCGATATTGCTTTAGAGTTGTTACTGCAGATCAGCTTGATTTCAGCCAGGGTTTCAAATAACTTCCGGTCCCCGGTCTCTTGCTGCAATAAAACGTTTTTGTTAATTCAGCATAAAACAAAATTTGTTTCAGATGATTCGTCCTTGAAATATGCATAAACAGCATAACCAAATTACCCGTTTTGGTATTTGTACTTTGAAAAGCCTCTTTATTTGGTTTTCTTCTGGTCATTTTTATTAGGGTTACTATATTATATGTACTATAGTTTTTTGTAACTATTGTTACTTTCATAAAAACAGGTCCGCATCCGTGGACCGGTTAATATTTTACTTTGACTTCCGGCGTCAGGTAACAATAATTTTTTTCTTATTGTTACTTTTCCAGGTAAATCCAGGTAATCGTAGCCACTTTGAATTTTTAACTCGAACTCGAATAATAACTCGAACTCTAACTCGAACTTTAACTCGAACTCGAGTCGTAACTCGAACTTTAACTCAAACTCTAACTCTGACTTGATCTCGATGTTTACCTACACCCATGTGGACCTTTTTTTTGTTGTACCATTGACTGCTTTATAAAGTCGCATACAATCGGAATTATTTATGAATTAGGATTCAAAATATGTTGCAGATATGAATAATTAAAAGTGGCATATATGTAAAAAAAAACTTTTTTTTTTCATCAATTTATAAGAATTGGTGAAATATTTTAATATCGTGTCAATTAATACCGTTTTCCGTTTCATTTTTAGTTCCGCCTTTTAACAATCAATCAATCAATCAATCAAACAATTTAACAACACCGTTGAAAGCAATTGTTGACAATTAATAACATTGTAGACAATTAATGACATTGTAAACATTGTAGACAATTAATGACATTGTAAAATGCACTTCAAAAGAGGTTTCCAACAATTTGTCAAATAATTTATGACAATTTTCAAATTCACGTGCGAATCAGTATCCTTTTAAAGATACATCTACTTTCGATCGTGGGAACTGTACATTATATCAAGATGTCTCTCGCATTGGATAAAGACTGAGTTAAGAAGGACCGATTGTTATGATATTTCAATATCGTTTTTGTAACCACTAAAGGAAGGTTGGTATTGTATTTGGGTTTTGTGGCCTCTATCGTTTTAGAAAACGAGCCAAAAAGGGCTTAAACGGGTATATTGACAAAACCGCTGTATAATGTTTGTTGTTCATTTGATTTTGGAAATTGTTTTTTTCTAATTACATAAACATAAACATATTTATTTGATTAAACGCCTAATTCTACATGACAATATTCAATGGTGTTGTACAATATAAGATAATAATATCAAAAATTCATACATAATTATGTACAAAAGTATGGGGAGCATATAAAAAATAACTACATTCAAACTTTAAAAAAGGATACCAATACTAGAAAATTTATGTGTAACTACATATACATTACTGTTCAAAAAGAGAGAAATAATCTTCAAAATAATATGTTTTCAATTTCCGTTTAAAAATGTCAATAGATAGACTGTTTCTTATATCTACCGGTAACATATTCCACAATTTAGGGCCTATTGTGCTGAAACCTCTATCTGAAAAAGTTTTTCTTTTATTAAATGGGACTGTACAACAACCTACGGATGATTCTGACGATCGCAATTTGTGGACATAACAAGTCTATCTAATTCTTCATTGTATTCTATCAACTAAAAGTGTCAATGGTTTTGATATATATTTCATCATTACATTGCTACAGGAAGCCAAAGATGGACCACGCCCAAAAAATCAACTTATGATTTTTTGTCCGATTTTCATTTTTTTTCTCATTGGAATTCTTGTCTGCTTTTTTCAATCAGATTTACAATATCTCTTACCGTTTTCGATAAATTAGGACTGAAAGGGGTAAAAAACACAATTTTAAAAGGTTTGTTCAGGCAGACAGTTTTACACAAGAAATTAAGTTGTAGTGAATCAGCCAATTGTTATGAAGTTTAATGGAAGCTTCACATTGCTTTTGGGGTTTATGGCACTTACTACTTTAGAAAAAAAACCAAGAAATTAGGGGTCAAAGGGCCAAAACGTCAACATTTTTTCTATTTAATATTGCTGTACAATAATAATATATGTGTTAAATATGCATTTGTAAGTCCATCATGAGCTGCATGTGACCAAAGCAATAGACTATTCATATTGGGCCTCTAATGTACATGGTTCAACTTGTTGCGGTCGTATCAAGCTTCGCTCGGCGTAGTTTTTTATTGTTAAATGAAAATAACTTTTTGATAAGTTTTACTATTGAATGCATATTTTAAAAAAATACGTTAACTTTGTAGATATGGATCCTTCAACTTCCAACATGTTCTGAACCTGAATATATGGCATTGACTGAGTCTACACGTGAAACAAGAAATGTTTTGCTCAGTAACATCTCTTGATTTGTTAGTAACATCTCTTGATTCAAAAACAGAAACCAAAGAATATCAACAGACAAAAGGCCATAGATATCAACCTGTACGTGGGAAGAACAATTTCCATGGCTACCATATAAATGCAAATTCAAATTCAAATTATTTTATTTGAAGGAAATCCACAATGCAGAAAGACAATGAAGAATATTGTAAATATTGTTTTACTTTCTCTAGAAATTACAATTTATTCAGGATAAGAGGCTTAAATAATTGGAAAAATGCTGTTGGTATGAAGTAGAAGTCTTTTAAACAACTCGAACAAACCATTGATCATTTTAATTCCGTTGAAGCTTCAAAGAATGTCTTAGCTGTTTGTGAATAAGACATTTATTCTTCTATGGGCAAAAGTTACGAAAACCAAGTCAACAGAAACAGAACAATTTTGATTTCCATAATCCACGAGATAGTCACATTACATCAAGAAAATATCGGCCTTCGTACTAATTGATATAAAGAACGTGAAAGGAAAATTAAAAAAATATCATTTTTTCATTTACTGGAAGATACTGTTTTTAATGAGCATCTAGAAATTCTTTACTTCCTTCATCCATTTATGTTGGACATGTAGTTGAAAAAGGATTCGTTTTATGAAAAAGGTACTTTAAAACTTAAACTGACCCCTTTTTATATTTTTGCCAAATCATCCCGAAGTGCCAAAATGCTGTCAAAAGTAGCCCAAATCCTAGCCAAATGTTTGGACCAAAGGTCCCCTTTTAATAAAATTCCCTCCCGTTTCTGACTTTTTCAAAATTTAAATGTTCTGCATACCCGTAAAAGGCAAAACATCCTGACTTATTTCTTGCGATTTTCCTAGCGAAACATGTTTCCTGATTTTAAAATTTTTAAATAATACTTACTTTATTAGACTTTTCACAGATGCAAAGTCTGTCCCACAAAAAAACACTATCATTGGGGCCACCTTTTAAGAAATGTTTGGATTTGATATGCTCCATCTTTGTTCTACACGATGTACCTAAAATATTAAAGGTTACTACCCTCCAATCAAAATCTGCCTTTCAGATTGGCACAATTGATGACATCATTTTGCGATTACACAATATGAAACAAACTTTTACAATGTACTTTATATAAAAGTACAAATATTAAATAATTGGATTTGGAATAAATGTACGCGACACAACTCACATAAAAAGCGGTAATTTATAAAAACCACTATGGAAACTGCCAGCAGCCTTCATCAAGTCCAGTAGGGGCTGCTCGCAGTTCTGCAATTGGCCCAAGGTCTAAATAATAATTCAAATCCAGTCCGGGAATAGTTAATGTCATTGTATTTTGTATCATGCCCATAATAATAATAATAATAATAATAATAATATTTATTTGTCAAGAAATCAACATTTAAATGATTTGTGACATATATACATGTACGACAATAAACAAAAAAAGACAACATCAAGTGTTTGAGTCTCCTGTCCTCAGTTCTGATGACTGTTTTATAAAGTAGGCAAGACTCTGAGTTTGCCTAAAATTTGTTGGAGATAATATTTTGGTTAAATTATATTGTTCAGAATGGTCAAAATTTATTTCATAGTCTTTAAAAAGAATTTTTCTATAAATTTTGTTGTGGTCACAATGAAGAAAAAAGTGGAGCTCATCATCAATACTATTTTGATTTTTACAATAATAACAAAAACGTTGATCTCTAGGAATTTTTTTTTGTATCGTCCTTGTTCAATTTCAAGAAAGTGGTCAGATATTCTAAATTTTGCTATATTTTTGCGTGTTTCAAAGTCATAATGAGATAAATAGTGTTCTTTTCCAAAATCTGTTTTTAAAGATCTATATAGGAATAATTTATTTTGTTCATTTAAGTTTTTAATCTTATTGTTAGCCATATTATCGTAATATTTAGAAATTTCACTTTTTACATATGCTATGAATGATTTTAAATTTTTAGATGTTTTACATGAATTAATTTTATTTACATCAATATCAGTGTCAGAGATGATATCTTTTATATAAGTAACCCATGGGTAGATATGCTCAGAATCTTATGTCTTGCACAGATCAAAACTATCTTTCAATAGAGGATTAATGTTAGTATTATGTAATCTGACATAATATAAAAGTGACTGAATTTTAATAATTTTTTTCTATAGGGGAGCTATATGTTTTGTTTATAATTATAAAAATACAGCAAAATATTATGTATAAAATAAGTTCTATTTTTTTTATATATAAATAAGGGATATTAAAGAAAACTATATGGCACGTTGAATTGGAAATTGGCAACACTACGGGTGTGCCATAGCAAGCAAGAACCGCTTACTCTTCCGGATCACAAAAGTTCACTCTTTTTTACGACTAGAGTTTGCTATGTTGATATCTGTTCGGATGTTTTTGTGTTTTGTGTTTCCTTGTGCTGTTCTTTTGTTCATTTTTACCGGTTTTGTCGTTGTCCTTTTATACTTTTGACAATCTACTGGCTCATTGGTGACTCTGCTTCTTTTAGTAATTTATTTGCTTGATTCAATAATTGCAAGTGGTAAACACTGAATGCTTAAAATTGTTAATTTATTAATATTTTCCATTCCGTGAAAACAACATATCAGCTTTTTCAAAATAAATGCATTTTGATATAATCCTCTGAGTATAAGATAAAGATATTTTATTTTCCTAATCATAGGGCTCATTACAAGCATGTAATCACATACAGTAAAAATAAAAAGCCTTTCTCTCCCACACATACCACTATCGTTCTGATTAAGGATGATTGATTTAACAGTACAACATATACTAATACAGATAAACATATATTATGGGGAGTCAGTTGCGTACATTTTATTAAGTCTCCCAAACGAAGTTTGGAGACTTATTGTTTTTGTTGCGTTTCTTATTATTATTATTATTCTTCTTCTTCTTTCTCGCGCCGCCAACTTTGTCCGGGGCCCTTTTGTACTTTATACTTGACCGATTTATTTCAAATTTAACACAGTGGTAGAACCCCATGAGATGTGGGTTCTCCCTGAAATTCAAGTATGGGGACCCCCCAGGGGCTGTGCCACGCCCCCCCAAATACCCCAAAAAATGATATTTTTTGAATATGTCGAAAATAGTTCAAATAAATACTTTATAACCATATATATTATTAATCCTTATGATAAGACGAATCATTTGGTACCATAGGGGGGTCCCAGGGGGTCATGCCCCGCCCCCTCAAATTACAAAATCCTTAATATCTTTAAAATGATTGAGATCCCCACCCTATAACCATATATATTATTATTCCTTATGATAAGACGAATCATTTGGTACCATAGGGGGGTCCCAGGGGGTCATGCCCCGCCCCCTCAAATTACAAAATCCTTAATATCTTTAAAATGATTGAGATCCCCACCCTATAACCATATATATAATTATTCCTTATGATAAGACGAATCATTTGGTACCATAGGGGGGTCCCAGGGGGTCATGCCCCGCCCCCCTCAGATTACAAAATCCTTAATATCTTGAAAATCATTGAGATCCCCACCCTATAACCATATATATTATTACTCCTTATGATTAGACGAATCATTTGGTACCATAGGGGGGGGGGGTCCCATGGGGTCATGCCCGCCCCCTCAAATTACAAAATCCTTAATATCTTGAAAACTATTGAGATCCCCACCCTATAACCATATATATAATTATTCCTTATGATTAGACAAATCATTTGGTACTGTAGGGGGGTCCCATGGGGTCATGATCTGCCCCCCCTCAAATTACAAAATCCTTAATATCTTGAAAACTATTGAGATCCCCACCCTATAACCATATATATTATTTCTTCTTATGATAAGACAAATTATTTGTTGCCATAGAGGGGTCCCAGGGGGTCATGCCCCACCCCCTCAAATTACAAAATCTTTAATATCTTTAAAGCCATTGAGATCCCCACCCTATAACCATATATTTTATTACTACTTATTTTAAGAGAAAGCATTTGTAATCATAGGGGAGTCTGAGATTATTACATGGGAGTCAATTGGGAAACTTCGTTTGGGAGACTTAGTAACAGTTTCGCTGTTACACTTATTACTTGTTTATATATAAACTTATATATAACTATATAGATATATACTATATATATATAAAATATATACTAACTTAAATATAAATAATATAACCAACTTAGACCTTGTCACACTGGTGCACACACCACTAATTTACTAATTTATGTAACTATCTATATTTATGTAACTGTTCCATATTCTGTTTGCACTGTAAAAATGTACTATTCAAAATCATATATGTCAACTTTTTGTAATTGTCCCTTCAGGGACCTTTAATTGGAATAAAAATATTGGTATTGGTATTGGTATATCTATCTATATGGAAAGAAGGATAACTCTAATTGCCAAGAGAAAAAAAAACAATTCATGTATAAAAAATGCGACAAAGAACTGGTGAAAACTAATTTTTTTTTTTTTTTTTTTAAATAAGTTTCACTTAAGCAATTATTTAGCTCTCAATGCATAAAATGAGGATAGCAATTCACATAATGAAGAGTTAAAATGAAGGCTATCGTTTGACATGAACCAAATAGAAGATTGCTATCAGATATTTGGGATAACTATGGGTATTTTTTTAATAGTTCATCCAGAAAGATTTTTCTTTGATTATTATAAAGGGTACATTTAAATAAAAAATGTTCTTCTTCGTCTTCAACCGAGTTCATTGAGCAAAACTGGCATGTTCTCTCTGATCTTGGCAGTGTAATACTTTTCCCATGTTCATCAATTTTTCGCTCAATAGTATACAAATGTTCAAATGATTAACAAAATTACAGCAATAAGTAAAAGCAGAAAATACCAATATGCACAGCTGGATACAAAAGCCGAGTTGCAGCATTTTACTAACCAAAACTTTAGCATAAGTTGTTCCAGGCATAACATGCCAATTTAATACTAAAATCTTACAAAGTTATTGGCAAGAAGTAACTTTTTTTTCCAAATTTCCACTTTTTCTGTAAGTTTTCTCACGTACATTTATTCCACATTTCTTTTTCTTCTATGATATAAAAATTTTACAATTCCTCCGTTTATACTGAAGATTTTGCACGGAAACCAACGTGTCTACAGACGACGACACTATCATCGCAATAACATAAACTCTACTATCGCAAAATTTTTATAAACACCCTCAATTTCATACTATCGTAAAATTTTTATGAACACCCTCAATTTCATTCGGTCTCTGTCCCTTGAATGGTTTCCGAATGATAACTTGAAAAGGCGTCAAAAGGGATTAAATAATATTTTGCATTGCTGTTGAGTCTAATTACATATAAATCTATTTCAATTTCAGGATTATTAAAAAAAGTGAATGTTCATATACAAGCAGGCCATTCTAAAAAATAAGATTTCAAAACATCTTGAAACTTTGGATCTAAGAAAGATAACTCAATCTTTTATTCTATGATATATTTGCAAAGTAAAAAAAATCACATTCTGACCCTATTACCATATATATTATTACAAGACCGATCCTTTAGTATCATAGGCACTGTGATCATAGGAGATAGTCACGCGCAATCACTTCAAATAACAAAATAATTAATTCATAAAACCATTGATACCTCCACCCTATAACCAAATATTATGGCATGAAACTGAAACTTGACAGATTAACCCCAACCTCCAAAGGATTCCTCCTCTTATGGTATTTAACAATATCCCAAACTTTCATTAAATTCAGCTACAACTTTATGGGATATGCTTCGGAAACAACTACATGTGTATTTCAATAAAATTTCTAACGTTTTTTTCTGGAACTGTGACCTTTAACTTGAAAGCCTTTTATAGGTTATCGGGAATAACAATTCTTTGTTAATTGAAAATTTTAAATAATTATGGATATTAAATTTTTATCGGAAATGGCACATCCCCACCCAAAAAATTGTCTAGTTACCCCCACGCACTTTTTGAGTCCCCACGGAATCTGGAATGGCATAATAGTTAAACTTTAATTGCTATCATAATCTTTAACTAGTATCTACTAGTTTGGTAGAAAAATCAAAATGATATCATTGGAACACTGATGCAAACATAAAGAGGTATGAAACCATCTCTTCCCATTTTTTCTTTTCTGTAGTTTTTTTTGTTTGTTTGAAACTGAAGAGTCAGCTGCCACCTGTATCTCTTTGTAATTTAAGGCCCTGGCAATCAGTACCTTCCTTAAGTGGTTATAAACATCATTATGTGTTTATTTTTTTGTGATTTGTCTTGGATTATTAATAGGGGAACAGTTAAAAATTGACCCCCCCCCCCCCCTCCAAAATTTTTACCGCCACTTTTTATATGTGCCTGTCCTAAGCCATGATTATTTACGACGTTTTTGTTGGTACTTCCCTTTTAGATGCTGGGCAACCATTTTCAAAATGACCAACACCATAATTAGTTATCTGTAAAAAAAAAAAAACATCTACAACCCTAAAAAGGGAAACACAGCACTGATGGCTCCTTGTATAAAGTCTTTGAAAAATAGTTGAAGTGATTATTTCCTTAACATACTAGTATCTTTTTATCAACTGACGTGGGGCCACTAGGCAATCTGCCCACTTTTGCACCAGCAAAGAAATTATATAATGCCTAGGGAGGGAATCGAACCCTCTTACGTCAGTTTCAATACCTGTGTACCAAAGCACTTTTAACTACCTGTGCAAAATCAAGTTTCAATACCCACCTCCCAAAGTAACCTTATGGAAAAGTCCATAACAACCATATATTTTCATAATCAGGATGGGAGGGGCTATAATTTGAGTCCAAGGTCAAAGGTCAGTCCTTAGCAACAAGATAACCTTAAGGAAAAGTCCATAGCAACCATATATTTTCAGAATGAGTGTGGAAGGGGCTATAATTTGGGTCCAAGATCAAAGGTCAGGGGTCAAGGTCAGTCCTAAGCAACACCCTGTCTGCAGATAAACTCAGAAACCGTAACTATGTCATATGTCAAATCTCAAGTTTGAATTATTGCGTCATGACTAAATATAGGAATGTATTGCGCAATGTATAGTAATCCATATTTAACAATGTAAAATTAAAGAAAATCCATAGCAACCATACATTTTCAGAATCTGTGTGGAAGGGGCTACAATTTGGGCCCAAGGTCAAAGGTCAGGGGTCAAGGTCATTCATTAGTACATGTAACAAGGTAACCTTAAGGAAAAGTCCATAGCAACCATATATTTTCACAATCAGTTAGGAAGGGGCTTTAATTTGGGTTCAAGGTCAAAGGTCAGGGGTCAAGGTCAGTCCTTAGCAACAAGGTAACCTTAAGGAAAAGTCCATAGCAACCATATATTTTATGAATCCAGACTACTTGCTGAGTTTAAATTTTATCTTTTTGTGACCGGAAGTGACCTTTTGTCCATAGCAACCGACCTAAAAGTCCATAGCAACCATATATTTTATGACTCCTGACTACCTGCTGACTTTAAATTACAATATTTTATGACAGGAAGTGATGTTTTGTTCATAGCAACCGACCTAAAAGTCCTTAGCAACCATATATTTTATGACTCCTGACTACCTGCTGAGTTTAAATTTCAATATTTTATGACCAGAAGTGACGTTTTGTTCATAGCAACCGACCTAAAAGTCCATAGCAACCATATATTTTATGACTCCTGACTACCTGCTGAGTTGAAATTTCAATATTTTATGACCAGAAGTGACGTTTTGTTCATAGCAACCGACCTTAAAGTCCATAGCAACCAAATATTTTTGTTCATAGCAACCGACCTAAAAGTCCTTAGCAACCATATATTTTTTGACTCCTGACTACCTGCTGAGTTTAAATTTCAATATTTTATGACCAGAAGTGACGTTTTGTTCATAGCAACCGACCTAAAAGTCCATAGCAACCATATATTTTATGACTCCTGACTACCTGCTGAGTTTAAACTTCAATAATTTATGACCAGAAGTGCCGTTTTGTTCATAGCAACCGACCTTAAAGTCCATAGCAACCAAATATTTTTATTTAATCTGGACTACCTACCAGGTTGATATTTCCAAAAATGGTATCATTCAGTGAGGAATCTATTTCTATTGGAGGACACAAATAGGGAAAGACCTCGCTATTATTATTCTTCTTTTCTTCCCTCAAAAAACAAAAAGTGTCTTAACTGATCGTAACGAAATTTGGCACACTTATTTATTACTACCAGGACTCGACAAGACTCATGCTTTGAGCGCAAACTCATTATAGTTTTGGCGCAATAGCGCAAAACACTGTTTACCCTGTCTGCAGATAAACTCAAAAACCGTAACTGTTATCAAAAATCTGAAGTGTGGAATTTGTTACCTGACTTCTGGCCATGATTCATCATGCAAAATAATTTTTTTCGAACAACTTCCTGGTTACGCGTTTTTGACCCGAAAAGTGTCGCAATGCGCTAACAAAATTTATTTCAAAACGGTTAGTCCTAGAGACTTGGGACCTTCACCAATCGTCTTAGGTGACATAAGTTGCATCCGAAAATATTAATGTCATAGGTCAAATCTCAAGTTTGAATTATTGCGTCATGACTAAATATAGGAATGTATTGCGCAGTGTATAGTAATCCATATTTAACAATGTAAAATTAAGGAAAGTCCATAGCAACCATATATTTTCAGAATCTGTGTGGAAGGGGCTACAATTTGGACCCAAGGTCAAAGGTCAGGGGTCAAGGTCATTCCTTAGTAACAAGGTAACCTTAAGGAAAAGTCCATAGCAACCATGTATTTTCACTATCAGTTAGGAAGGGGCTATAATTTGGGTCCAAGGTCAAAGGTCAGGGGTCAAGGTCAGTCCTTAGCAACAAGGTAACCTTAAGGAAAAGTCCATAGCAACCATATATTTTATGAATCCAGAATACTTGCTGAGTTTAAATTTCAATATTTTTTGACCGGAAGTGATGGTTTGTTCATAGCAACCGACCTAAAAGTCCGTAGCAACCATATATTTTATTACTCCTGACTGCCTGCTGAGTTTAAATTTCAATATTTTATGACCGGAAGTGATGTTTTGTTCATAGCAATCGACCTTAAAGTCCATATATATATATTTTGACCCCTGACTACCTGCTGAGTTTAAATTTCAATATTTTATGACCGGAAGTGACGTTTTGTTTATAGCAACCGACCTGAAAGTCCATATCAACCATATATTTTTAATCTGGACTACCTACCAGGTTGATATATCCAAAAATGGTATCATTCAGTTAGGAATCTATTTCTATTGGAGGACACAAATAGGGAAAGACCTCGCGATCGTTCTTTGAACGATTGTAATTTAATTATTATTATTATTTTTCTCGGTATTCTGGACCGTGAACTTGTCCACCTCATTTTTTTCGACATATTTTAAGGTAGGAAGCTGAATCTTCAAATATCAAGAGTATGGAATGGGAGATTGTGCTTTTTGTATTTTTCGTCGAAATCGAACGACCCCTTATAGGTCAAAAAAGGGCCTCAAAATGGCTCCTCGAAACCGAAGTTGAATTTTTACCTGGCATTTCTGATCCGGCAGGGGTAGGTCAAATTCCTTTATGGGGTAAGTGTAGACTTTCAATACCTTTCATTTAAAAAAAAAATTGAAAATCGGACTAACGGTTTTCAAAATTTTGCAAAAAATCGAAATTTAATTTTTTTGTCATATTGAGTTATCTTTCTTTATACATTGTATTATGTAATAGTAATCTAAAAATTCTCAACTTTGTTATTTCTTATTGAAAATTGGTGTACAAGGTAATAGTGGTATGCCGAGTTCATTTTTGGTATCGAATCGACAAAGGAGTAGAGCCACGAAGGCCAAAAAATGGCCCAAAAATTCAACTTTGATAAATCTGCTTGCAGCTGCTGCATAAATGTTCATTAGTCTTTATATTTCATGAATTGTAATACTTTTTCTTTCAATTATTTATCAATAAGGAGAACAGAGAGGTGAAAAGTAGACTATTTTGTGAAAAAATACAATTTGTGACAGTTTTCCTTGATTTTTATGTATAAATCGATGAATATGAAATGGGCCACACCTGTCGACCAAAATAATTTTGTGAAAGAAATGTGTATTATGATACTTTAAATAAATTATCAAAAAATTACGATGGTCGAGGAATGTGGCAAAACTAATTTTGACGAAATATGCAGAGAAACCAGTGAAAATGTGTGAAAAATGAAGAATTTTCAAATTTATGGCCTGTTTAAAGTCTCAAGGCTAAACCTGTGGTGTAAATATTTTGCTAAATCTTACAGATATGAAAAGTTTGTCCATACCTTAACATATTTTAGTTAATTTTTTTACAAGTTATAGTAGTTGAAAAAATAGTGAAAATACCGGGCCGATTTAGGGCCTTCGTGGCTCTACTCCTTTTTTTGGCGGCCATTTTCAAAATGGCGGCTAAAATTATCGCCAAATTTTAAACTTGCTCCGATTTTGATAAAAAATGGTATATAAGGTAAAAGTGGTATGGCGAGATGATTTTTGACATCAAAATTTTTCTATCGTCGGCCATTTTCAAAATGGCCGCCTTTTCCCGCCAAAATTAAAGTTACTCCGATTTTGACGAAAATTGGTATATAAAGTAATAGTGGTATAGCGAGTTGATTTTTGACATAATTTTTTTTTTATTGTCGGCCATTTTCAAAATGGCCGCCGTTTCCCGCCAAAATTAAAGTTACTCTGATTTTGATGAAAATTGGTATATAAGGTAATAGTGCTATGGCGAGTTGATTTTTGACATCGAAATTTTTATTTCGTCGGCCATTTTCAAAATGGCCGCCATTTCCCGCCAAAAATCATAGTTACTCCGATTTTAATGAAAATTGGTATATAAGGTTATTGTGTTATGGTGAGTTTATTTTTAACATCAAAATTTTTTATCATTGGCCATTTTCAATATGGCCGCCGTTTCCCGCCAAAATTAAACTTACTCCGATCTTGATGAAAATTGGTATATTAGGTATTCTCAAATGCCCAAACACATATTGACAAAGAGGGGTACGTGAGGGGACATGTATGTGACTCGCTTGCGATCACAATTAGAATTAGTTATTCTTATTATTATTATTCTTCTGATTCTTTATCGAGAATTTGTCCTCCCTAGTACAAGAAAACGGTCCAAGGAAATTGAATAACACTTGTGAGATTGGATAGTGGGTCACTCAAAGTTGTGTCCATCGGAAAAAGTGGGCGGAAATTTTTTTTTCATCGGATCGTCTTGAAAATTGGCCATCTGGGTAAAGCGGGTATGCTGAGTTCAAATCTGCGACCGGATTTGAAATCCGACATACGGTTTCAAAATGGCGGCCATTTTACTACACCCGCCCCCCCCCCCCCCTAAAAACGTCAACTTTGTCCGATTTCAACGAAATTTGATTTCAAAACTTATTTTGATGAACTGATTTGAATGGAACACTATCCAAGGCGATTTTGGGCAACTTGTGTGTTGGCATCCCAACACAATTATACCTAGTTATTATTATGTCCCCGAACACGAAGTGTCGGGGACATATTGTTTTTGCTCGGTTTCTTCTTATTATTATTATTATTATGTCCCCGAACACGAAGTGTCGGGGACATATTGTTTTTGCTCGGTTTCTTATTATTATTATTATTATTATTATATCTCCCAAACACTATGTTTGGGAGATATATTGTTTTTACTCTGTTTCTTATTATTATTATTATTATTCTTTTTTTTCTTCTTCCGACCATGAACGTGTCTGCACCACATCTCATATAACTACTCAATGGATCTACACGAAACTTTGTATGTTGTTAGAGGGGGTCTCAAAGGTGTGCATGCAATTTTTGAAATTTTCAAAATGGCCACCGTTTCCATGGAAACAGGGAAAGGTCATAATATAGGACATTGTGATATCTCGGTTACCTAGGTTCGCAGGGTTCTGAAATTTTGCAGGTTGATAGAGCAAAAGGAGCTCTTTAATAATACGAAAAAAAAATTTGAAGCGATATTTACGGTTTTCGAGTTATTCACGAAAATGTGATTTTTCGACCCAAAAATGGGAAAATTGTAATAATGCTACTATTTCGACAAAATGTGGTATCTAGGGGTTTCAAACGATGGCGAGTTAGGATGCGATGTCAAAATTTATGCAAGAGTGACAGTTTGCGTACGTTTGGGAGATATTTTTGTGTTGGGCATCCCCAACACAGTCAACACTAGTTATTATGTCCCCGAACACGAAGTGTCGGGGACATATTGTTTTTGCTCGGTTTCTTATTATTATTATTATTATTATTATTATTATTATTATTATTATTATTATTTTTCTCGGTATTCTGGATCGTGAACTTGTCCACCTCATTTTTTCGACATCTTTTAAGGTAGGAAGCTGAAAATTCATAAATCAAGAGTATGGAATGGGAGATTGTGCTTTTTGTATTTTTCGCCGAAATCGAACGACCCCATATAGGTAAAAAAAGGGCCTCAAAATGGCTCCTCGAAACCGAAGTTGAATTTTTCCTGGCATTTCTAATCCGGCAGGGGTAGGAAAAATTCCCTTATAGGTTAAGTGCAGATATACAATACCTTTCATTTAAAAAAAAAAATTTGAAAATCGGACTTACCGTTTTCAAAATTTTGCAAAAAATCGAAAATTATTTTTTTGTAAGATTGAGTTATCTTTCTTTGTACCATATATTTTGTGATATTAATGAAAAAAATTCTCAACTTTGTTATTTCTTAATGAAAATTGGTTTACAAGGTAATAGTGGTATGCCGAGTTCAATTTTGGAATCGAAATTTTTTTTGGGCGGCCATTTTTAAAATGGCCGCCATTTCCCGCCAAAATTAAAATTACTCCGATTTTAATGAATATTGGTATATAAGGTAATTGTGGTATGGCGAGTTGATTTTTGACATCGAAATTTTTTTATTGTCGGCCATTTTCAAAATGGCCGCCGTTTCCCGCCAAAATCAAAGTTATTCTGATTTTGATGAAAATTGGTTTACAAGGTAAAAGTGGTATGCCGAGTTCAATTTTGGAGTCGAAATTTTTTTTTGGGCCGCCATTTTCAAAAGGGCCGCCATTTCCCGCCAATTAAAATTACTCCGATTTTAATGAAAATTGGTATATAAGGTAATAGTGGTATGGCAATTTCATTTTTGACATCAACATTTTTTTTTATCGTCGGCCATTTTCAAAATGGCCGCCGTTTCCCGCCTAAATTAAATTTACTCAGATTTTAACGAAAATTGGTATATAAGGTAATATATGTATGGTGAGTTGATTTTTGACATCAAAATATTTTTATTGTCGGCCATTTTAAAAATGGCCGCCGTTTCCCGCCAAAATTAAACTTACTCCTATTTTGATGAAAATTGGATAAATTAAGTTATCTCAAATGCCAAGAGACATTGACAAAGAGGGGTACGTGAGGGGACATTTTTGTGACTCGCTTGCGATCACAATTAGAACTAGTTATTATTATTTTTCTCGGTATTCTGGATCGTGAACTTGTCCACCTCATTTTTTCGACATCTTTTAAGGTAGGAAGCTGAAAATTCATAAATCAAGAGTATGGAATGGGAGATTGTGCTTTAAATTAAATTTACTCAGATTTTAACGAAAATTGGTATATAAGGTAATATATGTATGGTGAGTTGATTTTTGACATCGAAATATTTTTATTGTCGGCCATTTTAAAAATGGCCGCCGTTTCCCGCCAAAATTAAACTGACTCCTATTTTGATGAAAATTGGATAAATTAAGTTATCTCAAATGCCAAGAGACATTGACAAAGAGGGGTACGTGAGGGGACATTTTTGTGACTCGCTTGCGATCACAATTAGAACTAGTTATTATTATTAAGTCGCCCAAAACAAAGTTTGGGAGACTTATTGTTTTTGCACCGTTTCTTATTATTATTATTATTATTATTATTCTGATTCTTTATCGTAAAGTTGTCCTCCCTAATACAAGAAAACGGTCCAAGGAAATCGAATGACACTTGTGAGATTGGATAGTGGGTCACTCAAAGTTGTGTAATGCACTTTTACAATTTTCAACATGGCCGCCGTTTCAAAATGGCAGCCATCGGAAAAAGTGGGCGGAAATTTTTTTTTCATCGGATCGTCTTTAAAATTGGTCATCTGGGTAAAGCGGGTATGCTGAATTTAAATCTGCGACCGGATTTGAAATCCGACTTACGGTTTCAAAATGGCGGCCATTTTACTACACCCGCCCCCCTAAAAACGTCAACTTTGTCCGATTTCAACGAAATTTGATTTCTAGACTTATTTTGATGCACTGATTTGAATAGAACTCTATCCAAGGCGATTTTGGGCGACTTGTGTGTTGGCATCCCAACACAATTATACCTAGTTATTATTATTCTGATTCTTTATCGTAAAGTTGTCCTCCCTAATACAAGAAAATGGATCAAGGAAATTGAATAGCACTTGTTGGATTGGATAGTGGGTCACTCAAAGGCGTGTAATCAAGTTTTGAAAATTTCAAGATGGCCGCTGTTTCAAAATGGCGGCCGTCGGAAAAAGTGGGCAGAAATTTTTTTTCATCGGATCGTCTTGAAAATTGTTTATCTGGGTAAAGCGGGTATGCTGATTTCAAATCTGCGACCGGATTTAAAATCCGACTTCCGGTTTCAAAATGGCGGCCATTTTACTACACCCGCCCCCCTTAAAAATGTGAACTTTGTCCGATTTCAATGAAATTTGATTTCTATACATATTTTATTGTACTGAATGGGAAGAAAAAGTATCCAAGGCGATTTTGGGCGACTTGTGTGTTGGCATCCCAACACAAATTATAGCTAGTTATTATTATTATTATTTTTCTTAGTATTCTATAGTGTGAACTCGTCCCACCAATTTAAAGAACATCTTTGAAGTAAGGAAGCTGAAACTTCATATATCAAGAGTATGGAGTGTGAAATTGTGTAATCAGGTTTTTTTGCCAAAATCAAACGACCCCTTATAGTGCAAATAGGGGCCTAAAAATGGCTCCTCGAAATCAAAGTTTTATTTTAAGCGGCATTCGTAAACCGGCGGGAATATAAAAAATCTGTATATATATAAAATAGGTACTTACAAGAGGTATCATTCAAAAAAAGAATTTTGAAAATCGGACTTACGGTTTTCAAAATTTTGCAAAAAAACGAAAAAATAAATTTAAAAGGGAGATAATCCTAATTGGATTTTGGGAAATTTTTTTAAATTTATTATTTTGAAATGAAAATTTGTATTAAAGGTAATTGGGGTATGCCGAGTTCATTTTTGGTATCAGAAATTTTTTTTCGGCCGACATTATCAAAATGGCCGCCACTTTAATGGATTATGGGAAAAAAATTAAACTTTATTACGCTCCCGAAGGGAGCGATAATGGTAGAAATGTCAATATTCTAGTTGTACTATGGGCTCAATTTTCCTTCAACGTCCGGTAAATCACGCGCGGTTTCCCGGACTTTCTGCGTCTTTATAACGCTTTTTTCTTTGAAAATTCCTGACGTCATTAAGCGCACAAAGGACCCACAAGAAAAGCTACTTTGTTTTTATTTTCGAATAAGAATTTGCCTCAATTACAATCGAAAACTTATTTTAGCTTGTAAAATATTAAAGGATACTTTCAAACTTCGGGAGCGTCACAGGTTTAACCTGCATCATATTATTTTTAAATCAAAATTTGAATTTAAGGTAATTGGGGTATGCCGAGTTCATTTCTTATATGAAAAAAAAATTATCGGCCGCAATTTTCAAAATGGCCGCCACTTCCGGTAAAAATTGAACTTGCTCCGATTATAACGAAAATTGACATCTAGTGATTTTAAAGGATGGCGAATTGAGGTGTGAAGTCGAAAATGTCGAAAAATTCAAAATGGCCGCCACTTCCGATAAAAATTGAACTTGGTCCGATTTTAACGAAAATTGATATCTAGAGGTTTTAAAGGATGGTGAATTGAGGCGTGAAGTCGAAAATGTCGAAAAATTCAAAATGGCCGCCACTTCCGGTAAAAATTAAACTTGGTCCGATTTTAACGAAAATTGATATCTAGAGGTTTTAAAGGATGGTGAATTGAGGCGTGAAGTCGAAAATGTCGAAAAATTCAAAATGGCCGCCACTTCCGGTAAAAATTCAACTTGCTCCGATTCTAACGAAAATTTATATCTAGGGGTTTTAAAGGATGGCAAATTGAGGCGAGAAGTCGAAAATGTCGAAAAATTCAAAATGGCCGCCACTTCCAGTAAAAATTCAACTTGCTCCGTTATTCACAAACATTGATATCGAGGGGTTTTAAAGGAGGGCGAATTGAGGCGTGAAGTCGAAAATGTCAAAAATTCAAAATGGCCGCCACTTCCGGTAAAAATTGAACTTGGTCCGATTTTAACGAAAATTGATATCTAAGCTTTATAATGGATAGCAAACAAAAATAAAATATTCTCGAATAAGCCGGATATTAACAAAGAGGGGTACGTGAGGGGACATTTGTGACTCGCTTTGCGATCACAATTATACCTAGTTATTATTATTATTATACTTTTTTCTTTTTCTTCCGTCAACCTGATGCACGAACTTGTCCGGCTATCTCCTCGGAAATGGGTGGACCGATCGATATGAAACTTGGAGGGGTGATAGGTCCCAAGGTCCTACGGTGTTTCTTGCGGTTTATAATTTCAAAATGGCCGCCATTTCCAAGATGGCCGCCAAAAATGGCGAAAAATGTAAACATTGTCCGATTTCAACGAAATTTGGTATACAGGGTATAACAGTGATGACGACTGATGGCGCATTGTCGGAATTTCTGTAATTGCCGCCGAAAATCGCGAAAAATGTAAACATCGTCCGATTTCAACGAAACTTGGTATACAGGGTATAAGGGTGCTGGCGACTGACGGCGCATTGTCGGAATTTCTGTAATGGCCGCCATTTTGAAGATGGCCGCCGAAAATCGCGAAAAATGTAAACATTGTTCGATTTCAACGAAACTTTGTATACAGGATATATGGGTGATGGCGACTCACATCGCATTGTCGGAATTTCCGCAATGGCTGCCATTTTCAAGATGGCCGCCGAAAATCACGAAAAATGTAAACATTGTCCAATTTTAACGAAACAGGGTATATGGGTGATGGCGACTCATTTTAAATGAGAACGGGAGGGGACATCCCACGTTTCGGGAAACGTAAATTTTAATTATTATTTATTATTATTATTTTTCTTCCGGAACTTGAACTTGTCCGGGGGTCTACTTTTAGGGCTTACGTCTGAGGTCATTCAAACTTGGTACAATGCTAGAGTACCATCTAAAGTTTTGTATGCTCCTTTTGGAGTTTTCAAAATGGCCGCCGTTTCAAAATGGCAGCCATCGGAAAAAGTGGGCGGAATTTTTTTTTTCATCGGATCGTTTTGAAAATTAGTCAACTTGGTAAAGCGGGTATGCTGAGTTCAAATCTGCGACCGGATTTGAAATCCGACTAATGGTTTTTAAATGGCGGCCATTTTACTACACCCGCCCCCTTAAAAATGTGAACTTTGTCTGATTTCAACGAAATTTGATTTCTATACATATTTTATTGTACTGAATGGGAAGAAATAGTATCCAAAGCGATTTTGGGCGACTTGTGTGTTGGCATCCCAACACAAATTATACCTAGTTATTCTTCTTCTTCTTCCGCACTCTAAAAAACGCTTGTCCGGGTATAGCCGAAGAGATGTGAAGACTGAGTTTTATGAAACTTTCCACGGTGATAGGGCACATATCAGAGGTGTGCACAACGTTTTCGGAATTTTCAAAATGGCCACCGTTTCCGAGTAAACAGCGAAAGTTCATTATATAGGACATTCCTATATCTCGGAAACCTAGGTGGTCAGGACCTTGAAATTTGGTAGGATTATAGAGCTTGATGAGTACTACAAAAATATCAAAAAAAATTTTGAAGCGATATTTACGGTTTTTCCGCAAAATGCGAAAATGTGAAATTTCAAAATCCAAGATGGCCGCCAAAATTTAAAAGTGCTTGGATTTTTATAAAAATTAATATTCTGGTAGATTTTGATGTTGTGAGTAATGCTCCACATCAGAGGTGTCGATAAGGACTTCGAAATTTTTTAAATGGCCGCTTTTTTTTTAAATAGCAAAAGTTCATTATATAGGACATTGCTATATCTCGGTAACCTAGGTGGTCAGGACCTTGAAACTCGGTAGGATTATAGAACTTGATGAGTACTACAAAAATATCAAAAAATTTTTGAAGCGATATTTACGGTTTTTCCGCAAAATGCGAAAATGAGAAATTTCAAAATCCAAGATGGCCGCCAAAATTTAAAAGTGCTTTGATTTTGATAAAAATTAATATTCTGGTAGATTTTGATGTTGCAAGTAATGCTCCACATCAGAGGTGTCCATTAGGACTTCGAAATTTTTTAAATTGCCGCTTTTTTTTATAAATAGCAAAAGTTCATTATATAGGACATTGTCATATTTCAGTAACACAAGTGATGAGCACCTTGAAACTTCGTGGTATTATAGAGCTTGATAAATACTACAAAAATATTTAAAAAGTTCTAAAGAGATATATTTACAGTTTTTCCGTCAAATGCAAAAACGTGAAATCTCTAAATCCAAGATGGGGGCCAAAATTTATCCAAGATGTTATGTGTTTACACATCATTGATAATGCCATGAACATTATACATATATATTCTATATTTTTACATCATTTGCACATTCTATAGAACTGAAAAAGGCAGTATTTTTGCTGCTTTAAGGTACATCTTGTTCGTTTGGGGAACATCTGTGACGGCTGCCGTCACAATCAGTACTCGTTATTATTATTCTTTCTTCCGCCCTAAATTTTTGTCCGGAAGTTTTCTCGTAAACTGTTTTTCGAAACATTATGAGAAATTGTGCCAAATGCGCGGGAAATTTTCAATATGGATACCGTTTCCATGGCAACGGGGAATGTTCCAGATTTCGGACAATCTTATATCTCTGAAACCCAGGTGGCCAGGACTTTGAAACTTGGTATGATTGTAGACATGATGGGTACAACAAAAATACGAAAAAAAATTCGAAGCGATATTTACGGTTTTTCCGTAAAATGCAAAAATGTGAATTTTCTAGAAATTTCTAAAATAACCAAAAATTAAAGTTTGTCGTATCTTCACAAAAATTAGTCATCTGGGTGAATCAGGTATGCTGAATTTAAATTTGCAATCAGAATTTGGATCCGACTTCCGGTTTCCAAATGGCGGCCATTTTGATTTCTAAAATTAGCCAAAAATTAAAGTTTCTCGAATCTTCTTGAAAATGGGTCTTCTGGGTAAATCAGGTATGCTGAGTTCAATGATGCAATCAGAATTTCGATCCAACTTCCGGTGTCCAAGTGGCGGCCATTTTGATTTCTAAAAATAGCCAAAAATTAAAGTTTGTCGAATCTTCTTGAAAATGGGTCTTCTGGGTAAATCAGGTATGCTGAGTTCAATGATTCAATCGGAATTTCGATCTGACTTCCGGTTTTCAAATGGCGGCCATTTTGATTTCTAAAAATAGCCAAAAATTAAAGTTTGTCGAATCTTCCTGAAAATGGGTCATCTAGGTAAATCAGGTATGCTGAGTTCAATGATGCAATTGGAATTTCGATCCGGTTTCCAAATGGGGGGCATTTTGAATTTCTAAAAATAGACCGAAAATTAAAGTTAGTCAAATGCTCACGAGAATAGGTTATCTGGGAAAATCAGGTATGCCGAATTCAATGGTCTGGATTTTCTATGGCGGCCATTTTTACCACACTCCCACCCACTTTAAAAGTGAACTTTGTCTGATCTCCATGAAATTTGATTTCCCACTGTATTTAATTCAATTGAATGATATGGCATGTATTCCAGATATCAGTTGTCGACATGGTGCCGTCGTTTGGGAGCCATTCATGATCTCTGAGATCATATCATCAATATTTATTATTCTTCTTCTTTCTCGCGCCGCAAACTTAGTCCGGGGCCCTTTTGTACTTTATACTTGACCGATTTAATTCAAATTTGGCACAGTGGTAGAACCCTATGAGATGTGGGTCCTCCCTGAAATTCAAGTATGGGGACCCCCAAGGGGCTGTGCCACGCCCCCCCCAAATACCACCAAAAATGATATTTTTTTAATATGTCGAAAATAGTTCAAATAACTACTTTATAACCATATATATTATTAATCCTTATGTTAAGACAAATCATTTGGTACCATAAGGGGGTCCCAGGGGGTCATGCCCCGCCCCCTCAAATTACAAAATCCTTAATATCTTTAAAATTATTAGCTCACCTGGACCGAAGGTCCATGTGAGCTATAACCATCATTTGGCGTCCGTCGTCGTCCGCGTCGTCGTCGTCGTCGTCGCCCGTTAACAATTTTAAAAAATCTTCTTCTCTGAAACTGCTGAACAGAATTTCTTCAAACTTGATATGATTGATCCTTAGGATGTCCTGCACAAAAATTTGATCCGTCAAAAAACATGGCCGCTGTTGCTAAAAATAGACCAGGGGGGTCAGACTATTGTTTTCGGCTTATAAATCAAAAAGTATAAGAGATAGATGAAATCTGATGCCACGCTTCTGCTTCAGCATCAAAAGCTCCACAAAAGTTCTTATTAGGTCGAAGTTGTCAGATGACCCCTTATTGGAGTTATGGCCATGTAAAGGTCAAAAATAGTGTTTTTTCATGTTTTTGGCCTGTAGAATGAAAACTATTGCAGATAGAGAAAAGCCGTTGCTTGCTCAAAGCTCTACAAATGTCTCCATAGGGTCGAGGTTGTCAGATGTCTCGTTATAGGAGTTATGGTCCCTAAAAGTTGAAAAATTGTGTTTTTTCATGTTTTTGGCCTATAGAATGAAAATTATTGCAGATACAGAAAAGCTGTTGCTTGTTTAAATGTTAAGCTCATTAAGCTCTACAAATCTCACCATAGGGTCAAGACTAGCAATGTTTAATTCGACCCCAAAGGGGACCCCAGGGGGGAGAATTAGACATTGATTATGGCAAATAAAAAAAGTGTCAAGACTAGCAATGTTTAATTCCACCCCAGGGGTAGAATTAGGGGGGAGAAGTAGACATTGATTTTGACAAATAAAAAAGGGTCAAGACTAGCAATGTTTGATTCGACCCCAGGGGGGAGAATTAGACATTGATTTTGACAAATAAAAAAAATCTCAATTGACTTGAAATAAGAAATGCAGTTATTTCCCCTTAAATATCAATTTTATTAAATTGGGTGTTTTCAAATAAATTATTTTCTCTTTTTTCATTAAATTACTCTAGTTACATATATCAAAGCTAGATAAAATAAATTATTTGTGAAAAAAGTATATTAAATATTATTATTTGTACTTAATGGTTTTATTATTTACCTATAATTTTAAAATGTTTTGTTGTTGGTGCTCTGTAAACAGGAGAAAAATATTTATTAAAATGTTGTGTTGTTGGTGCTCCGAAAATAGGAGGAACATAATATGAACTTTCTGGGTGCTCCCGGGCGCTATTTAGTATGACCGTTTCAACTTCTTCCTTTTCCGGTTTGCCAAGCGTGAGTAAACAACAACAAATATAACAATGCTCTTGTTTATATATCATGTATCCTTAAACTAACAAGTATAAAAGCTTGCTCGGTCCCAGCAATTAAGTAGTTTCTTTTTTCTGTAGATTTTTTTCGAGTAAATAATAATTGATAATAGTAAATACTGCAAGATCGCTGAACATAGCAAACACCCCCCTCTCTGGCCACATTGTAAGCTGAAAAATTACTAAAACCTCAAACGGGCTTTTCCAGAAATAATCCACCCCCCCCTTATGGAAGACATCAAGTGTTGAAGAAAATTTCGATTTTAAAAATATTTTCTGGAATTCCACCTATTTTTCTGGAATTCCAATGTCTTCCATAGGGGGGGATGGATTATTTCTGGAAAAGCCCAATCTATATCATGAATATGGTGCTATGATCAACTACATATCAAGGCAAATTTATCAACATCACTTGAGCGATCTTCGACAAGTTACCCCCACAATGTGTTCAAATGACTTTAAACGAGACAATGGAAAACAACCAACATGCAGACTTTCCGGTATTTTTATTTTTACTACACAGCAGTGTTCAATGAAATTCAAGAAACAAATTTCTATTCAATATGTAATCCGCTCTTTACATGCTGGGAAATTGCTCCTCATGCTTCTGTTTTTACAAGATTTTCAAATCTTTCGACATTTTCACAATAGCGGACAACTAGTTACTGGCCACGTGTCTTATTCTAAATATAGCGATATGAAATATTGATCGGTCTCCCCCATTAATGATAATGGACTGAACCATTTACATCATTGTGTACGTTGCTGCAGACCTAAATATAGAAATAAGCTCCCTGGTTAGTAATTTATTTCTGTGAATTTATTATTATTCCTATAATAGGAAATATTTTTCGATTAGTATAGTACATAAATAGGTAATCGAGAAATCAGTCTTTCATTTGTTTATTAATCCACTTGAGTGCTGCAACCATAATTATTTGATTTGGAAATTGAACATGAATACGGGTTCAAAGAAAAACATACTAGAACAACGATTCCAATTAGTAATCGGAAACATTCGGCCATCTCCGTTGTCAAGAATCTGTAGGATTGTCACTAAAACGTTTTGCAGTCAGCGGAATCCAAAGTCGAACTACATGTACAAACGCTATTTGTGCAGAGATCTCCAGAGACCAGACCATATCTTGACTTGCTTGGGGTTGGGGTCCCATAACGTTGGATTCGATTTGAGGTCTGGTGCTCACCCACTTCCTGTTAAACGAAATCCAGCCATTTTTAATTTGACAGATTTTTTATGAATATCACAGTCATAGAGTATTAAATGAATCTTAGGGGATTTCTTTTTTCATTCATCATGTTCATCATGCTTATTTTCTGTGTATTGTGATTTGATATTACGCCTTAACTGTTCTCAGCAAAATCTTTTGTCAGTGATTTGTTTAAGCATGTTTTACAGTATTACATATGTATGCAGTCAATATTTATCCATGAACAACAATTTAGCTGTATTTCTGTGTTATTTGAATTTTTAGTTCTTCGTGATTTGTGATCAGGACCCCTTTAATGATTCAAGATAATAACATAATCTGATGATTCAGCACCACAAAAAAAACTCGCTATATACATGATATACATGTATCTTCGTCTTTTAAAATTGACATCGTTTTTTTTAAAATAACCAACACGGTTTCTTCATTTATCATGCGAAATATGTCTTGTAAAAACAGACATTTTATATGGTTTGTCAGGTATTTAGTTATCATTGATTTAACAATGTTATGCTGTGACATTAAACAAAGAATAAATTACATTTTAAAGAGACATCCCAATAATAGAAAGTCTGAAAGGAAAGGTTGAGGACAAAACCATTATACACATCCAACATTAACACACAAATTAAAAAAAATCAACTGAACAGTTGAGATCATCTGACATCATAACCAAATCAGGACCCTGCATTAAAGATGTGGACGTCCAATAGTTAATTTCACTTTGTTTCACTGTCTGTCCTCAGTTATCCTTGTCAATACCAAAAGTCGAAAAACTGTTATGAATATACATGTAGTTCTGAAATTTTGTACAGTTTCTGTGTAGTATGTCATATATTAAATTGGATTTAAATGGAATATTCTCGTAAGGAACAGCTATATTGCAATCACCTTGTCTATCCGTCTGTTTTTTTGTACGTCCGGTACAATTTCTCGGATTGATTTCAAATTTTGTACAAAAATGTACACAGCTTCAGCATGATGAGTCTTACCATGCCTCCTCTTTCCAGTTCAGTCAGTCAACTACTTTCTGTTAGCATGAAAAGTTGAACTGTGCCTCCCATTTCAAGGTCAGTCGGCCTACAACTTCCTGTTTTCCGAGCAGACTAAGAGTAACACATTTCTCAGCTTCTTCTAAAGATATTGAGTTCAAATTTGGTAAACATGTTTTGCATGATGGATTGTACCATACCTCCCCTTTCCAGGTCAGTTGGCCAACTACTTCCTTGTTTCCCAACCCAACTTTGATTTTTTGTCCCCCTTTTCAACGCGTCTGAGGGACTTAATAATGATGTCGTCCGTCCGAGACATTTTTTGTGAGCACAACTCCTTGGATACTACTGAATGGATGTTGCTGAAACTTTACACACTGATAGAGTACTATTGATCATCCCATATTTGAAATTTTCAAAATGGCCATTGTTTCCATGGAAACGGAATATAGGACATTCAATATCTCAATTACATGTACCTAGATGCATAGGGGTCTGAAATTTTGTAGGCTGATAGAGCAAAATGAAATAATAATACGGAAAAAAATTTTGAAGTGACATTTACGGTTTTCTAGTTATTTACGAATTTATGATTTTTCAGTTCAAAAAATGGGACTTTACCAACGTTTTTGTGAGTGCAACTACTCATACTCATTTTGGTACCATAGGGGGGTCCCAGGGGGTCATGCCCCACCCCCCTCAAATTACAAAATCCTTAATATCTTGAAAATCATTGAGATCCCCACCCTATAACCATATATATTATTACTCCTTATGATTAGACGAATCATTTGGTACCATAGGGGGGTCCAATGGGGTCATGCCCCGCTCCCTCAAATTACAAAATCCTTAATATCTTGAAAATTATTGAGATCCCCACCCTATAACCATATATATTATTCCTTATGATAAGATAAATTATTTGGTACCATAGGGGGGTCCCAGGGGGTCATGCCCCGCCCCCTCAAATTACAAAATCCTTAATAGGCATTCTCTGTAACCATTTACACTTTTTGGCACGCATGGTCACCGATTTTGATGAAACTTTGCACATTTGCTTGGAACAAGGACTTATGAAGAAAAATGAGTCAAAAAGTTGTTTACATGATTTGGTTGCTATGGTAACGGGTCACCCTATTTTTCCCTCTAAAATCAGACTTTTCAGGAGTAAAAATGCTCATTATTCAATTAGACATGGTGCCATTAATATATATTGGTAACACAAAGTTAGGTTTGTTTGATAAAATTGATCATAATATGTATTTTTGTCAACCAAATTATAATGAACAGACCAGAGACCTGACAAAATCATGAATATAATTCACTAAATGGTATAAGCAGTTAAATTGTTGCAACATCGCCAATACCAAGGAGATCTGAGTTCATTTGCAAAAAAGGTGTAACCAAGTATTTGTGAATAAGGTCATTTATTCAAACAATACAAATCAATCAAATCATTTGTACAAAATTACGCAATAATGATTATGCAATAATCAATAAAAGATTATGTAATATTGAATGAATGACAATAAAAATCAATTACAATTAATAGCTAAGGGAATTTAAAAATAGATTACTGATGCAATCTTATGTAATGCTACGTGTAAAAACATAAATTTTGCAAAGGTGGGGATAAAAATAGCTAGCCCACTTTAATTTCTTTTTAATAAATAACAGTAACATGCAAAAACATTAAAAAGAGGGTAATGGGAGGGTTGGGTTTTTGTATTTATCTAACTAAAAAACCATTACTACAGTCAAGTAAATGTGCGACTTATGGACTGCAAAATCGGAATGAATCTGACCAAATAGTTCTCATGGGAAAATCAAGAATTTTAAAAAAGAAATTAATCTTAGACAGCACAGCCTGACAGCGAGTCATTGGTTTGCGATAAAAACGGCATTTGTAGTATCTTAAATGTCTGGTAAAGTAATTATAATCATCACCAATCATTCGCTTAATAAGATAACACAGATACAATTTAATCGGATTAAAATTAATTTGCAGCCAAAAATCCTTTTATTTTTCATACAAAAATTAAAAGTAATTTTTTGTCAACCAAATTATAATGAACAGACCAGAGACCTGACAAAATCATGAATATAATTCACTAAATGGTATAAGCAGTTAAATTGTTGCAACATCGCCAATACCAAGGAGATCTGAGTTCATTTGCAAAAAAGGTGTAACCAAGTATATGTGAATAAGGTCATTTATTCAAACAATACAAATCAATCAAATCATTTGTACAAAATTACGCAATAATGATTATGCAATAATCAATAAAAGATTATGTAATATTGAATAAATGACAATAAAAATCAATTACAATTAATAGCTAAAGGAATTTAAAAATAGATTACTGATGCAATCTTATGTAATGCTACGTGTAAAAACATAAATTTTGCAAAGGTGGGGATAAAAATTGCCAAACTCCTAAAGTTGAAAACTTTTAAAGGCCCCACCCGAGGGAATCCTTGGTATCAGACACTGTAACGATGTTTGTCCACAAAAAAAACAACAACAACAAAAAAAAACAAAAACAAAAAAACCAAAAAAAAACCACACACTTAAACAAGACAAACTACAAAATACGAAGAAAAATAGAGAGAACATTCTAAATAATGCAATAATTATAAAGCAAAAACTAGCAGAGCAAGCCTTGTTGACCTCTACAAGAGTATCATATTGCCATATAACATGTCCAGTTGATCTCCAACCGTCATAATAAAAATAAAAACATACAAGGTAATTGTATACAAGCCCTGTTGACCTCTAGCTTTTGAACACATAACGTACAATCATAATAAGATATAAAGATAGAGCAAGCCCTGTTGACCTCCACCAAAACTAATAATTCTAAAAATAAAAACTAACATAAAAAATAACATAATAATTATTAAAAAAAGATAGAGCAATCCCTGTTGACCTTTATCTGTAAGTGCAATCCCTGTTGACCACTACAATACATATTATTCCAATATACAATATGAAATAGTAAACGCAAGGTACGTAAAATGATATTCATGTCGAAAATTAAAAATGTTAAAGACATAGAGCAATCCCTGTTGACCTCTATGTGAATCAAACAATTAATAATTGTTAAACCTGATATAATTTTTAAATGCATTACACTTCCACCTACCCATATGTTGGATTATAGATAGCGATTGACCCTGTGCCGCCATACTAGTTGCTGCCCAAATACGAAAGCTATGACCTTTATAGACCGAGGAATCAAGACCAACAAAGTTAAGAATAGATTTCAGAGATGAGTTGAAATAGGAATATGACACAGGAGTGTCACACGGAAATAGAAACAATGGACCATGCTTGTTTGTTCTCAACTTTAAATATTCAAACATGATATATACTGGACAAAGCTTATTTTTATCATTTCTTTGAATGGACAAAGTTTTGGGTTGGAGATCGCTATGTTTATAGATCCTGATCTTTACGGACATACTGGAGAGAGTGGAACCATCATAAATCATGCTGACATCTGAAAATTGTAAGACTTTATTAGCATCACCATTTTTCTTAATCGTTATTTCCCCGATACGTAAGAAGCAATAAAATGACAAAGACATCATGGCCCTTAAAAGAGATTGATTGTAGCAGCTTGATATCACAGACGGAATATCTGTTATTAACTTGGCTAAAATATCTTTTGTGATGGGTAATCTACTATCTACTGAAGACCTCAGATTCTGAACACCCTTCAACATTTTCTTGATATAGAATGAATCTGTCGGATCTTCAAAAAATTTTACTTTATGCTCATAACTTATAGCGGAAATATATGTAGCTATGGTAGATGGTTGGTAACCTTCAGAAAAAAGGAAAGATATAAAGTGAGCTACCATGACATTGGACGACGGAAAGACCGTCCTCGCTGGAAAATGCTTACAACAAAACTGTTCATAAATTTTCAGATTCCGTTTATAGGCCCTTTGAGTCCCATCAGACAAGGATGCATGTAGTATAAGTTCAGTTAAAGACGTAAGAGATTCTGTGGTACTGATACCGGCAACCGATTTAGCCAAGGAGCTATCCGATGGGCCTCCTGAAAAGAGAAGCGGCTAAGTAAATCACAGACCACATTTGACACCGCCATGTTATCTGTTATGAATGAAACCTTGTGATTTGACAAAGCCTGTCCCCATAATTCAATGGCAATAACAATGGGAAATAATTCTTAAACTGTTATATGTAAATCTTTCATGTCTGTAGGCCATTCGCCACTGAACCACTTGTTACCAAATACAACAGCAAAACCACCGTGCACACCAGCTGCGTCAGAGTACAAACTTATTGTTTCAGACGATAACCAATTCTTAAACAAAAAACAAGATTTTCCATTGAATTGTGACATAAACTGATACCACGCCATTAGATCCGCTCTCGCCTCTGAATTTAGAGTTATCCTAAAATGTGGACAAGAATGACCGATTGTGAGATCATATAATCTTCTCAGAAATGCTCGGCCAAGGACCACAACAGTGCATGCAAAATTTAGAAGCCCTATTAGTGACTGTAATTGTTTAAGTGTTATTTTCTTTTTGACTTTGTATTCATTCAGTAGTTCAATAATTTTGACTACTTTGTCTTCGGGTAAGCGGGCAATCATGGATTTTGAATCAATTTCAACACCATAAATAGCTATGCAGTCAGTTGGTTGAACTGTTTTCTCTTCTTTAATAGGTACACCTAGCCTGTCTGACAAGGACAAGAAAGTATTTAGGGCAACTGAACACTCACTTGCGCAGGTGCGTTAAGGCAGTTTTTGGGACTTTCGTGTCTATTTTTGGTAGTCAGATGAATTTATGACGTCATTTATAACGTTGGGAGAATTTGTACACGCAATATTTAATATTTTGTCTTCCTTTGTTTCCCCGATTCTTTTATTTAGTGTAAAACAAATATATATTCTCTTTCTATATATATTAAGTTTTCACTTTATTATGATTTATACCAAAAACACTCATTAAATTTAACATGAGAACAGATTTTGTATAAAAAAATCCGCGTCGTTCCGGATCTTGAACCGGTCGCCTTGTTGACAACATTGATTGTCAACGCCATGTGGTGTTTTCTTTTGCGAGAAAGGGATGTTTTACCGGTTTAATAAGGAAATTGTGATTTGAAATACCATTGGATAAGGTGAGGTATCATATGATATGCTAGCTATCTGTGTTTTCATGAGATAGAACTTTATTTTAGCTCAGAAAGGGGGGGGGGGGGGGGGGTGGTACATATGGACAGGCACCTGTTTGGCTGTTCAGAACAATGTGTTGAAAGCTTTTGACTAAATATATATATTATGCCTTATGTAAATAATCTATATTAAGGGATGGCAAGTTTTTTAATTTTTTTTTAAATTTAATGTAACATACAAAGTTTGCATGCACTGAGCTCAAAATGGTCTGACTGTGTAGCTCAAACAATGACAGTAATGGCAAAGAAATATGCATTAGAGAATAGTATAGACATGTAAAACTTATTAAAATTCTTTTGCTTAGTTCAATATCACTTTAGTTGTTTAAAACAATGGTTCAAGTCACTTGAATATCTTGAAAAATAAGTTTAAGTTAAGTTTTAATGTTCCATAAACATATGCAAAATAAAATGTTTCAGAACAAGAATTAAGCAATGAAAAAGAATATTGTAACTTAAATGTTAATGTATGGACATGATGAAACTGTGTAAAATTACATAAATTTGATAAGATGCAAGCATGGATATAGACAAAAGCCTTTAAAATAATTCCCAAAATCACATGCTTGACAGATCTGTGTCATTGATTGTTTATGTAGATGATTTGAGTACTTTTTAATGATGGCATTGTCAATTTCAATTCAAATTTGATAAGGCTTTTCCTTCAAATGAATTGTCCTATACATGTACTTTGACATGTTTGAGGCATTTTTGGTCAGTAAAAAATGGAAAATTTATCTTGAAAAAAAATGAATGTTTTGTAAATTGTATGAACATGATGAATATTTATTTAAAAAATAGACCATCAATAAACCTTTAACTCCTGCAGACCAGCTGTTTAATACTTTTTAAAATTATGAAATTATCATCCAATAGACCTGTATAAATGCAATAACCACTTTTTAAAAAATGCAGTTTACTGTATTGTTCTTTATAAAATAAACAATGCAATTGGTACTGTTGCTGAAGATAAAATGTATAATACACATAGAATATATACATGTCCTACATGTTATTTACATGTGCATTTAGATTTAATACCTACTATAATAAAAAGTGAATTTGAAACAAAAATACAGAAATTTAATAAAAATGACTGAAAATTCAAACCATGATAAACATACATGTGCATGTTTTGATGGTCTGATTATCTAAAGTTTTATAATATTAAGCTTTTTCCATGTTTACCAAAACTAAATTTTTCTTGACAAATTAGAATACAAGAATTCCTATAAGTCAATATGCATGCATGTACATGTACATGCATATTTTTTAAATTCTACAATGCATTAACATACCTAACTTAGCTGTTTAACTTGTCTTTGTATTTTATATGTTTATTATTTATTAAAATGAATTTGTGTTTTTTTATTTCAGATAAGAAAATAATGTTGACAGATCTGATATTGCTATTTAGTAAACCTGTCTTAGAACTAAGGTAAAGTTTGATAATTATTTAATACATAATATATATGTAACAGTGTGACTTAATCTTAGCTTCAAATATGAAAAGATGCTTTTAGTTTTATATAAGTTAATAACACTAATTTTTTATTCTATTTATGAATATCAAGCCTTGACTTGGCAGCATTTTTATTAGTGTGAAAATTTAGCAAGAGGTTATTTGTCAGATGACGGTATTTTTAACAACTGATTAATTGTTGTAAATTATTTTGTATTATTCTAATAATTATACTACATGTATATAAATATATTTTGTATTTTTTCCAGATGTTAGAAATCTGAACAGGGATAATCCATCAATACTTGTAAAGATAGAACTAGAACACTTGACTTGTCAAGCATATGTTGAACTGATAAAAAATGTGTGAAAAGTATAAATTGTTAAAAAATAAATTGACATTTTCTCATTCATTTAGTTGGAAGTCATGAATATTGGCCTGTTGATTGCAAAAAAAAAACAAGAGGAACAGTCAATCAGTACTCTTAGCCATTCTACATACATGTACATGCATACATGCTAATGTCTTTACAATGTAAGATGGTAAAATGCTGTCAATAACTTAAAGACATGAAAGCAAAATACAAACAGCTGATACACAATGAGCAAGCAAAATTCTATCGTTTACCATTTATAAATTCAAAACATAGTATTATGAGCATCATTCCACTTTGCAAACACTGTCAGGCATGCAAATAACAGTACATTACATCAAAAATGAGATATGCAAGAACTGACAAGTAGAACAGAATGTTTATACTCAAAGCTTCCAATTTCCTTCTGTCCAACTGGATAAAAGAGTATACTTGAGAGTTGTGCATTGATTTGAAAAATACCCAATAAAAATAATATTAATAGAGAAGACAAAACAAATTAAAAAATACAAAATAAAAAATCCTCTAATCTATAACGCAGGTATTATATTCGGTTCCCGGGATTCGTTTAGGGACCGTAATATTCGATGAAATAAGGTTGTATTTATCAATACCCCATTCCCCGATGGAATGTTTGGTGATACATATTCCAATTAAATGAAACAAACTATCTATTTATCGTAAACAATGATAATCGTTTCCCTTTCAGCATATTTATTTTAAAAAAATACAGTTTTAAAGCCTAAATATTCCTGAAGAATTCCGGAAATTTTCCGGGTACGTCCCAAAAGTAACTTTTCGACGTCAAGCGTGCGTTTAAATCGCGTCAGTATGGAAATAAAAATCAAACGAAAATAATATGACTGATTAAAATTGAAAAGTGCAGGCGCAAGATGACCACGGATCAACTTGATCTATATATTGGCGGAAAGAGGAGATTTTAAGCTTCACGAAAAGTGCTGGGACTTTGAATAAATTGCAGATCTTGTAAGAAGTAGGACAACCTGCATTCCAAAACAAAGGGAAAGGTAGAAAACCGTGCATATTTTCACGGTTTTTACCTAGTTCTAATTGAATGCCCTCAAAGTCCCAGCACTTTTCTAAAGCAAAGCATCAGTCTTCATGCATGTTTAAAATTTCAAATCGATTTGCATCCATCTTGCGCCTGCACTTTTGACTTTTCTGTTTAATCGAGTTACGTTCACTTTTAAGGTCATGCGACCTACTTAAACGGTTATAAACATTATTGGGAAATGTCAAAATACTTTTACTGGACACCAACGTCTTTATTTTGATATCTGTGTGTAAGCGTAATTTAAGATTGGACTTGCGAGCTTGCCCGTAAAAAAATGACCATTTTGCCATTTTTTTAGGTACATATTTTCGGTGGACACCCTTATTCGCGCTGCGTGTGTCAGCATGCCCAACAAAAAAGAAATCATCCAGTAAATGGGACACCCCTTTGATACCAAATTTTTCATTTAATATCCACTGTAAACTAGTTGAAAATGTCTCAAAAAGTTGACAAGACGAAGAAGCGCCCATAGGCAATGCAGTGTCGAAATAGAATTTGTTATCCCATTGAAACCCTAACAAATGATATTCAGAAGGGTGAATAGGTATGAGACGGAAAGCATCCTGAATATCTGTCTTGCTCATTAAACAGTTAGACCCGTAATCTTGTACAGTGAGTGAGTTGGTGTTTTACGCCCGTGCAACGCTATATAGGTTATTTACAGGCGATGAACATGAAAAGGATGATAAAATGAACATGAAATGATGATGATAAATGAAATATGGGGATGGGGTGGGAAACAAAGGACCGGTAAATTTTGAAGAACCACAGGAAAAAGGGGAGAGGTGGGTAGGGTCGGAAAATTTAGCCTATGTGGTGCACTACTGGGCGGTCCACAAAGGGGTCTTTTACGTGCATGAAGCGTGGCACTCTCCACACACGTTGGCCCACTATGGTCGGCGGTCAGGGTTTCCGTATTATAGACCTGACAACCCCCGCGGACGAGGGCTACCCTATTCAGCCACCTAGGGCACACACTTGGTCGCTCTGTGGGCTGAGCACTGACCCGACGTCAGAATCCCAAGACCCTTAGTCGCCTCTTACGACAAGCTAGGTTCTGCTGCGGGCCTATTCGCCACCCGGGCCCCGCACGGGATGTAATCTTGTACAAGGTCAATTACTGTTTCAATATTTTGATAGGTAACAGTTGTAAATTCCTGTGGCGTCCAAGAATTAATAGAATCACCTTTTGGAAAAGATAAATCATGAATGAGGCGAAATCAGCCTGGTTCTTTTTTGGGAACCAGTCCCAGTGGAGAGCAAATAAAGTTTGTGAAGGGGGGCTCTTGAAATGGACCCGGAATTCTACTCATTTCAAGTTCTTTGTTAAGCTTCCTAACCACTACCTCAGGATTAGATCTTGCACTTTTATGATTTAAAGGAAATACTGTGTCTGTTTTAGCCAGCATCGAATTGATCTTAAAGCCGTGTGTAAAACCGTTAATCAAAGTATCACGCAAGTTACTGTCATAGCCTTGCAAATATGATTTAATTTATTTACTTTTATTGGTGTTGGTAGACTTGTACTCTTTGCAAGAAATTGTTGCGTGTTTTTCTGAACACTCAACACATTGATGTTTGCGTCTGCATGACCTGTTACTACATTCCCCATTTCTGCAATAAGCCCAGCAGTATCCAGGGGGAAATTGAAAGTTTGACTGATGGACCCGTTTAAGAAAGGGAGCTTTACCTACTTTATAACTATTGCTCATGCTTTGACCAGGTTTAATATTTTCATAGAAGGCAGTGCGCCACAATTCCTCGTTTACAGTACCCCAGTCAAATCTCATCAATTTACGTACCTTGCGAAATGATTTATCATACGACTTAGCCATATTAAACCCAAATTGTTTTGACATTGATCTGACATTATATGCATACTTAATTAGACTAGGAGCAGAGACGGGGTGTTTTGTGATGTAGATTGACATGAATATATCAAAAGCAGCTGTCCATTGATGGATTGTTAATAATTGTTTTGACTTCGAGTTTCTTGAAATTTTGACGGATTTTGATTGAAACAAAACGTCATCGTCCTCCTCTTCCTTAAAATTTGGCAATAACGAAATTAAATCAATATATGTGTCAATAAATATGTCTTTCCTTGTTTTCTCAGTGACATTGAAACCAAGTGGCAATGAATTTTGTACCAAGTATTCAGTGGCACAACTCATAGAATTGTTAGAAATACCTATGTTGGTTGCTGACCCATGGTCTATGGAAGCCGATCCGGATGCAAGCGTAGCAGCTGTTGTTGTATCATCCGTTAACTGTTGATCGGCGATAAACTGGTCGTTGTTCTGTACTACGGACGAAAAGGATCCAGTGGCATTATTTACACTAGACGGTTGGCTTTGAGTGATTGTTAAGTTCATACCCGATTCTTTAAGTTGGGAAATCATCGAAGCCGCTATCTGGTCAGCTGACGGGATAGATGTTGCTGATGACCCGTTATTAGTACTGCTTGGTTGGGACTCCGCAGCATTTGAGGGCTTCTCGCGATTTCTCGTACGTGCAATTGGTGCATTGGATGATTTCTTTTTCCTACTTGAAACCTTCTGCTTCGGCATCCTTAAAAACAAAAGAAATAAACATATGAACCTCAGTATACCGAGTAAAATTTATTAACAAAAGTTGTTGTTAATACTAATGAATAAAAATCAAACACGTGTGTACGACCACGGAATGTCAGGTAGTTGAACCATACGTAACCGAATTAAAAGGCACGTGAACGTGCCATACGCACATGGGCGTAACCAAAATGTATGCATAATAACCAACGCACATGGGCGTAACCATAATGTATGCATAATAACCAACGCACATGGGCGTAACCATAATGTTACATAATAACCAACGCACATGGGCGTAACCATAATGTATGCATAATAACTAACGCACATGGGCGTAACCATAATGTATGCATAATAACCAACGCACATGGGCGTAACCATTTGTATGAAGGATCATAATACCAAAACACTCGTGGTCGTAACCTTTAAAAAGCACTGTATGAGTGCAAAAAAACCCGTAAATTTATGTAAATCAAATCAATACGTTAACTTGTAAATTACATGTAGATTGTGATATATAGCTAGATTGACAATACAAGCCATGTAAATATAAATATTATAAAATAATAAAACTTACATTCATTTAAATCATTTAAGTAAGTCAACAGTGAATTGCACCATAAATTTAGAATCGTTTTGCGCTGCCTACTGCCGCGCGAATGTTTTTGGCGTAAATTTGAAGACCTGCATCATTCAAATGAACCATATCCTTTAAAAGCATAGACCGCGTATCCTTCCAAAGGCCTCGGTGGGTCCAAAAAGTTATTTTATTTTGATCGTTAACTAACTCCTTCAACTTTCGATTGACTTGATGCACTTTTTCATTATAACCGGGAATTGTATTTGTCGAAAATCTTGGTAAAAGTTGACCTATTATAACATGCCTAACACCATAGCTCACAAGAATAAAGTTTGCAAATGAAACAATGTCACGAGCCAACAGATCCGGATCTTGATCCCCTTTATTTAAGTCGTTTCCTCCGATTTGTAAAAATGTTGTATGTGGTTGGAATTTGTTAAAAATATTCATAAATTCGATATTTTGAATTGATTTTTTGCCTGTACAAAGGGTGCCTCCCCCTAAACCGGAAAACTCCACTTGGATCTCTGTACCATCAAAACCTAAATTATACCAACCAACATCTCGATTACTAAATAGAAACGAATCTAATCTGTGTACAAATGAATGACCAAGAACTAACACACGATGGACCATTGTCTTGGAAAATGTATCTTTAAAGTTAATTTATAATAATAAAATTAATAATGTTTCAGATGGCCTATACCTTTTTGGTGCAGTCTGTAAGAATAATAGTTCCTCGCACTATAATAAAAAGACACTCCTTGTAGTATAAAATTCGCACACCGATTAATCCAATTTTTGTAATGATTGTAAAAATTGTTTTTTTTTTTTTGTATTTATCTAACTAAAAAACCATTACTACAGTCAAGTAAATGTGCGACTTATGGACTGCAAAATCGGAATGAATCTGACCAAATAGTTCTCATGGGAAAATCAAGAATTTTAAAAAAGAAATTAATCTTAGACAGCACAGCCTGACAGCGAGTCATTGCTTTGCGATAAAAACGGCATTTGTAGTATCTTAAATGTCTGGTAAAGTAATTATAATCATCACCAATCATTCGCTTAATAAGATAACACAGATACAATTTAATCGGATTAAAATTAATTTGCAGCCAAAAATCCTTTTATTTTTCATACAAAAATTAAAAGTAATTTAAAAAAAAATGAAAATAACTTTTGAAAACTAAATTCTGATTGTTCAATAGTTACATTAAAAAAGGGAGGGAACTCCCATTTCTGAAATGGGGATTTTTAACCATTTTTAGGGCCTTGTAGAACCTCAATGCAGTCATGTTGGCTATATCCAAGAACATTATAACTAACTTCAATATCATGTTAGTTCATTCATGAAAAAAAGTTATCGGGATTATTGTTGCTAAGGCCGTTGCTATGGTAATGAAAATTCCTCGTTTTCGTCAATTCTATCACCTTTTTCTGCCATTTTTGTCATTTTTACCACATCAAAATGTTTTGTTTGACAAGCATTGAAAAATATTTAAGTAATATGCAATCATAAAGTTTTGGACATCTAATGCAGTTTCATGGATAAATGTGGTTGCTATGGTAACAAAAATTCCTCGTTTTTGTCAATTTATCCCATTTTTGGGTCATTTTTGTCATATTTACTTCATCAAAATGTTTGATAGACAATAAAAAATCATTTAAATGCATTTAAGTAAGATGCAATCATAAAGGTTTGAACATGTAATGCAATTTATATGATAAATGTGGTTGCTATGGTAACAAAAATTCACAGTTTTCGTCAATTTCATCTCATTTTTTTGTCATTTTTGTTTTATTAAGCTCATCCAAATCATTTGTCTGAGGTCATGTTAGCTATATCCAAGAACATTACAACTAACTGCCATACATGTATCATGTTAGTTCATTCATGAAAAGTTATGGGGATTTTTGTTTCTAAGGCCGTTGCTATGGTAACGAAAATTCCTCGCTTTTGTCAATTCTATCACATTTTTCTGCCATTTTTGTCATGTTTAGCTCATCAAAATGTTTTGTTTGACAATAAAAAGCATTGAAATATATTTAAGTAAGATGCAATCATAAAGTTTTGGACATTTAATGCAATTTATTTTATTAGTACAAAAACGTATAAATAGGGTTAGGGTTAGTGTAAAACATATAATTAGGGTTAGGGTTAGTATAAAAGACACAATAAGGGTTGGGGGTGAGCAAATAAAGATACATTTAGGGTTAGGGTTAGGGTTAGTACAAAATTATACAATATGGGTTATAGTCGATGAAAACACAAAATGAATGGTAGGGGTTAGTACATAAACGTATAATTAGGGTAAGGGATAGTGTAAAACATATAATTAGGGTTACGGTTAGTATAAAACACACAATTAAGGTCAGGGGTTAGCATATAAAGATACATTAAGGGTTAGGGTTCGTACAAAATTAAACATTAAGGGTTATAGTTGATGAAAACACAAAATTAATGGTAGGGGTTAGTACAAAAGAAATACAATTATGATAAGGGTTAGTACAAAAACGTATAAATAGGGTAAGGGCTAGTGTAAAACATGTAATTAGGGTTAGGGTTAGTATAAAACACATAATAAGGGTTAGAGGTTAGTATATTAAGATACATTTAGGGTTAGAGTTCGTACAAAATTATACAATTAGGGTTATAGTCGATGAAAACTCAAAATAAATGGTAGGGAACGTATAATTAGTGTTAGGAATAGTGTATAAACACATAATTAGGGTTAGGGGTTAGCATATAAAGATACATTTAGGGTTAGGGTTCGTACAAAATTATACAATAAGGGTTATAATCGATGAGAACACAAAATAAATGGTAGGGGTTAGTACAAATACGTATAATTAGGGTTAGGGATAGTGTTAAACATATAATTAGGGTTAGGGTTAGTATAAAACACACAGTTAGGGTTAGGGGTTAGCATATTAAGATACACTTAGGATTAGGGTTGGTACAAAATCAGACAATTAGGGTTAGGATCGATGAAAACACAAACTAAGTGGTAGGGGTTTGTGCAAAAAAAAACATTTATCATAAGGGTTAGTACAAAAATGAATTATTATGGTTAGGGTTGGTGTAAAACATATAATGAGGGTTAGGTGTAGTATAAATTCACAATTAGGGTTAGGAGTTAGCATATAAAGATACATTTAGGGTAAGTGTAAGTACAAAATTATACAATTAGGGTTAAAGTCGATGAAGACACAAAATAAGTTGAAGGGTTTAGTAGAAAAATACATTTATGATAAGGGTTAGTACAAAAACGCATAATTAGGGTTTGGGTTAGTGTAAAACATATCATTAGGGTTAGGGTTAGTATAAAACACACAGTTAGGGTAGGGGTTAGCATATTAAGATACACTTAGGTTTAGGGTTGGTAAAAAATCAGACAATTAGGGTAAGGATCGATGTAAACACAAACCAAATGGTAGGGGTTTGTGCAAAAAAATACATTTATGATAAGGGTTAGTACAAAAATGAATTATTATGGTTAGGGTTGGTGTAAAACATATAATGAGGGTTAGGTGTAGTATAAATTCACAATTAGGGTTAGGAGTTAGCATATAAAGATACATTTAGGGTTAGTGTAAGTACAAAATTATACAATTAGGGTTAAAGTCGATGAAAACACAAAATAAGTTGTAGGGGTTGGTAGAAAAAATACATTTATGATAAGGGTTAGTACAAAAACGTATAATTAGGGTTTGGGTTAGTGTAAAACATATCATTAGGGTAAGGGTTAGTATAAAACACAAAATTAGGGTTAGGTGTTAGCATATCAAGATACACATAGGGTCAGGTTTGGTACAAAATCAGACAATTAGGGTTAGGGTCGATGAAAACACAAACTAAAGGGTAGGGGTTAGTACAAAGACATATATTCAGGTAAAGGTTAGTTCAAAAACGTACGTCCCGTGCGGGGCCCGGGTGGCGAATAGGCCCGCAGCAGAGCCTAGCTTGTCGTAAGAGGCGACTAAGGGTCTTGGGATTCTGACGTCGGGTCAGTGCTCAGCCCACAGAGCGACCAAGTGTGTACCCTAGGTGGCTGAATAGGGTAGCCCTCGTCCGCGGGGGTTGTCAGGTCTATAATACGGAAACCCTGACCGCCGACCATAGTGGGCCAACGTGTGTGGAGAGTGCCACGCTTCATGCACGTAAAAGACCCCTTTGTGGACCGCCCAGTAGTGCACCACATAGGCTAAATTTTCCGCCCCTACCCATCTCTCCCCTTTTCCTGTGGTTCTTCAAAATTTACCGGTCCTTTGTGTCCCACCCCATCCCCATATTTCATTCATCATCATCATTTCATGTTCATTTTATCATCCTTTTCATGTTCATCGCCTGTAAATAACCTATATAGCGTTGCACGGGCGTAAAACACCAACTCACTCACTCACTCACTCAAAAACGTACAATTAGGGTTATGGTAAGGGTCTTTGAAAACACAAAGTAAGGGAAAGGGGTTGGACCAGAAAAATACATTTAGAGTAAGGGTTAGTGCAAAAAAATACAATTGGAGTTCGGGTTAGTGTAAAACATATAATTTGGGTTAGGGTTAGTATAAAACACACTGTTAGGGTTAGGGTTAGCATATAAAGATACATTTAGGGTTAGGGTTAGTACAAATTTATACAATTAAGGTTAAGGACGATGAAAACACAAAATAAGTGGTAGGGGTAAGAACATAAACGTATAATTAGGGTTAGGGATAGTGTAAAACATATAATTAGGGTTAGGGTTAGTATAAAACACAGTAAGGGTTAGGGGTTAGCATATAAAGATACATTAGGGTCGTGGGTTAGTACAAAATTATACAATTAGGGTTATAGTCGATGAAAACACAAACTAAAGGGTAGGGGTTAGTACAAAGAGATACAGTTCAGGTAATGGATAGTACTAAAACGTGCAATTAGGGCTAGGTTTATTGTAAAACATTCAATTAGGGTTAGGGTTAGTATAAAACACACAGTTAGGGTTAGGGGTTAGCATATAAAGATACATTTAGGGTTAGGGTTAATACAAAATTATACATTTAGGGTTTTAGTTGATGAAAACACAAAATAAATGGTAGGGGTTAGTACAAAAGAAATACAACTATGATAAGGGTTAGTACAAAAACGTATAAAAAGGGTTAGGCTTAGTGTAAAACATATAATTAGGGTTAGGGTTAGTATAAAACACATAATTAGGGTTAGGGGTTAGTATATTAAGATACATTTAGGGTAAGGGTTCGTACAAAATTATACAATTAGGGTTATAGTCGATGAAAACACAAAATAAATGGTAGGGAACGTATAATTAGGGTAAGAGATAGTGTATAAAACACACAATTAGGGTTAGGGGTTAGCATTAAAAGATACATTTAGGGTTAGGGTTCGTACAAAATTATACAATAAGGGTTATAATCGATGAGAACACAAAACAAATGGTAGGGGTTAGTACAAATACGTATAATTAGGGTTAGGGATAGTGTTAAACATATAATTAGGGTTAGGGTTAGTATTAAACACACAGTTAGGGTTAGGGGTTAGCATATTAAGATACATTTAGGGTTAGGGTTAGTACAAATTTATACAATTAAGGTTAATGACGATGAATACACAAAATAAGTGGTAGGGGTAAGAACATAAACGTATAATTAGGGTTAGGGATAGTGTTAAACATATAATTAGGGTTAGGGTAAGTATAAAACACAGTTAGGGTTAGGGGTTAGCATATAAAGATACATTAGGGTCGTGGGTTAGTACAAAATTATACAATTAGGGTTATAGTCGATGAAAACACAAACTAAAGGGTAGGGGTTAGTACAAAAAGATACAGTTCAGGTAATGGATAGTACTAAAACGTGCAATTAGGGCTAGGTTTATTGTAAAACATTCAATTAGGGTTAGGGTTAGTATAAAACACACAGTTAGGGTTAGGGGTTAGCATATAAAGATACATTTAGGGTTAGGGTTAATACAAAATTATACATTTAGGGTTATAGTTGATGAAAACACAAAATAAATGGTAGGGGTTAGTACAAAAGAAATACAACTATGATAAGGGTTAGTACAAAAACGTATAAAAAGGGTTAGGCTTAGTGTAAAACATATAATTAGGGTTAGAGTTAGTATAAAACACATAATTAGGGTTAGGGGTTAGTATATTAAGATACATTTAGGGTTAGGGTTCGTACAAAATTATACAATTAGGGTTATAGTCGATGAAAACACAAAATAAATGGTAGGGAATGCATAATTAGGGTTAGAGATGGTGTATAAAACACACAATTAGGGTTAGGGGTTAGCATAAAAAGATACATTTAGGGTTAGGGTTCGCACAAAATTATACAATAAGGGTTATAATCGATGAGAACACAAAATAAATGGTAGGGGTTAGTACAAATACGTATAATTAGGGTTAGGGATAGTGTTAAACATATAATTAGGGTTAGGGTAAGTATAAAACACACAGTTAGGGTAAGGTGTTATAATATCAAGATACACATAGGGTCACATTTGGTACAAAATCAGACAATTAGGGTTAGGGTCGATGAAAACACAAACTAAAGGGTAAGGGTTAGTACAAAGACATATATTCAGGTAAAGGTTAGTTCAAAAACGTACAATTAGGGTTATGGTAAGGGTCTTTGAAAACACAAAGTAAGGGAAACGGGTTGGACCAGAAAAATACATTTAGAGTAAGGGTTAGTACAAAAAAAATACAATTGGAGTTAGGGTTGGTGTAAAACATATAATTTGGGTTTGGGTTAGTATAAAACACACTGTTAGGGTTAGGGTTAGGATATAAAGATACATTTAGGGTTAGTGTTAGAACAAATTTATACAATTAGGGTTAAGGTCGATGAAAACACAAAATAAGTGGTAGGGGTAAGAACATAAACGTATAATTAGGGTTAGGGATAGTGTAAAACATATAATTAGGGTTATGGTTAGTATAAAACACAGTTAGGGTTATGGGTTAGCATATAAAGATACATTTAGGGTCAGGGTTAGTACAAAATTATACAATTAGGGTTATAGTCGATGAAAACACAAACTAAAGGGTAGGGGTTAGTACAAAGAGATACAGTTCAGGTAATGGATAGTACTAAAACGTACAATTAGGGCTAGGTTTATTGTAAAACATTCAATTAGGGTTAGGGTTAGTATAAAACACACAGTTAGGGTTAGGGGTTAGCATATAAAGGTACATTTAGGGTTAGGGTTAATACAAAATTATACATTTAGGGTTATAGTTGATGAAAACACAAAATAAATGGTAGGGGTTAGTACAAAAGAAATACAATTATGATAAGGGTTAGTACAAAAACGTATAAATAGGGTTTGGGTTAGTATAAAAGACACAATAAGGGTTGGGGTTTAGCATATAAAGATACATTTAGGGTTAGGGTTAGTACAAAATTAAACAATATGGGTTATAGTCGATGAAAACACAAAATGAATGGTAGGGGTTAGAACAAAAACGTATAATTAGGGTTAGGGATAGTGTAAAACATATAATTAGGGTTAGGGTTAGTATAAAACTCACAATTAAGGTCAGGGGTTAGCATATAAAGATACATTTAGGGTTAGGGTTCGTACAAAATTAAACATTTAGGATTATAGTTGATGAAAACACAAAATTAATGGTAGGGGTTAGTACAAAAGAAATACAATCATGATAAGGGTTAGTACAAAAACGTATAAATAGGGTAAGGGTTAGTGTAAAACATATAATTAGGGTTAGGGTTAGTATAAAACACATAATTAGGGTTAGGGGTTAGTATATTCAGGTACATTTAGGGTTAGGGTTCGTACAAAATTATACAATTAGGGTTATAGTCGATGAAAACAAAAAAATAAATGGAAGGGAACGTATAATTAGGGTTTGGGATAGTGTATAAAACACACAATTAGGGTTAGAGGTTAGCATATAAAGATACATTTAGGGTTAGGGTTCGTACAAAATTATACAATAAGGGTTATAATCGATGAGAACACAAAATAAATGGTAAAGGTTAGTACAAATACGTATAATTAGGGTTAGGGATAGTGTTAAACATATAATTAGGGTTAGGGTTAGTATAAAAGACATAATAAGGGTTGGGGGTTAGCATATAAAGATACATTTAGGGCTAGGGTTAGTACAAAATTATACAATATGGGTTATAGTCGATGAAAACACAAAATGAATGGTAGGGGTTAATACAAAAACGTATAATTAGGGTTAGGGATAGTGTAAAACATATAATTAGGGTTAGGGTTAGTAGAAAACACACAATTAAGGTCAGGGGTTAGCATATAAAGATACATTTAGGGTTAGGGTTCGTACAAAATTAAACATTTAGGATTATAGTTGATGAAAACACAAAATTAATGGTAGGGGTTAATACAAAAGAAATACAATTATGATAAGGGTTAGTACAAAAACGTATAAATAAGGTAAGGGTTAGTGTAAAACATATAATTAGGGTTAGGGTTAGTATAAAACACATAATTTGGGTTAGAGGTTAGTATATTAAGGTGCATTTAGGGTTAGGGTTCGTACAAAATTATACAATTAGGGTTATAGTCGATGAAAACACAAAATAAATGGTAGGGAACGTATAATTAGGGTTAGGGATAGTGTATAAAACACACAATTAGGGTTAGGGGTTAGCATATAAAGATACATTTAGGGTTAGGGTTCGCACAAAATTATACAATAAGGGTTATAATCGATGAGAACACAAAATAAATGGTAGGGGTTAGTACAAATACGTATAATTAGGGTTAGGGATAGTGTTAAACATATAATTAGGGTTAGGGTAAGTATAAAACACACAGTTAGGGTAAGGTGTTATAATATCAAGATACACATAGGGTCACATTTGGTACAAAATCAGACAATTAGGGTTAGGGTCGATGAAAACACAATCTAAAGGGTAGGGGTTAGTACAAAGACATATATTCAGGTAAAGGTTAGTTCAAAAACGTACAATTAGGGTTATGGTAAGGGTCTTTGAAAACACAAAGTAAGGGAAACGGGTTGGACCAGAAAAATACATTTAGAGTAAGGGTTAGTACAAAAAAAAATACAATTGGAGTTAGGGTTGGTGTAAAACATATAATTTGGGTTTGGGTTAGTATAAAACACACTGTTAGGGTTAGGTTAGCATATAAAGATACATTTAGGGTTAGTGTTAGTACAAATTTATACAATTAGGGTTAAGGTCGATGAAAACACAAAATAAGTGGTAGGGGTAAGAACATAAACGTATAATTAGGGTTAGGGATAGTGTAAAACATATAATTAGGGTTATGGTTAGTATAAAACACAGTTAAGTTTATGGGTTAGCATATAAAGATACATTTAGGGTCAGGGTTAGTACAAAATTATACAATTAGGGTTATAGTCGATGAAAACACAAACTAAAGGGTAGGGGTTAGTACAAAGAGATACAGTTCAGGTAATGGATAGTACTCAAACGTACAATTAGGGCTAGGTTTATTGTAAAACATTCAATTAGGGTTAGGGTTAGTATAAAACACACAGTTAGGGTTAGGGGTTAGCATATAAAGGTACATTTAGGGTTAGGGTTAATACAAAATTATACATTTAGGGTTATAGTTGATGAAAACACAAAATAAATGGTAGGGGTTAGTACAAAAGAAATACAATTATGATAAGGGTTAGTACAAAAACGTATAAATAGGGTTTGGGTTAGTATAAAAGACACAATAAGGGTTGGGGTTTAGTATATAAATATACATTTAGGGTTAGGGTTAGTACAAAATTAAACAATATGGGTTATAGTCGATGAAAACACAAAATGAATGGTAGGGGTTAGAACAAAAACGTATAATTAGGGTTAGGGATAGTGTAAAACATATAATTAGGGTTAGGGTTAGTATAAAACTCACAATTAAGGTCAGGGGTTAGCATATAAAGATACATTTAGGGTTAGGGTTCGTACAAAATTAAACATTTAGGATTATAGTTGATGAAAACACAAAATTAATGGTAGGGGTTAGTACAAAAGAAATACAATCATGATAAGGGTTAGTACAAAAACGTATAAATAGGGTAAGGGTTAGTGTAAAACATATAATTAGGGTTAGGGTTAGTATAAAACACATAATTAGGGTTAGGGGTTAGTATATTCAGGTACATTTAGGGTTAGGGTTCGTACAAAATTATACAATTAGGGTTATAGTCGATGAAAACAAAAAAAAATGGAAGGGAACGTATAATTAGGGTTAGGGATAGTGTATAAAACACACAATTAGGGTTAGGGGTTAGCATATAAAGATACATTTAGGGTTAGGGTTCGTACAAAATTATACAATAAGGGTTATAATCGATGAGAACACAAAATAAATGGTAAAGGTTAGTACAAATACGTATAATTAGGGTTAGGGATAGTGTTAAACATATAATTAGGGTTAGGGTTAGTATAAAAGACACAATAAGGGTTGGGGGTTAGCATATAAAGATACATTTAGGGCTAGGGTTAGTACAAAATTATACAATATGGGTTATAGTCGATGAAAACACAAAATGAATGGTAGGGGTTAATACAAAAACGTATAATTAGGGTTAGGGATAGTGTAAAACATATAATTAGGTTAGGGTTAGTATAAAACACACAATTAAGGTCAGGGGTTAGCATATAAAGATACATTTAGGGTTAGGGTTCGTACAAAATTAAACATTTAGGATTATAGTTGATGAAAACACAAAATTAATGGTAGGGGTTAATACAAAAGAAATACAATTATGATAAGGGTTAGTACAAAAACGTATAAATAAGGTAAGGGTTAGTGTAAAACATATAATTAGGGTTAGGGTTAGAATAAAACACATAATTTGGGTTAGAGGTTAGTATATTAAGGTGCATTTAGGGTTAGGGTTTGTACAAAATTATACAATTAGGGTTATAGTCGATGAAAACACAAAATAAATGGTAGGGAACGTATAATTAGGGTTAGGGATAGTGTATAAAACACACAATTAGGGTTAGGGGTTAGCATATAAAGATACATTTAGGGTTAGGGTTCGCACAAAATTATACAATAAGGGTTATAATCGATGAGAACACAAAATAAATGGTAGGGGTTAGTACAAATACGTATAATTAGGGTTAGGGATAGTGTTAAACATATAATTAGGGTTAGGGTAAGTATAAAACACACAGTTAGGGTAAGGTGTTATAATATCAAGATACACATAGGGTCACATTTGGTACAAAATCAGACAATTAGGGTTAGGGTCGATGAAAACACAATCTAAAGGGTAGGGGTTAGTACAAAGACATATATTCAGGTAAAGGTTAGTTCAAAAACGTACAATTAGGGTTATGGTAAGGGTCTTTGAAAACACAAAGTAAGGGAAACGGGTTGGACCAGAAAAATACATTTAGAGTAAGGGTTAGTACAAAAAAAATACAATTGGAGTTAGGGTTGGTGTAAAACATATAATTTGGGTTTGGGTTAGTATAAAACACACTGTTAGGGTTAGGGTTAGCATATAAAGATACATTTAGGGTTAGTGTTAGTACAAATTTATACAATTAGGGTTAAGGTCGATGAAAACACAAAATAAGTGGTAGGGGTAAGAACATAAACGTATAATTAGGGTTAGGGATAGTGTAAAACATATAATTAGGGTTATGGTTAGTATAAAACACAGTTAAAGTTATGGGTTAGCATATAAAGATACATTTAGGGTCAGGGTTAGTACAAAATTATACAATTAGGGTTATAGTCGATGAAAACACAAACTAAAGGGTAGGGGTTAGTACAAAGAGATACAGTTCAGGTAATGGATAGTACTCAAACGTACAATTAGGGCTAGGTTTATTGTAAAACATTCAATTAGGGTTAGGGTTAGTATAAAACACACAGTTAGGGTTAGGGGTTAGCATATAAAGGTACATTTAGGGTTAGGGTTAATACAAAATTATACATTTAGGGTTATAGTTGATGAAAACACAAAATAAATGGTAGGGGTTAGTACAAAAGAAATACAATAATGATAAGGGTTAGTACAAAAACGTATAAATAGGGTTTGGGTTAGTGTAAAGGACACAATAAGGGTTGGGGTTTAGTATATAAATATACATTTAGGGTTAGGGTTAGTGCAAAATTAAACAATATGGGTTATAGTCGATGAAAACACAAAATGAATGGTAGGGGTTAGAACAAAAACGTATAATTAGGGTTAGGGATAGTGTAAAACATATAATTAGGGTTAGGGTTAGTATAAAACTCACAATTAAGGTCAGGGGTTAGCATATAAAGATACCTTTAGGGTTAGGGTTCGTACAAAATTAAACATTTAGGATTATAGTTGATGAAAACACAAAATTAATGGTAGGGGTTAGTACAAAAGAAATACAATCATGATAAGGGTTAGTACAAAAACGTATAAATAGGGTAAGGGTTAGTGTAAAACATATAATTAGGGTTAGGGTTAGTATAAAACACATAATTAGGGTTAGGGGTTAGTATATTCAGGTACATTTAGGGTTAGGGTTCGTACAAAATTATACAATTAGGGTTATAGTCGATGAAAACAAAAAAAAAATGGAAGGGAACGTATAATTAGGGTTAGGGATAGTGTATAAAACACACAGTTAGGGTTAGGGGTTAGTATATTAAGATACATTTAGGGTTAGGGTTCGTACAAAATTATACAATAAGGGTTATAATCGATGAGAACACAAAATAAATGGTAAAGGTTAGTACAAATACGTATAATTAGGGTTAGGGATAGTGTTAAACATATAATTAGGGTTAGGGTTAGTATAAAAGACACAATAAGGGTTGGGGGTTAGCATATAATGATACATTTAGGGCTAGGGTTAGTACAAAATTATACAATATGGGTTATAGTCGATAAAAACACAAAATGAATGGTAGGGGTTAATACAAAAACGTATAATTAGGGTTAGGGATAGTGTAAAACATATAATTAGGGTTAGGGTTAGTATAAAACACACAATTAAGGTCAGGGGTTAGCATATAAAGATACATTTAGGGTTAGGGTTCGTACAAAATTAAACATTTAGGATTATAGTTGATGAAAACACAAAATTCATGGTAGGGGTTAATACAAAAGAAATACAATTATGATAAGGGTTAGAACAAAAACGTATAAATAAGGTAAGGGTTAGTGTAAAACATATAATTAGGGTTAGGGTTAGTATAAAACACATAATTTGGGTTAGAGGTTAGTATATTAAGGTGCATTTAGGGTTAGGGTTCGTACAAAATTATACAATTAGGGTTATAGTCGATGAAAACACAAAATAAATGGTAGGGAACGTATAATAAGGGTTAGGGATAGTGTATAAAACACACAATTAGGGTTAGGGGTTAGCATATAAAGATACATTTAGGGTTAGGGGTTAGCATATAAAGATACATTTAGGGTTAGGGTTCGCACAAAATTATACAATAATGGTTATAATCGATGAGAACACAAAATAAATGGTAGGGGTTAGTACAAATACGTATAATTAGGGTTAGGGATAGTGTTAAACATATAATTAGGGTTAGGGTAAGTATAAAACACACAGTTAGGGTAAGGTGTTATAATATCAAGATACACATAGGGTCAGATTTGGTACAAAATCAGACAATTAGGGTTAGGGTCGATGAAAACACAATCTAAAGTGTAGGGGTTAGTACAAAGACATATATTCAGGTAAAGGTTAGTTCAAAAACGTACAATTAGGGTTATGGTAAGGGTCTTTGAAAACACAAAGTAAGGGAAACGGGTTGGACCAGAAAAATACATTTAGAGTAAGGGTTAGTACAAAAAAAAATACAATTGGAGTTAGGGTTGGTGTAAAACATATAATTTGGGTTTGGGTTAGTATAAAACACACTGTTAGGGTTAGGGTTAGCATATAAAGATACATTTAGGGTTAGTGTTAGTACAAATTTATACAATTAGGGTTAAGGTCGATGAAAACACAAAATAAGTGGTAGGGGTAAGAACATAAACGTATAATTAGGGTTAGGGATAGTGTAAAACATATAATTAGGGTTATGGTTAGTATAAAACACAGTTAAGGTTATGGGTTAGCATATAAAGATACATTTAGGGTCAGGGTTAGTACAAAATTATACAATTAGGGTTATAGTCGATGAAAACACAAACTAAAGGGTAGGGGTTAGTACAAAGAGATACAGTTCAGGTAATGGATAGTACTCAAACGTACAATTAGGGCTAGGTTTATTGTAAAACATTCAATTAGGGTTAGGGTTAGTATAAAACACACAGTTAGGGTTAGGGGTTAGCATATAAAGGTACATTTAGGGTTAGGGTTAATACAAAATTATACATTTAGGGTTATAGTTGATGAAAACACAAAATAAATGGTAGGGGTTAGTACAAAAGAAATACAATTATGATAAGGGTTAGTACAAAAACGTATAAATAGGGTTAGGGTTAGTATAAAAGACACAATAAGGGTTGGGGTTTAGCATATAAAGATACATTTAGGGTTAGGGTTAGTACAAAATTAAACAATATGGGTTATAGTAGATGAAAACACAAAATGAATGGTAGGGGTTAGAACAAAAACGTATAAATAGGGTAAGGGTTAGTGTAAAACATATAATTAGGGTTAGGGTTAGTATAAAACACACTGTTAGGGTTAGGGTTAGCATATAAAGATACATTTAGGGTTAAGGTTAGTACAAATTTATACAACTAGGGTTAAGGTCGATGAAAACACAAAATAAGTGGTAGGGGTAAGAACATAAACGTATAATTAGGGATAGTGTAAAACATATAATTCGGGTTAGGGTTAGTATAAAACACAGTAAGGGTTGGGGGTTAGCATATAAAGATACATTTAGGGCTAGGGTTAGTACAAAATTATACAATATGGGTTATAGTCGATGAAAACACAAAATGAATGGTAGGGGTTAATACAAAAACGTATAATTAGGGTTAGGGATAGTGTAAAACATATAATTAGGGTTAGGGTTAGTATAAAACACACAATTAAGGTCAAGGGTTAGCATATAAAGTTACATTTAGGGTTAGGGTTAGTACAAAATTAAACATTTAGGATTATAGTTGATGAAAACACAAAATTAATGGTAGGGGTTAGTACAAAAGAAATACAATTATGATAAGGGTTAGTACAAAAACGTATAAATAAGGTAAGGGTTAGTGTAAAACATATACTTAGGGTTAGGCATAGTATAAAACACATAATTTGGGTTAGAGGTTAGTATATTAAGGTGCATTTAGGGTTAGGGTTCGTACAAAATTATACAATTAGGGTTATAGTCGATGAAAACACAAAATAAATGGTAGGGAACGTATAATTAGGGTTAGGGATAGTGTATAAAACACACAATTAGGGTTAGGGGTTAGCATATAAAGATACATTTAGGGTTAGGGTTCGCACAAAATTATACAATAAGGGTTATAATCGATGAGAACACAAAATAAATGGTAGGGGTTAGTACAAATACGTATAATTAGGGTTAGGGATAGTGTTAAACATATAATTAGGGTTAGGGTAAGTATAAAACACACAGTTAGGGTAAGGTGTTATAATATCAAGATACACATAGGGTCACATTTGGTACAAAATCAGACAATTAGGGTTAGGGTCGATGAAAACACAAACTAAAGGGTAAGGGTTAGTACAAAGACATATATTCAGGTAAAGGTTAGTTCAAAAACGTACAATTAGGGTTATGGTAAGGGTCTTTGAAAACACAAAGTAAGGGAAACGGGTTGGACCAGAAAAATACATTTAGAGTAAGGGTTAGTACAAAAAAAATACAATTGGAGTTAGGGTTGGTGTAAAACATATAATTTGGGTTTGGGTTAGTATAAAACACACTGTTAGGGTTAGGGTTAGGATATAAAGATACATTTAGGGTTAGTGTTAGTACAAATTTATACAATTAGGGTTAAGGTCGATGAAAACACAAAATAAGTGGTAGGGGTAAGAACATAAACGTATAATTAGGGTTAGGGATAGTGTAAAACATATAATTAGGGTTATGGTTAGTATTAAACACAGTTAGGGTTATGGGTTAGCATATAAAGATACATTTAGGGTCAGGGTTAGTACAAAATTATACAATTAGGGTTATAGTCGATGAAAACACAAACTAAAGGGTAGGGGTTAGTACAAAGAGATACAGTTCAGGTAATGGATAGTCCTAAAACTTACAAATAGGGCTAGGTTTATTGTAAAACATTCAATTAGGGTTAGGGTTAGTATAAAACACACAGTTAGGGTTAGGGGTTAGCATATAAAGGTACATTTAGGGTTAGGGTTAATACAAAATTATACATTTAGGGTTATAGTTGATGAAAACACAAAATAAATGGTAGGGGTTAGTACAAAAGAAATACAATTATGATAAGGGTTAGTACAAAAACGTATAAATAGGGTTTGGGTTAGTATAAAAGACACAATAAGGGTCAGGGGTTAGCATATAAAGATACATTTAGGGTTAGGGTTAGTACAAAATTAAACAATATGGGTTATAGTCGATGAAAACACAAAATGAATGGTAGGGGTTAGAACAAAAACGTATAATTAGGGTTAGGGATAGTGTAAAACATATAATTAGGGTTAGGGTTAGTATAAAACTCACAATTAAGGTCAGGGGTTAGCATATAAAGATACATTTAGGGTTAGGGTTCGTACAAAATTAAACATTTAGGATTATAGTCGATGAAAACACAAAATTAATGGTAGGGGTTAGTACAAAAGAAATACAATCATGATAAGGGTTAGTACAAAAACGTATAAATAGGGTAAGGGTTAGTGTAAAACATATAATTAGGGTTAGGGTTAGTATAAAACACATAATTTGGGTTAGAGGTTAGTATTTTAAGATACATTTAGGGTTAGGGTTCGTACAAAATTATACAATTAGGGTTATAGTCGATGAAAACACAAAATAAATGGAAGGGAACGTATAATTAGGGTTAGGGATAGTGTATAAAACACACAATTAGGGTTAGGGGTTAGCATATAAAGATAAATTTAGGGTTAGGGTTCGTACAAAATTATACAATAAGGGTTATAATCGATGAGAACACAAAATAAATGGTAAAGGTTAGTACAAATACGTATAATTAGGGTTAGGGATAGTGTTAAACATATAATTAGGGTTAGGGTTAGTATAAAAGACACAGTTAGGGTTAGGGGTTAGCATATTAAGATACACTTAGGATTAGGGTTGGTACAAAATTATACAATTAGGGTTAGGATCGATGAAAACACAAACTAAATGGTAGGGGTTTGTGCAAAAAAAAAACATTTATGATAAGGGTTAGTACAAAAATGAATTATTATGGTTAGGGTTGGTGTAAAAAATATAATGAGGGTTAGGTGTAGTATAAATTCACAATTAGGGTTAGGAGTTAGCATATAAAGATACATTTAGGGTTAGTGTAAGTACAAAATTATACAATTAGGGTTAAAGTCGATGAAAACACAATATAATTTGTAGGGGATAGTAGAAAAAATACATTTATGATAAGGGTTAGTACAAAAACGTATAATTAGGGTTTGGGTTAGTGTAAAACATATAATTAGGGTTAGGGTTAGCATAAAACACAAAATTAGGGTTAGGTGTTAGCATATCAAGATACACATAGGGTCAGATTTGGTACAAAATCAGACAATTAGGGTTAGGGTCGATGAAAACACAAACTAAAGGGTAGGGTTTAGTACAAAGACATATATTCAGGTAAAGGTTAGTTCAAAAACGTACAATTAGGGTTATGGTAAGGGTCTTTGAAAACACAAAGTAAGGGAAATGGGTTGGACCAGAAAAATACATTTAGAGTAAGGGTTAGTACAAAAAAAAATACAATTGGAGTAAGGGTTAGTGTAAAACATATGATTTGGGTTAGGGTTAGTATAAAACACACTGTTAGGGTTAGGGTTAGCATATAAAGATACATTTAGGGTTAAGGTTAGTACAAATTTATACAACTAGGGTTAAGGTCGATGAAAACACAAAATAAGTGGTAGGGGTAAGAACATAAACGTATAATTAGGGATAGTGTAAAACATATAATTCGGGTTAGGGTTAGTATAAAACACAGTAAGGGTTGGGGGTTAGCATATAAAGATACATTTAGGGCTAGGGTTAGTACAAAATTATACAATATGGGTTATAGTCGATGAAAACACAAAATGAATGGTAGGGGTTAATACAAAAACGTATAATTAGGGTTAGGGATAGTGTAAAACATATAATTAGGGTTAGGGTTAGTATAAAACACACAATTAAGGTCAAGGGTTAGCATATAAAGATACATTTAGGGTTAGGGTTCGTACAAAATTAAACATTTAGGATTATAGTTGATGAAAACACAAAATTAATGGTAGGGGTTAGTACAAAAGAAATACAATTATGATAAGGGTTAGTACAAAAACGTATAAATAAGGTAAGGGTTAGTGTAAAACATATAATTAGGGTTAGGCATAGTATAAAACACATAATTTGGGTTAGAGGTTAGTATATTAAGGTGCATTTAGGGTTAGGGTTCGTACAAAATTATACAATTAGGGTTATAGTCGATGAAAACACAAAATAAATGGTAGGGAACGTATAATTAGGGTTAGGGATAGTGTATAAAACACACAATTAGGGTTAGGGGTTATAATATCAAGATACACATAGGGTCACATTTGGTACAAAATCAGACAATTAGGGTTAGGGTCGATGAAAACACAAACTAAAGGGTAAGGGTTAGTACAAAGACATATATTCAGGTAAAGGTTAGTTCAAAAACGTACAATTAGGGTTATGGTAAGGGTCTTTGAAAACACAAAGTAAGGGAAACGGGTTGGACCAGAAAAATACATTTAGAGTAAGGGTTAGTACAAAAAAAATACAATTGGAGTTAGGGTTGGTGTAAAACATATAATTTGGGTTTGGGTTAGTATAAAACACACTGTTAGGGTTAGGGTTAGGATATAAAGATACATTTAGGGTTAGTGTTAGTACAAATTTATACAATTAGGGTTAAGGTCGATGAAAACACAAAATAAGTGGTAGGGGTAAGAACATAAACGTATAATTAGGGTTAGGGATAGTGTAAAACATATAATTAGGGTTATGGTTAGTATTAAACACAGTTAGGGTTATGGGTTAGCATATAAAGATACATTTAGGGTCAGGGTTAGTACAAAATTATACAATTAGGGTTATAGTCGATGAAAACACAAACTAAAGGGTAGGGGTTAGTACAAAGAGATACAGTTCAGGTAATGGATAGTCCTAAAACTTACAAATAGGGCTAGGTTTATTGTAAAACATTCAATTAGGGTTAGGGTTAGTATAAAACACACAGTTAGGGTTAGGGGTTAGCATATAAAGGTACATTTAGGGTTAGGGTTAATACAAAATTATACATTTAGGGTTATAGTTGATGAAAACACAAAATAAATGGTAGGGGTTAGTACAAAAGAAATACAATTATGATAAGGGTTAGTACAAAAACGTATAAATAGGGTTTGGGTTAGTATAAAAGACACAATAAGGGTCAGGGGTTAGCATATAAAGATACATTTAGGGTTAGGGTTCGTACAAAATTAAACATTTAGGATTATAGTCGATGAAAACACAAAATTAATGGTAGGGGTTAGTACAAAAGAAATACAATCATGATAAGGGTTAGTACAAAAACGTATAAATAGGGTAAGGGTTAGTGTAAAACATATAATTAGGGTTAGGGTTAGTATAAAACACATAATTAGGGTTAGGGGTTAGTATATTCAGGTACATTTAGGGTTAGGGTTCGTACAAAATTATACAATTAGGGTTATAGTCGATGAAAACAAAAAAATAAATGGAAGGGAACGTATAATTAGGGTTAGGGATAGTGTATAAAACACACAATTAGGGTTAGTGGTTAGCATATAAAGATACATTTAGGGTTAGGGTTCGTACAAAATTATACAATAAGGGTTATAATCGATGAGAACACAAAATAAATGGTAAAGGTTAGTACAAATACGTATAATTAGGGTTAGGGATAGTGTTAAACATATAATTAGGGTTAGGGTTAGTATAAAAGACACAATAAGGGTTGGGGCTTAGCATATAAAGATACATTTAGGGCTAGGGTTAGTACAAAATTATACAATATGGGTTATAGTCGATGAAAACACAAAATGAATGGTAGGGGTTAATACAAAAACGTATAATTAGGGTTAGGGATAGTGTAAAACATATAATTAGGGTTAGGGTTAGTATAAAACACACAATTAAGGTCAGGGGTTAGCATATAAAGATACAGTTAGGGTTAGGGTTCGTACAAAATTAAACATTTAGGATTATAGTTGATGAAAACACAAAATTAATGGTAGGGGTTAATACAAAAGAAATACAATTATGATAAGGGTTAGTACAAAAACGTATAAATAAGGTAAGGGTTAGTGTAAAACATATAATTAGGGTTAGGGTTAGTATAAAACACATAATTTGGGTTAGAGGTTAGTATTTTAAGATACATTTAGGGTTAGGGTTCGTACAAAATTATACAATTAGGGTTATAGTCGATGAAAACACAAAATAAATGGTAGGGAACGTATAATTAGGAATAGGGATAGTGTATTACTAATGATATGTTTTACACTAACCCAAACCCTAATTATACGTTTTTGTACTAACCCTTATCATAAATGTATTTTTTCTACTAACCCCTACAACTTATTTTGTGTTTTCATTTTGTGAATTTTCTAATTGGTAATAAATGGTAGGGGTTAGTACAAATACGTATAATTAGGGTTAGGGATAGTGTTAAACATATAATTAGGGTAAGGGTTAGTATAAAACACACAGTTAGGGTTAGGGGTTAGCATATTAAGATACACTTAGGATTAGGGTTGGTACAAAATCAGACAATTAGGGTTAGGATCGATGAAAACACAAACTAAATGGTAGGGGTTTGTGCAAATAAAAATACATTTATGATAAGGGTTAGTACAAAAACGAATAATTATGGTTAGGGTTGGTGTAAAACATATAATGAGGATTAGGTGTAGTATAAAATTCACAATTAGGGTAAGGAGTTAGCATATAAAGATACATTTAGGGTTAGGGTTAGTACAAAATTATACAATAAGCGTTAAAGTCGATGAACATACAAACTAAAGGGTAGGGGTTAGTAGAAAGAATTAATTTTTGATAATGGTTAGTACAAAAACGTATAATTAGGGTTTGGGTTAGTGTAAAAGATATAATTAGGGTTAGGGTTAGTATAAAACACAAAATTAGGGTTACGGTTACGGTCTTTGAAAACACAAAGTAAGGGAAAGGGGTTGGACCAGAAAAATACATTTAGAGTAAGGGTTAGTACAAAAAAAAATACAATTGGAGTTAGGGTTAGTGTAAAACATATAATTTTGGTTAGGGTTAGTATAAAACACAGTGTTAGGGTTAGGGTTAGCATATAAAGATACATTTAGGGTTAGGGTTAGTACAAAATTATACAATTGGACCAGAAAAATACCTTTAGAGTAAGGGTTAGTACAAAAAAAATACAATTGGAGTTAGGGTTAGTGTAAAACATATAATTTGGGTTAGGGTTAGTATAAAACACAGTTAGGGTAAGGGTTAGCATATAAAGATACATTTAGGGTTAGGGTTAGTACAAATTTATACAATTAGGGTTAAGGTCGATGAAAACACAAAATAAGTGGTAGGGGTAAGTACATAAACGTATAATGAGGGTTAGGGTTAGTATAAAACACACAATTAAGGTCAGGGGTTAGCATATAAAGATACATTTAGGGTTAGGGTTCGTACAAAATTAAACATTTAGGATTATAGTTGATGAAAACACAAAATTAATGGTAGGGGTTAGTACAAAAGAAATACAATTATGATAAGGGTTAGTACAAAAACGTATAAATAAGGTAAGGGTTAGTGTAAAACATATAATTAGGGTTAGGCATAGTATAAAACACATAATTTGGGTTAGAGGTTAGTATATTAAGGTGCATTTAGGGTTAGGGTTCGTACAAAATTATACAATTAGGGTTATAGTCGATGAAAACACAAAATAAATGGTAGGGAACGTATAATTAGGGTTAGGGATAGTGTATAAAACACACAATTAGGGTTAGGGGTTAGCATATAAAGATACATTTAGGGTTAGGGTTCGCACAAAATTATACAATAAGGGTTATAATCGATGAGAACACAAAATAAATGGTAGGGGTTAGTACAAATACGTATAATTAGGGTTAGGGATAGTGTTAAACATATAATTAGGGTTAGGGTAAGTATAAAACACACAGTTAGGGTAAGGTGTTATAATATCAAGATACACATAGGGTCACATTTGGTACAAAATCAGACAATTAGGGTTAGGGTCGATGAAAACACAAACTAAAGGGTAAGGGTTAGTACAAAGACATATATTCAGGTAAAGGTTAGTTCAAAAACGTACAATTAGGGTTATGGTAAGGGTCTTTGAAAACACAAAGTAAGGGAAACGGGTTGGACCAGAAAAATACATTTAGAGTAAGGGTTAGTACAAAAAAAATACAATTGGAGTTAGGGTTGGTGTAAAACATATAATTTGGGTTTGGGTTAGTATAAAACACACTGTTAGGGTTAGGGTTAGGATATAAAGATACATTTAGGGTTAGTGTTAGTACAAATTTATACAATTAGGGTTAAGGTCGATGAAAACACAAAATAAGTGGTAGGGGTAAGAACATAAACGTATAATTAGGGTTAGGGATAGTGTAAAACATATAATTAGGGTTATGGTTAGTATTAAACACAGTTAGGGTTATGGGTTAGCATATAAAGATACATTTAGGGTCAGGGTTAGTACAAAATTATACAATTAGGGTTATAGTCGATGAAAACAAAAAAATAAATGGAAGGGAACGTATAATTAGGGTTAGGGATAGTGTATAAAACACACAATTAGGGTTAGTGGTTAGCATATAAAGATACATTTAGGGTTAGGGTTCGTACAAAATTATACAATAAGGGTTATAATCGATGAGAACACAAAATAAATGGTAAAGGTTAGTACAAATACGTATAATTAGGGTTAGGGATAGTGTTAAACATATAATTAGGGTTAGGGTTAGTATAAAAGACACAATAAGGGTTGGGGCTTAGCATATAAAGATACATTTAGGGCTAGGGTTAGTACAAAATTATACAATATGGGTTATAGTCGATGAAAACACAAAATGAATGGTAGGGGTTAATACAAAAACGTATAATTAGGGTTAGGGATAGTGTAAAACATATAATTAGGGTTAGGGTTAGTATAAAACACACAATTAAGGTCAGGGGTTAGCATATAAAGATACAGTTAGGGTTAGGGTTCGTACAAAATTAAACATTTAGGATTATAGTTGATGAAAACACAAAATTAATGGTAGGGGTTAATACAAAAGAAATACAATTATGATAAGGGTTAGTACAAAAACGTATAAATAAGGTAAGGGTTAGTGTAAAACATATAATTAGGGTTAGGGTTAGTATAAAACACATAATTTGGGTTAGAGGTTAGTATTTTAAGATACATTTAGGGTTAGGGTTCGTACAAAATTATACAATTAGGGTTATAGTCGATGAAAACACAAAATAAATGGTAGGGAACGTATAATTAGGAATAGGGATAGTGTATTACTAATGATATGTTTTACACTAACCCAAACCCTAATTATACGTTTTTGTACTAACCCTTATCATAAATGTATTTTTTCTACTAACCCCTACAACTTATTTTGTGTTTTCATTTTGTGAATTTTCTAATTGGTAATAAATGGTAGGGGTTAGTACAAATACGTATAATTAGGGTTAGGGATAGTGTTAAACATATAATTAGGGTAAGGGTTAGTATAAAACACACAGTTAGGGTTAGGGGTTAGCATATTAAGATACACTTAGGATTAGGGTTGGTACAAAATCAGACAATTAGGGTTAGGATCGATGAAAACACAAACTAAATGGTAGGGGTTTGTGCAAATAAAAATACATTTATGATAAGGGTTAGTACAAAAACGAATAATTATGGTTAGGGTTGGTGTAAAACATATAATGAGGGTTAGGTGTAGTATAAAATTCACAATTAGGGTAAGGAGTTAGCATATAAAGATACATTTAGGGTTAGGGTTAGTACAAAATTATACAATAAGCGTTAAAGTCGATGAACATACAAACTAAAGGGTAGGGGTTAGTAGAAAGAATTAATTTTTGATAATGGTTAGTACAAAAACGTATAATTAGGGTTTGGGTTAGTGTAAAAGATATAATTAGGGTTAGGGTTAGTATAAAACACAAAATTAGGGTTACGGTTACGGTCTTTGAAAACACAAAGTAAGGGAAAGGGGTTGGACCAGAAAAATACATTTAGAGTAAGGGTTAGTACAAAAAAAAATACAATTGGAGTTAGGGTTAGTGTAAAACATATAATTTTGGTTAGGGTTAGTATAAAACACAGTGTTAGGGTTAGGGTTAGCATATAAAGATACATTTAGGGTTAGGGTTAGTACAAATTTATACAATTAGGGTTAAGGTCGATGAAAACACAAAATAAGTGGTAGGGGTAAGTACATAAACGTATAATGAGGGTTAGGGTTAGTATAAAACACACAATTAAGGTCAGGGGTTAGCATATAAAGATACATTTAGGGTTAGGGTTCGTACAAAATTAAACATTTAGGATTATAGTTGATGAAAACACAAAATTAATGGTAGGGGTTAGTACAAAAGAAATACAATTATGATAAGGGTTAGTACAAAAACGTATAAATAAGGTAAGGGTTAGTGTAAAACATATAATTAGGGTTAGGCATAGTATAAAACACATAATTTGGGTTAGAGGTTAGTATATTAAGGTGCATTTAGGGTTAGGGTTCGTACAAAATTATACAATTAGGGTTATAGTCGATGAAAACACAAAATAAATGGTAGGGAACGTATAATTAGGGTTAGGGATAGTGTATAAAACACACAATTAGGGTTAGGGGTTAGCATATAAAGATACATTTAGGGTTAGGGTTCGCACAAAATTATACAATAAGGGTTATAATCGATGAGAACACAAAATAAATGGTAGGGGTTAGTACAAATACGTATAATTAGGGTTAGGGATAGTGTTAAACATATAATTAGGGTTAGGGTAAGTATAAAACACACAGTTAGGGTAAGGTGTTATAATATCAAGATACACATAGGGTCACATTTGGTACAAAATCAGACAATTAGGGTTAGGGTCGATGAAAACACAAACTAAAGGGTAAGGGTTAGTACAAAGACATATATTCAGGTAAAGGTTAGTTCAAAAACGTACAATTAGGGTTATGGTAAGGGTCTTTGAAAACACAAAGTAAGGGAAACGGGTTGGACCAGAAAAATACATTTAGAGTAAGGGTTAGTACAAAAAAAATACAATTGGAGTTAGGGTTGGTGTAAAACATATAATTTGGGTTTGGGTTAGTATAAAACACACTGTTAGGGTTAGGGTTAGGATATAAAGATACATTTAGGGTTAGTGTTAGTACAAATTTATACAATTAGGGTTAAGGTCGATGAAAACACAAAATAAGTGGTAGGGGTAAGAACATAAACGTATAATTAGGGTTAGGGATAGTGTAAAACATATAATTAGGGTTATGGTTAGTATTAAACACAGTTAGGGTTATGGGTTAGCATATAAAGATACATTTAGGGTCAGGGTTAGTACAAAATTATACAATTAGGGTTATAGTCGATGAAAACACAAACTAAAGGGTAGGGGTTAGTACAAAGAGATACAGTTCAGGTAATGGATAGTCCTAAAACTTACAAATAGGGCTAGGTTTATTGTAAAACATTCAATTAGGGTTAGGGTTAGTATAAAACACACAGTTAGGGTTAGGGGTTAGCATATAAAGGTACATTTAGGGTTAGGGTTAATACAAAATTATACATTTAGGGTTATAGTTGATGAAAACACAAAATAAATGGTAGGGGTTAGTACAAAAGAAATACAATTATGATAAGGGTTAGTACAAAAACGTATAAATAGGGTTTGGGTTAGTATAAAAGACACAATAAGGGTTGGGGTTTAGCATATAAAGATACATTTAGGGTTAGGGTTAGTACAAAATTAAACAATATGGGTTATAGTCGATGAAAACACAAAATGAATGGTAGGGGTTAGAACAAAAACGTATAATTAGGGTTAGGGATAGTGTAAAACATATAATTAGGGTTAGGGTTAGTATAAAACTCACAATTAAGGTCAGGGGTTAGCATATAAAGATACATTTAGGGTTAGGGTTCGTACAAAATTAAACATTTAGGATTATAGTCGATGAAAACACAAAATTAATGGTAGGGGTTAGTACAAAAGAAATACAATCATGATAAGGGTTAGTACAAAAACGTATAAATAGGGTAAGGGTTAGTGTAAAACATATAATTAGGGTTAGGGTTAGTATAAAACACATAATTTGGGTTAGAGGTTAGTATTTTAAGATACATTTAGGGTTAGGGTTCGTACAAAATTATACAATTAGGGTTATAGTCGATGAAAACACAAAATAAATGGTAGGGAACGTATAATTAGGAATAGGGATAGTGTATTACTAATGATATGTTTTACACTAACCCAAACCCTAATTATACGTTTTTGTACTAACCCTTATCATAAATGTATTTTTTCTACTAACCCCTACAACTTATTTTGTGTTTTCATTTTGTGAATTTTCTAATTGGTAATAAATGGTAGGGGTTAGTACAAATACGTATAATTAGGGTTAGGGATAGTGTTAAACATATAATTAGGGTAAGGGTTAGTATAAAACACACAGTTAGGGTTAGGGGTTAGCATATTAAGATACACTTAGGATTAGGGTTGGTACAAAATCAGACAATTAGGGTTAGGATCGATGAAAACACAAACTAAATGGTAGGGGTTTGTGCAAATAAAAATACATTTATGATAAGGGTTAGTACAAAAACGAATAATTATGGTTAGGGTTGGTGTAAAACATATAATGAGGGTTAGGTGTAGTATAAAATTCACAATTAGGGTAAGGAGTTAGCATATAAAGATACATTTAGGGTTAGGGTTAGTACAAAATTATACAATAAGCGTTAAAGTCGATGAACATACAAACTAAAGGGTAGGGGTTAGTAGAAAGAATTAATTTTTGATAATGGTTAGTACAAAAACGTATAATTAGGGTTTGGGTTAGTGTAAAAGATATAATTAGGGTTAGGGTTAGTATAAAACACAAAATTAGGGTTACGGTTACGGTCTTTGAAAACACAAAGTAAGGGAAAGGGGTTGGACCAGAAAAATACATTTAGAGTAAGGGTTAGTACAAAAAAAAATACAATTGGAGTTAGGGTTAGTGTAAAACATATAATTTTGGTTAGGGTTAGTATAAAACACAGTGTTAGGGTTAGGGTTAGCATATAAAGATACATTTAGGGTTAGGGTTAGTACAAAATTATACAATTGGACCAGAAAAATACCTTTAGAGTAAGGGTTAGTACAAAAAAAATACAATTGGAGTTAGGGTTAGTGTAAAACATATAATTTGGGTTAGGGTTAGTATAAAACACAGTTAGGGTAAGGGTTAGCATATAAAGATACATTTAGGGTTAGGGTTAGTACAAATTTATACAATTAGGGTTAAGGTCGATGAAAACACAAAATAAGTGGTAGGGGTAAGTACATAAACGTATAATGAGGGTTAGGGTTAGTATAAAACAGAGTTAGGGTAAGGGGTTAGCATATTAAGATACATTTAGGGTCAGGGTTAGTACAAAATTATCCAATTAGGGTTATAGTCGATGAAAACTAAAGGGTAGGGGTTAGTACAAAGAGATACAGTTCAGGTAATGGATAATACTAAAACGTACAATATAGGGTTAGTACATAACACACAGTTAGGGTTAGGGATTAGCATATAAAGATACATTTAGGGTTAGGGTTAATACAAAATTATACATTTAGGGTTATAGTTGATGAACACGCAAAATAAATGGTAGGGGTTAGTACAAAAGAAATACATTGATGATAAGGGTTAGTTCAAAAACGTATAATTAGGGTTTTATTTAGTTTAAAACATATAATTAGGGTTAGGGTAAGTATAAAACACAAAATTAGGGATAGGTGTTAGCATATAAAGATACACATAGGGTCAGGGTGGGTACAAAATCAGACAATTAGGGTTAGGGTCGATGAAAACACAAACTTAAGGGTAGGGGTTAGTACAAAGACATATATTCAGGTAAAGGTTAGTTCATAAACGTACAATTAGGGTTACGGTTAGGGTCTTTGAAAACACAAAGTAAGGGAAAGGGGTTGGACCAGAAAAATACATTTAGAGTAAGGGTTATTACAAAAAAAAATACAATTGGAGTTAGGGTTGGTGTAAAACATATAATTTGGGTTTGGGTTAGTATAAAACACACTGTTAGGGTTAGGGTTAGGATATAAAGATACATTTAGGGTTAGGGTTAATACAAATTTATACAATTAGGGTTAAGGTCGATGAAAACACAAAATAAGTGGTAGGGGTGAGTACATAAACGTATAATTAGGGTTAGGGTTAGTATAAAACACAGTAAGGGGAAGTGTTAGCATATTAAGATACATTTAGGGTCACGGTTAGTACAAAATCATACAATTTGGGTTATAGTCGATAAAAACACAAACTAAAGGGTAGGGGTTAGTACAAAGAGATACAGTTCAGGTAATGGATAGTACTAAAACGTGAGTGAGTGAGTGAGTGAGTTGGTGTTTTACGCCCGTGCAACGCTATATAGGTTATTTACAGGCGATGAACATGAAAAGGATGATAAAATGAACATGAAATGATGATGATATATGAAATATGGAGATGGGGTGGGAAACAAAGGACCGGTAAATTTTGAAGAACCACAGGAAAAAGGGGAGAGGTGGGTAGGGGCGGAAAATTTAGCCTATGTGGTGCACTACTGGGCGGTCCACAAAGGGGTCTTTTACGTGCATGAAGCGTGGCACTCTCCACACACGTTGGCCCACTATGGTCGGCGGTCAGGGTTTCCGTATTATAGACCTGACAACCCCCGCGGACGAGGGCTACCCTATTCAGCCACCTAGGGTACACACTTGGTCGCTCTGTGGGCTGAGCACTGACCCGACGTCAGAATCCCAAGACCCTTAGTCGCCTCTTACGACAAGCTAGGCTCTGCTGCGGGCCTATTCGCCACCCGGGCCCCGCACGGGACGTACTAAAACGTAGGGTTAGGGTTATTGTAAAACATTCAATTAGGGTTGGTATAAATAACACAGTTTGGGTCAGGGGTTAGCATATAAAGATACATTTAGGGTTAGGGTTAATACAAAATTTTACATTTGGGGTTATTGTTGATGAAAACACAAAATAAATGGTAAGGGTTAGTACAAAAGAAATACAATTATGATAATGGTTAGTACAAAAACCTATAAATAGGATTGGTGTTGGTGTAAAACATATTATTAGGGTTAGGGCTAGTATTAAAGACACAATAAGGGTTGGGGGTTAGCATTTAAAGATACATTTAGGATTAGGGTTAGTACAAAATTATACAATTAGGGTTAAAGTCGATGAAAACACAAAAGAAATGGTAGGGGTTAGTACAAATACGTATAATTAGGGTTAGGGATAGTCTAAAACATATAATTAGGGTTAGGGTTAGTATAAAACACACAATTAGGGTTAGGGGTTAGCATATAAAGATACATTTAGGGTCAGGGTTCGTACAAAATTATACAATAATGGTTATAATCGATGAGATCACAAAATAAATGGTAGGGGTTAGTACAAATACGTATAATTAGGGTTAGAGTTAGTGTAAAACACATAATTAGGGTTAGGGTTAGTATAAAACACACAGTTAGGGTTAGGGGTTAGCATATTAAGATACACTTCCATGTGTAAAATCCAGTATAAGAGAGAATAAACAAAAAACCCTATGACAAACCTATATCTCTATTAACACCAACTCACTCACTCACTCACTATTTGTCTGAGAGACAGAAACTCCATATCTGGTAATGAGCTGATGATGTCTTCCATAAAACTTCTTGAGTGATGACAACAACCGCAGTACAACATAACCCTGTGTTAGCAATTTTTGTGTCAAACGTAAAGCTCTGTCAAGGAAATTAGTATACACCTTACAAGCCCTGGAATAACGAATCAGTTGTGATACTTAATCTGCATAGGCTGGAACAGACGAAATGATGCTGCACAAGTAGGGAAAGTTGACGGTTGGAAAGTTAAAGTCATCACGTTTGTCATACAGTTTTGTTGAAAGTCCTCCTTAAGGGTCTATTTTGAGGTGTAGATCTAAATAGGAGGCAGACTTTCTATCAATTGAAATATCTCAACATTTTCTTCTAGTATGTAGTAGTTGTTTTCTGTGGCTATGTTTTACACTAACTACTCATTCTTGAGCAATTATTATGGCATGTTCATGCACTTGTATTCATCACAGAATACAGATCTATTCTCCTGCAGTCATGATATTGCGACTTCTTTTATGTCCGGAAGTTTAAAATGAGAAAACTTTTTTGTTCTTTCTACCTGAAATGATTTTTTTCTACACCAATTATATTGTTCTATTTTACTTTTGATATATTCATGACATTGATAAATGATTGTACTGCAATTTGGTAATGATAAATTTACGATTTTGTTTCAGATTGTCAATATTTCGGTGACAGAGGCATTTGTAACTTTCATGGGAAAGGAGGAGAGTGGGAATTATATGTGGCCGCCGATGAAGGACGAGGCAATTGTTGACCGCACCCAAATTATAAAAAAGCTTCAGCCGCCAACTGTTATAGAAAAATTAAGAAAAGTAGAAATGAAATTTAATTTGTAAAAAGATGTAAAAACTTCTTCTGTATTACTGTCAATGACTGTCTTTAGCCAGAGTTTATTTGTTGTAGGGTTTACAGGAGATTCACTTCCCCATCAACATTTTGGGGAGGTTCAAGTTTTAAACACTTGTCAGTAGAAACTTTTATCACATTTTTCTTAGAACTTGTAGGTCAGAATAACTTGACATTTGGTGTGATGCTCTGCTTTGTGTATTGTAAGCCATGTATTGATTTATCAAATATCACACCTGTTTAACATGACTTTACTTACATTTGCTATATGGAATAAATTGATTTTTTTCCATACATTTTTCAGAAGTCTTTCAACTTAATTTGTTGTTTTCTTTAAAATACAAATGACAACAAAGTTCCAGACAATAAATTTTGCTACGCCTGACGCGCGTTTCGTCTATTCAAGACTCATCAGAGGCGCTCTTCCAAAAGTATTGAAAATGCCAAACACTGTATAAATATGAAGAGCATAGAACAGTATAACCAAAAATACCAAACTGGGGAACCAAATTATTACTAAGATAATCAACCTATGTCTTGGGTAGGAAGAACCTTAGGGTTTAGACAATTTTGAAATTTAGACGGATAATTTAAAGCTTTGATGTATTCTCCAACTCAAAAAGTGTTGGTGCCGGAGCGGGCTAACCTCGGGGAATTTACACTCCACCAGCAGTGCTAACCTTCACGTGTGTTCGAAATACAAATGACAACAAAGTTCCAGACAATAAATTTTGCTACGCCTGACGCGCGTTTCGTCTATTCAAGACAATTTAAATAATTGAAAATTGGGTTTTGTGGACAAAAGAAAAGATGTTAGAACCAGTTCAATATTGACATAGTGAGGGCCTCTGTATAGCCATGATAGTGCAGAGTACATGGTTTCATTGGTATTGATTTCCAGCCTTTTGTAGTAGGGTTATAGTATTACCCAAATTATTTGATCTGATTGGGCAGAGTTGATCATTCTCGGCCTTTTATGGAAGACTTAAATGAAAAAGGTAGAGAAAGATTAGCCCTGCCCAGTCAGATCAAATAATTTGAGTAATATAAAATGATGATAATATTTTTGTCATCAAATTGGGAACTGTGGATAGGCTCTCCTGTTAACCCAAAATGAAATAAATTCTGGCCTTAGCTTACATATGTAATTTTTATGTAAAAGGTAAAAAAGTGATAAGATAATTCTATATATTTCGGTTGTGTCTCTTATCTCCCCTTATTTGAAAGATCTGGTTATATGTTTATATCTGGTTTTTGCAATTAAGTCTGAAGGTAAAGAATAACTAATTAGTCAATTATTGATAGTTGGGAGCTTCCCACAATAGCCTTAAAGATTGAATTTTAGCTTCCTCGTTCTTATGGTTGTCCTGTTAAGGGATGATGTTTGATAATGGTTATGGTTTTTTTGTGTCGCCTGCACATGTAGTGATGGGTAATACATAGGGGGCACATTTCATCTTTAGCCAGCCGCGTCCGTGGCACTTATTTTAACACTTTTTTCAGTAATTAGTAATCTTAGCCTCATGCATCATTAGTCAGCGGTTCTATACATTGTGACATAATTTCAGATCTGTCTGACAGTTACTTCCTTTCACGTGTGCAGGCGACACATGTCTTTCATGGAAGACTCACAATTTATAAGTAAATATAGATTAATAAGGGAATGCTATTCACACAAGACTTTTGAATTGGAGGCAGTGATTTAACTTTTGAGAAAGAACACGGTGAAATGCTTTACATAAGTCATGCAAGTAAAATAGTTTGCTTACTTACTTTGTGTAGGCACACACTTGAAGACTGCAATCACATGGTGCTTTTTACCTACTTTTATACTGATTCAGAAGTATATTGTTTTTTCTTTAGTATCGATGGCTGGCAATATTATTTTGAGTGTTTTCTCATATACTTTATTGTTGTTATTAAATATTGTATTAGATAATGAGATAACGATTTATTTTTATCATGAAAATATTAGTTTAGTCAGTTTAAATAGTGCGATTATATTTTTGTTACATTTTTAGCTCACCTGACCTAAAGGGTCATGTGAGCTTATGCCATCATTATGCGTCCGTCGTCGTCGTCCATTAACAATTTTTCAAAAATCTTCTCCTCTGAAACTATTGAACCAATTTGACTGAAACTTGGTAGGAATGTTATATGGCATGTTGGCTACAAACGATTCTCATTTTAAATTGATCTGATAAAAAAACATGGCCGCCGTTACTAAAAATAGAACATAGGGGTAAATTGCATTTTTTTGCAAATAACTCAAATATGGTAACAGATATCAAAATTTTGTTAGGGAACAAAAGTGATTGGCATCTAAAGATCTACCAGCCTTGAAATTTCCAAGAAGATCCAACAACTGATATATGAGTTACTGCCCTTTTTCTTGAATATTTTCAAATTTTCTTTTTTTAGCCCTCTTTATTGAAAACAATACAAAAACTATAAATTGGATGTGGTTAAGGTTAATGAGTTTTTCAAAATGTGTGTGTGTATGTAGATCAGGTGAGCGATTCAGGCTCCTGGGAGCCTCTTGTTAGGTTTCCCTTCCTAATGTATGTTTCTTAAACCTTTTCTTTCTGGGATACATTTTGACTAAAAAAGGAATTTGATGAAGCATGAAATTTGGCTAAGGTTAATCTTTGGGAATTTAGTGTCTTTGTTTATTTTTAATATAATTCATTTTTTTTTCAAGTGGTATGGAACATTTTATAAACCACTTATATATATACTGTACATACTTAAGATGTTGTTTTGATGATTTTTTAAATGTGGTTACTCCTTTTAATGATTTATTGTTATGTTTACATGATTTATGAACTTTACTTATTATACTCTTTCATTTAATTGTCTATCAAACATATCATTTACTGCAGCTGTCTCTGGTTTATCTCTTATTGATGTTACAAAACTTGACTAAATAAGAAATTTTTACAAGGTTTATGTAAAATTCTATACATGTCATCCAGAAATGTATTTTTTTAGTATTTCACATATGTGCAAGAATAACATGACCAGTGCTCAATAACTATCAGTGCTCGATCGTTTGGTTTTAATCAAACATTCTGTTTTCCGTTGTGATTTTTTGAATTGCTGTTTGTTTATGTTTGTTGTGTCGCGTACACTTATTCCACATCTCAATAACGTATATTAACTCTGTTGTATAAAGAATTATATGTTTAGTTGGAAATACATATTGAAGATGTACACATCTGACACAGAAAAACACCAGAAAAGCTTCATCCAGTCTTACAAGTGGGTGCTATTAAATTTCAGCATGAATATGTAGTGAAATACTACAAATATGTTAGTAGGGTCCTTTGTACACCTGAATATCAGAAATCGTTGGTTCAATTTATTATTTTTTTGCTATTATTGCAACAATGAATTCTTAAGTATTTTCATATTTCAAATTGGCCGTATGTGGTCCGATTATTGAGCACTGGTAGGGTAACATAGAAATTTTGGTCTTTTTATCTCATTGACTTTGCATAGGTACAATGTTAAAACCTATAACATTTTGAAAAAAAAAGCTTTTGTGCTCATTTTGTTACTAAAATGACTGGCAAATAGGTCTAAAATAGGTTTCTAGTAAAAGCTTTGCAGACGGACAAATCCATCGTTGGATACAGCAACTGAGTCCATACCACATGGAGATCCAACACCGTCCAGGAACCAGACATGGTAATGCTGATGCACTTTCCAGATTAGTAACACCAGTTGGAGATGTTTGCAAGCAATGCGAGATGGCCTGGGGATACGAATATACAGGTCCTCAGAGGTCAGAAGTCAATGGAATGAAGGAGTGCTTACGAGAGGACTCTATAGACATGGTATCTGACGGATCGGACACGGACACCTCACAGGAGTCCGGGGTCCAGCCATACTTGGGAACCTTGGTAGGATCCCCAGGGGTCCAGCCGGACTTGGGGTCATTAGTAGGGTCCCAAGGGGTCCAGCCCCAGCCAGATCCTGATGATGCTTCGGGAGAAGCAGTAGTTTTAAGGAGGGGGAGGAATCCCAACAGACCGAAACCAGCAACACCAAAGAAAATTCCATCAGTTGACTTAAGTGATATTGAATTAATCAGGAAGATGCAAGAAGAAGATGATACCATCGGAGAAATTTTAAAATTAACACGGGAGGATTTTAGCAGTAAAAGTAAAGAGTACAAGTTTTATGTAGCCAATTGGGAGCGTATAGACGTCGAAAAAGGTGTGCTATGCCGTTGGTGGGAAGAAGCCGACGATACATTGAAGTGGAAAATATGCGTACCTGTCATACTCGTGCCGCACATACTATACTACTTACACGATGCAAGAACCGCCGGACACCAAGGAATCCAGAAAACTTTTGAGAAGGCCAAATTATGCCCATTCTTTTGGAGAAATATGCAGAAATCTGTGAAAGACTATGTCAATGCATGTGAAATATGCGGAGAGCGAAAGAATCCAGCCTTTAGAAAACGACATCACATGAAATCTTATTTAGTTGGAGCCGCAATTGAAAGAATAGCGACGGATATAGCCGGTCCAATGCCTACAACAGACAAGGGAAATCGCTGTATTTTTGTAGTCGGCGATTATTTCACGAAATTAACAGAAGCTTATGCTATACCAGATATCCAAGCCGTTACAGAAGCAGACACGATCTTTCGAGGGTGGATAAAGCGATATGGGTGCCCAGAAGAACTACACTCAGACCAAGGACGTCAATACGAAAGCGCAATTTTCCAAGAACTTTGCAAATTTCTTGACATCCATAAGACGAGGACCACTCCACTACACCCTCGGTCCGACGGAATGATCGAGAGAATGAATAAAACCATAATGAAATGCTCTCAAAGTATATTAAGAGCGACCAAAGAAATTGGGACGATTACCTAGATTCCATAGTCATGGTATACAACTCAACGCCACATGAAAGTACGGGAATATCCCCTCACAGGATGGTTTTTGGCGAAGAGATGAGGTTTCCCCTGGATTTTATAACTGAGAGAATAGACGACCATGTAGAAGGAAGATTTGCTACAGAGTACGTAGTTGGACTGGAGGAAAGACTGAGAAGAATCCATAAGTTGGGTCGAGAACACCTAGGGCAAGCCGCTGAACGACAGAAAACATCGTACGATCTGAACGGAAGAACTAAAACCTATAATGTTGGTGATATGGTTTGGAGGAACCAATTGCGAGACACTGGACGGGTCCATGGACCATTGTTGAAAAACTGAACGACATAATTTTTAAAATAAAATTCTCGAGAAATTCGGTACCAGCAATTGTCCACGGTGATAATTTAAAACCATATATCGGGAGTAAGAAAAATGATTGGTTTTTGTCAAACAATCAGCTTAGAAGGTCGATGGCCTTAGATGATGTCATATTCCCGAATCTAGGTCAGTTTGTAAGCGAAAATGTTGGAACAGATAAATCTGAGGAGAATGGGGTCACAGGAAAACCAGATTCCCAAGATAATGATGATGAAATATCACAGGACCCCCCTTCCATATCGCCGGAGACCGGGGTCCGGAACCGCGCTGGAGATTCGAATCTCCCCAAATTGCGCAGTTCGGATGCGCAGAAAAACCAAGGCACATTTCGTCCAAAACGAAAGCTGCGGCAACCCTTGAAGTTACAAGACTACGTAATAGAAAGTTTGAGCAAAATGCCGAGGTGTAGATGTGAATACTGCGGGAAGGAGTATTCTAGTAGAAAGAACGTTCGACGCCACATCAACGAGGTGCACCAGGAACATCCCAAAGTTCTGTTATGTCCTGTGAATGGTTGCGATGATATCTTCTTTCGAAGGGACAATTTAACGACACATCTCCGGATTTCTCATGGGCAGAGTCGCGCCGAATCTTACGCTAACTCTGCAGGCTGTGATTTCACCCGCATGAATAGGGAAAACTTGAGGAAGGGGACAAAAAGACCCAGACGATGTGCCGATTCAACATCAGATAGCGAGACCGATGATAACTTAGACCAGGAGTATGATGATTCCGATGAGGACATGGCAGACGAGCAGGTTAAGAGGAAGGTTGTACTTGCACAACAGGAAGGGGAGACTGAAAAGAGCGTAGATGAGGTATTCATTGATGACTCAGACGAACCACGGCCTGGTCCGTCATACGACCAGACAGATTATAGGAAGGACGAAAGGGTAGAGGAGTTCAAGGAAACGACAGTGGAAGTTATAAACTTGACATTGTTTACAAAACGCGAGAAAAAGCAGGATGGGACTGAAGTAATAAGCAGGGAACACCGTTGCTCTGCCACTGCAGCTCTAGATATCACCTCGATCGATTGGAATGGTTATCTTGCTTACTTAGAGGCAGAAATCAATCGTCACGCTGAGGAACTGAGGCGACCATCCCAAGCAAGTGAGTCAAAGATCCGTATTGTAGAGAATATGGAAGAAGAGGAAAGAGACAGTGATGAATAGAACTTGGAGCGTTTACTTACATTTATAGTGATGACTTGTTTTAGTTTAGCATTAGTACAAATGTAGTATTACTCGCTATTAGCTTGTTTATATATATATATATTATTATTATTTTTTTTATTGTTGTGGATATGTCTGGTTTATTTTGGCCCTTTTAAGGCACCTTAATCCCTTTTGGTCCAATCTTTGGTACCCCACATCTGTACAAAATTTGCAATTTGTTATTGTATTGTATTACTTAGTCCTTTGCATGACCGTTGAGTAGTGTAGGTTATTACATTGAGATTTTTTTTTTATATTCCAATAATTTGTTGTCAGTGCCATTTTATTTTACATATATTTTGTTTTTATATTTTAATAATCCATCTATTTTGTTTTTATATTTTTGTCTAGTCCGGGAAAAGTATTACTTTATTTTTATTCCATGTGCCATAAAGTGTTCAGGAAAAAAATATTTTCCATGTTTTTGACAATGTTAAGATTCACATGTTTTTGTATTTCTTTTTATGACGCATAATATCATAGAGTTTTAGGTGCTAAAATTCACTAGTCATATTGTATTGTTCAATGTTTTTGATAATTGAGATTGTAACATTAAACGGGTAATATTTTTAATGTTAAAGGTGCGTTTATTATAATCTTTTTGTCAGTATTAATACTTTTCGAGTTAATTTTTATATTTTTGTATAATTTTCACTGAACAGTGGAAGTTCAGGGCTAAGCGTGGGGCTGTGTAGTGAATTTTGCTGACAGTCTTTCCCCCCTTTTCCTATATCCATAGATATTTGTGTTCGAAATTGTATCTTACATACTCAGGGTTTCAAAGTTCATAATATTTCATCATGTGTAATTTTGTTTAGCTAATATTAGCAGTATCATGCTGTGTTTGCTAGAATTTCATCACTTTATGTCTTGAATTAGGTCAACCATATGTGTCTGTAAACTAGGTTATTAGGTTACTCCAAGGGTCCTGTTAGGTATCCTGAGAGTCCTTTCAATATTATGTGGGTCCTGCTTTAGGTATCTACATTTATGATTGTTGGGAGTTAACTAGAGTCCATTTGGGTTGTTTTAGCATATATGTTGTTTACTTGGAACTCTAGGTCATTGATATTTGGTACTCTGGAGTCCTAGTAGGGTCCTGAAGGGTCCTACAGGGAGGACCCCAGGGTCCATAATTCTTGCATCAGAATCTATTTCATCAGATTGATTGCATCAGAAAATAGACTTAATTGACTTGGTATAAATAGGCAGGTTAACTTTATTCTTTAGTCTTGCTAGCTCGGAATAGCTCAATACACGTTAAGCTGTAGTCAGCCACTTTTATTTGTTTGGAGTTTATATTAGTCCGTCCGTATTACTTTAATATACCGATCTGCGTATCGGGGTGGATTGTTAAATTGTGTACATATTTCATGCATATCTCATCAATACAAGTTTACTGAACATTGACTTTTTATCTTGTGAAAGTAAGTTGCCAGACTTCACAATGATCCACGAAATATAAATTTATGTGACCAAGGACTCTCCTTTCTCACGCTACTGGAGATTACTTGTATAAAAGAGAGCACCAGCACTAGCATAAGTCGTCGAAGTCGTACTAAAGGGCAGTCGTCATCACAACTAACTTTTGTGTACAACATTAGACACTCCGTATTTTACATTCTTAGTCACCTAGTTAACCCGGGTGTGTTCCTGTCCCCCCCCCCCCCGCTTTTCTTTTTCGTCACAGTGCCTTAGAAAAGAATTTGCTTTAATGTGTTCTCTTTTATTTTTGAAGTTGTTTTTTTTTGTCTCATTTCAAAGGAAAGGGGTCACAGAACACTTGCAAGAAGTGAAGTAGCTACAATAATGTAGCTCCTTTGACATCTTTGATTAGGCGGATTGAATTATACCTATCTTCAATTCAATTATAGATGCAGAGACAATTGAATTGAAGATAGGTTTAATTCAATTGAAAATAGGTTCAATTCGATTGAAGATAGGTACAATTGAATTGAAGATAGGTACAATTGAATTGAAGATATCTTTAATTGTGCTTAATTGTACCTAGGTACAATTCAATTGAAGATAGGTATAATTGTGCTGAATTGAATTGAAGATAGGTATAATTGAATTGAAGATATCTATAATTGAATTGAAGATAGGTACAATTAATTGAATATATGTTAATTTGGCTATCAGCGATAATTTAATATCAAATTTGATGTCTAATAGAATGAAATGCGCCCGGTGTGATTTCGCTTTCACAGGTCTATGGTTTCGAGCAATGAGACCGCATTGTAGCTCCGCCCATCAAAGATATCAAAGGAGCAACGTTATTGTAGCTAACGCCGAAAGCGAAATCACACCGGGCGCTATTCAATTCATTAGACGTCAAATTTGGTATTAAAATATTGCTTAAAGTATTTAAATGACAAATTCAGTTTAAATTTTCCGACATTAAACCCAATTTAAATGATTTTAGTAAAAATGCCAAAAATATCAATTTTTGAAGGATCTTGTGTAAGATTTTATAATGTCCCCCATTTTAATATGTCCTCCAGACTATTTAAAATGGTAAATACTGTCCATAGACATAATTTTGCTATAAAATAATGTCCTGGAGAGCCTAGCTTGTCGTAAGAGGCGACTAAGGGTCTTGGGATTCTGACGTCGGGTCAGTGCTCAGCCCACAGAGCGACCAAGTGTGTACCCTAGGTGGCTGAATAGGGTAGCCCTCGTCCGCGGGGGTTGTCAGGTCTATAATACGGAAACCCTGACCGCCGACCATAGTGGGCCAACGTGTGTGGAGAGTGCCACGCTTCATGCACGTAAAAGACCCCTTTGTGGACCGCCCAGTAGTGCACCACATAGGCTAAATTTTCCGACCCTACCCACCTCTCCCCCTTTTTCCTGTGGTTCTTCAAAATTTACCGGTCCTTTGTTTCCCACCCCATCCCCATATTTCATTTATCATCATCATTTCATGTTCATTTTATCATCCTTTTCATGTTCATCGCCTGTAAATAACCTATATAGCGTTGCACGGGCGTAAAACACCAACTCACTCACTCACAATTAAACCTATAAAATTATGTCCATAGCTATGAAAAATTGTCCATCATATTAAATGCAGGAATAGACAAACATTTTATCTAATTATACCCGATTACTTACTCAAAAATAAAACAATTCATTATTTTATGATAATATTTTAGCATAATAATTGGGGAACCTTATTTAATCTTAAATCTAAATCTATGAAATAATGTCCATATGTATGAAAAATTGTCCATCATTATTCATAAAAGTCATTTGAATGAGATCTTTTTCCAAATAATGAGTGTTAAATTTAAGTAACATGTAATACAAATAAACGGAGACAACTAAATAACAATCTAATTAAAAACCGGGAGTGATGCGAGGTCGGTTTTTAATTAAATTGACTAAATAACTGCACTCAAAAAGTAAACATTGACTTATACTACATGTTGTAATTAACTTTTCTATAAATTGTCACCTAACAACTAAGTATTCAACTATGCTGTGGTTTCTACTTTTTTTCTGACATATTTTTCATTTTGATAATATTAACAATAAAAATCTGTTCAAATGTATTGTACATGTATGGAGCAAAATAATTTTGTCTTTTTCTCTTATTTTATTGTAAAAGAAATCATTTCAATCAGTATGAGAGTGAAAGAGAGAAAGTGTGAGTGAATGTTGTTTGCTATTATACATTGCATGTGTCAACGGGCCCATAATTGGCTGAATAAAAATACTCAATACTTTATACTTTATAACGGAATTTAGTTAAACAATCACTAATATTGAGTTTTAAAAAGAATACTTTTAAATAACATAATGTCCACTAGAGCTGTCATTTTTAAAAGGACAATTCTAAATGGCATTAGAAGGTAAAAAATGTCCGACTAATGGACACTATTTAATAGCAGGGGACACTTGAAAATAACAACTTTTCTGGAAAATATTGTCCTCCCGGACACTTTATCCCAGGACACTTTTTTGCCTTACACTTGATCCTGGATCAGAATGTTGAAAATGTTTGATTTCTTACAAATGATCATTTATTTAAGACTCTTGACCAAGATTTTTAGTAACTAAATGATATTCAGAGTGTTATTGGTATTAATCCAATTTGAAGCTTTGCTTGAGTTGGAGGAAGAAATTCGATTTGCTCCATTGCGAGTAATACTAGGGTTGCACAATGTATCCGTTTCGGATTTGACTGGTCATTTAGACGAGGTCATCAGGGGTCACGGGGAGGAAAAACGACGTCATTCAACATTGGACAAAGGGAACATCATTTTCTATCAATGATTCTTCTGTAGTTATTCAACACATAGGGTATAAGTCATTTGCAACTGACAAATAAACCAACTATCAACATTTCTAACCCATAAAAAAGCTATCTTGAATGGAAATAAAGAGATTACTTTATTCTTCCATTAGCATTTGAAACCAGTTTTTTTACCAGTTCCTCCTCTTTTGGCTAAATTAGTGACGTATCCCGTAAATGCGCAACGCGTGTATGGGACCAAGTTGTAGCTCCGCCTAATCATAGATGTCAAAGGAGCTACATTATTGTAGCTAATTATTTCATAACACAACTAAAGTAAATAACAAACTCTATCTACTACATAAACAATATTTTTAAAGTTGATTAGGCGGAATCAAAGATGTCAAAGGAGCTACATTATTGTAGCTAAGGATCTCCACACGACGATGAAAACGCGTGGTGACGTCTTTCATGTATGGTCCCATCAGGTCTATATATTGTTGTAGTCATTAGGGTTATAGACAAAGTTTCAACAGTCTGTACATTCTGACTAGTATTGTCATTACGCGCATTACTTGTAGAATCCCGTGTGGAATCCGGGCCTTGTAGTTCTGACGGTCCTGGCTGTTGTCCATCGTCTACGATGTTGATACTTGAGCAGTCCAGAGGTTTATTTGCCTTTTCAGTTTCACCCTCTTCCTCACTGAGCTCCTCATTCAAGTCCAAAAGTCTACATTCTGTCTCGGAATCGACACTGGATGCGTCCTCATCTATGTCGGCCAAATACTCATCGTCAACTAAGTCTTCTCTACTATCAGTTTCTACCCTACAGAGTTCTAATCTCATCTTCTTGGGTCTGACACTTCTCTCTTCCGATACAGATCTTTTACCCACCGACTTCTGGGTGGATTTCACTTTATCGTCAAGTTCTACTCCTTTAAAATGATTCACCGATTTCAAATCATTTCTTAAATAATCCCCTCGACTTAGTTAGTTATTGCTTTACTCCCAAGCAGCACGATTTCGGCTATATCCGGGAGATGAACATGAAAATGGTGATACAATAAACATGAAATGATAATGAAGAGGAGGAAATGGGGACACAAGGCCAATCGGGTAGGAGAGTTTTGAATGCCACTGGAAAAAGGAGTGATGGGTAGGGACGGGAAATTTTGCCTCCTGCATGGGGATCCTACGGGTCCTACTCTTACCGAGACCTGCAGCAGGGTTCTTTAACGTGCGAGGAACGTGACATTTTTCCCAACACGGTGCACCACTATGGTTTGCGGTCAGGTTTTCCGTATTATCGCCTGACGACCCCGCATCATTCGATGTCGGGGCTGTCCCATTCAACCACTTTGGGCACACATCCCAGTCGCTTTGTGGGCAAAGCGGCCAGACCCCAATGTCAGGTTTCTGAGCGCTCTTTAGTGGACTTTTACCGACAAGCTTAGGGCTGCTGCGGGCCTATTCGCCTCCCGGGCCCCGCACGGGACTTTTTTGTGATCGTATGAGACGTATTTTCTTATAGCCCTGCTCCAAAAGTCGGTCACGAAGAAATCGGTGTCTTATCAAAAAATCTGTGAAATGTGTGCAAGCTCTAACATATCGAATAAGTTGTGAAATATAAACACCGTATGCAGGAGAAGTAGGTATATTGCTCTGTAGATTAGGAAAATTAATAATTTGAAAATTAAAATCGTCTCGTTTAACGTAAATTTTTGTACTGAGATGACCACCTGGGTCAAATTCGAGGTGCAAATCAAAGAAAGACGTGAAGCAATTTGATTCGGTGGTCTCTTTAATTTTTCAATTCCAGAGGATATATACAAGGAATCCATCTACCAAATGAAGTATTATTGACAGAAAGGATATCATCAATATATCTGAATGTAAGATTAAATGACCTCGTGTTTGTTATAGCACATTTTATAACTTAAAAAAATAATTCAATTGTAATATAGGGCCGGGGGTTACCAGAATTCCCCAAGTTCCTTGGTGCCTCTAGTTGATAGTTTGAATGAGAAAAACTTTGGATTGTATTAAATCGAGCGAGAGAGTTGGTGTTTTACGCCCGTGCAACGCTATATAGGTTATTTACAGGCGATGAACATGAAAAGGATGATAGTCCCGTGCGGGGCCCGGGTGGCGAATAGGCCCGCAGCAGAGCCTAGCTTGTCGTAAGAGGCGACTAAGGGTCTTGGGATTCTGACGTCGGGTCAGTGCTCAGCCCACAGAGCGACCAAGTGTGTACCCTAGGTGGCTGAATAGGGTAGCCCTCGTCCGCGGGGGTTGTCAGGTCTATAATACGGAAACCCTGACCGCCGACCATAGTGGGCCAACGTGTGTGGAGAGTGCCACGCTTCATGCACGTAAAAGACCCCTTTGTGGACCGCCCAGTAGTGCACCACATAGGCTAAATTTTCCGACCCTACCCACCTCTCCCCTTTTTCCTGTGGTTCTTCAAAATTTACCGGTCCATTGTTTCCCACCCCATCCCCATATTTCATTTATCATCATCATTTCATGTTCATTTTATCATCCTTTTCATGTTCATCGCCTGTAAATAACCTATATAGCGTTGCACGGGCGTAAAACACCAACTCACTCACTGAAAAGGATGATAAAATGAACATGAAATGATGATGATAAATGAAATATGGGGATGGGGTGGGACACAAAGGACCAGTAAATTTTGAAGAACCACAGGAAAAAGGGGAGGGGTGGGTAGGGGCGGAAAATTTAGCCTATGTGGTGCACAACTTGGCGGTCCACAAAGGGGTCTTTTACGTGCATGAAGCGTGGCACTCTCCACACACGTTGGCCAACTATGGTCGGCGGTCAGGGTTTCCGTATTATAGTCCTGACAACCTCCGCGGACGAGGGCCACCCTATTCAGCCACCTAGGGTACACACTTGGTCGCTCTGTGGGCTGAGCACTGACCCGACGTCAGAATCCCAAGACCCTAAGTCGCCTCTTACGACAAGCTAGGCTCTGTTGTGGGCCTATTCGCCACCCGGGCCCCGCACGGGACGTATTAAATAGACATAAATTCTCCATCATAAACAATTCAGAAGGGAATATTTGTTATTTACTACTTAAAGGGATCACAGCCCTTAGATAAAACAAGTTTTTAAATGTTTTAGGCTTATATAATGAAAACACCCGTGCGGGTTCCTGGTGGCGAACAGGCCCGCAGCAGCGCTAAGCTTGTCGGTAAAAGTCCACTGTTGTGTATTGGTATTTATCTCCAAAGATGACCATTCTTGCGACTCGTGGTTTAATTTGACACGTTTTCAATACAACGTTATTTTTGACAAATTCAATAAAATCATCACCGCTGAATATTTTTCCCTTAAATTTTACTCCAGCAACCTCAACTGATGCAATTGTAACCTCTTTTTTAGCTTGGAGGGTATAACATTGATAGGTAGTTGAACAATTTCATCTGCAGTTATTTCTTCATCAACAAGGCAAATAGATCTTGCAGCAAGTTTCACTAAAGCTTTCTGACTTCAAAACTTTTGGTTGAGTACCATCTTGTTTAAGAATTTCGTTGATGATGTTATACAGTCTTTCTTCTTAGATTCCCTTTTTACAGTTGTTTTTCGTTTGTTCTCTGTCTTCTCTTTTTTCAATCTGGGCGGCTTGCTTGTAAATGGCGGATATCCTTTTATTAGCTCAACTGGCCAAAGGCCATGAGAGCTTATGCCATCCTTATACGTTAACATTTACTTCTGATGCTCTCCATGTTTTTAACTGTCTCAGCACTCCAAGTTCCTCTGAGACTGCTTTTTAATGATGACTTATTTAATGAAGTTTGTGTTAAGGCTTATATAATGAAAACACCCGTGCGGGTTCCTGGTGGCGAATAGGCCCGTAGCAGCGCTAAGCTTATCGGTAAAAGTCCACTGTAGTGTATTGGTATTTGTCTCCACAGATGACCATTCTTGTGACTCGTGGTATAATTTGACACGTTTTCAGTATAACGTTATTTTTGACAAATTCAATAAAATCATCACCGCTGAATATTTTTGCCCTAAATTTTACTCCATCAAACTCAACTGATGCAATTGTAACCTCTTTTTTTAGCTTGGAGGGTATAACATTGATAGCTAGTTGAACAATTTCATCTGCAGTTATTTCTTCATCAACAAGGTAAATAGATCTTGCAGCAAGTTTCATTAAAGCTTTCTTACTTTAAAACTTTAGGTTGAGTACAATCTGGTTTAAGAATGGCTTGGCATTCGTTGATGATGTTATACAGTCTTTCTTCTTAGATTCCCTTTTTACAGTTGTTTTTCGTTTGTTCTCCGTCTACTCTTTTTATACGACCGCAAAATTTTAGCGATCGTATAATGTTATGGCGATGTTGTTGTCGGCGTCGTCGTCTGTGGACACTTTGGTTTCCGTGCGATAACTTGAGTAAATATTGACCGAATATGATGAAATTTTGATATGATGTTTGTTACTACTTAAGGAAGATTGGTATTGTATTTGGGGATTGTAGCCCCTATCATTTTAGAAAAAAGGGCCAAAAAGGGCTAAAACGGGTGTATTGACAAAACTGTTGTAAAATGTTTATTATTCATTCGATTTTGATAATTCTTTTTTTATTGAATTCATCATTCAATTCTGTCAACAAAATGTATCAATGGTTTTGATATATATTGCACTGTAACAGTGATACAGGGGGTCAAAAAGGGGCCACACCCAAAAAATTGACTTTTTTATTTGTGGTCCGATTTTCAAAATCTTTTTTTCATTGGAATCCTTGTGAAAATCCCTGCAAGCGTTTTTCAATCAAATTTGCAATATCTCTTACTGTTTTTGAGAAATTAGGGATCAAAGGGGCCAAAAACGCCATTTTTTAAAGTTTGTCAATGCAAATAGTTTTATACCAAAATAAAATTGTAGTGGACCTACCAACTGAGTGAGTGAGTGAGTTGGTGTTTTACGCCCGTGCAACGCTATATAGGTTATTTACAGGCGATGAACATGAAAAGGATGATAAGATGAACATGAAATGATGATGATAAATGAAATATGGGGATGAGGTGGGACACAAAGGAACGGTAAATTTTGAAGAACCACAGGAAAAGGGGAGAGATGGGTAGGGGCGGAAAATTTAGCCTATGTGGTGCACTACTGGGCGGTCCACAAAGGGGTCTTTTACGTGCATGAAGCGTGGCACTCTCCACACACGTTGGCCAACTATGGTCGGCGGTCAGGGTTTCCGTATTATAGACCTGACAACCCCCGCGGACGAGGGCTACCCTATTCAGCCACCTAGGGTACACACTTGGTCGCTCTGTGGGCTGAGCACTGACCCGACGTCAGAATCCCAAGACCCTTAGTCGCCTCTTACGACAAGATAGGCTCTGCTGCGGGCCTATTCGCCACCTGGGCCCCGCACGGGACGACCTACCAACTGTTATGAAGTTTTATTATGATGATTATATCCACTAAAGCAATGTTGGTTTTGTATTTGGGGTTTGTGGTCCCTACTGTTTTAGAAAAAGGGCTAAAACGGGTGTATTGACAAAACTGTTGTAGAATGTTTATTATTTATTAGAATTTAAAAATTCTTTCTTTGTTGAATTCATCATTAAATTCTGTCAACAAAATGTGTCAATGATTTTGATATGTATTTCACCATTACATTGTTACAGGGGCTAAAGACAGGCCACGCCCATAAAATCAACTTTTTCATTTGTGGTCCGATTTTCAAAATATTTTTTTCATCGGATTCCATGTACACAAGTTCCTATTATTTTTTATCGGATTAGCAATATCTTTTATCAATTTTGAGGAATAAGGGGTCAAAGGGCCAAAATTGTAAATTAATACATGTATAGAAATATAAGGCTTTTTGTATAAGATGTTGATGTAAATATATTTGTCAAAAATGCATTTCTAAGTCCACCACAGGATGCATGCATCAAAAAGCTTTGTAAGTCCACCATGGGCTTAATGTGACCAAAGCAATGGACTTTCCATATTGGGCCTCCAACGTACAGGGTTCAACTTGTTGCGGTCGTATCATGCTGCGCTCGGCGTAGCTTTTTATTTCAATCTGGGCGGCTTGCTTGTAAATGGCGGAAATTCTTTTATTAGCTCAACTGGCCAAAGGCCATGTGAGCTTATGCCATCCTTATACGTTTACATTTACTTCTGATGCTCTCCATGTTATTAACTGTCTCAGCATTCCAAGTTCCTCTGCGACTGCTATTTAATGATGACTTATTTAATGAAGTTTGTACTAGGCACACTCGGAACAACTCTATAATCTAGAAGATTTGGTATTTCACTTATTCCAAATTTGGGTGTGATAAGTTTTTTTCTGCTTTATCCCACATATCTTTAACAATACTTTCTGGATTGTCATTCATCCCTGATTCAATAATCAATGCTACGAAGAGATTGAGTGTTCAAGTGTAAATAGAAAGAGCCTTTACCTTTGGTGTGATTATTTTTTTCATCTTCATAAGTGCATGGATCAGTATTTACCGGACAAAATTTTTCAATAATCAATGCTACGAAGAGATTGAGTGTTCAAGTGTAAATAGAAAGAGCCTTTACCTTTGGTGTGATTATTTTTCTCATCTTCATAAGTGCATGGATCAGTATTTACCGGACAAAATTTCTTGACTTTAGTAATATATCTTCTGCCTTGTTATAAACTCCAGTGGGTACTACAGTAGGGATACAATTAACCCATATGAGGGACCAAAATTATTGAACATAGACATAATATAAGAGACCCTCAAATATATAGAACCTACATGAGGGACCAAAATTATTGAACATAGACATAATATAAGAGACCCTCAAATATATAGAACCTATATGAGGAACAAATATAGAACCCACATGAGGGACCAAAATTATTGAACATAGACATAATATAAGAGACCCTCAAATATATAGAACCTATATGAGGAACAAATATAACCCACATGAGGGACCACAATTATTGAACATAGACATCATATAAGAGACCCTCAAATATATAGAACCTATATGAGGAACAAATATATAGGTAATAAAAGAGTCCTTCAGATATATAAAACATATATGAGGAACGCCATTAGTAAGTAAGGGGACAAAAACTATTTAAACATAATATAAGAGTTTATTAAACATAGGGAAACTACAGGAGGGAACGTCATATACAGAAATCAAAAGTATGGAATCTACATGAGGGGAAATTCCTTGTGGACACTGTATGTAGCTTTATGAATATATTTTTGAAACTAAAACAAGAGAGTTCAGGATTTCCCTATGAATGTAAAACGGCCGCAGAAAAAAAACAGAGAATGTTAATAATAATAATAAAAAACAAAAAACAAAACAAAACAGCATAAGCCATATAATATTTGTGGGAAAAGGGAGATAACTATAAAATACTTGCATTTAAGATTCTTTAAAAATGTTGTAGTAGAATATATTGATGTAAATAAACATATCTACATGAGACTATCAAATTGTCAAGTGTTATCAATAAAATCACCTGTGGTTTCATTTTTTTTTCTTTTTTTGGATATTCTTCTTTATTTTAACTAAATATATAAATGATCCAAAAAAAATAACAAATATAATACATCATCACAGACAATCAAGAAGAATAATATGAATGTAAAACGACCGCAGAAAAAAACAGAGAATGTTAATAATAATAAAAAACAAAAAACAAAAAAAACCAGTGTAAGCCATATAATATTTGTAGGAAAAAAAGGAGATAACTATAAAACAATACATTTAAGATTCTTTCAAACTGTTGTAGTAGAATATATTGATGTAAATAAACATATCTACATGAGACTATCAAATTGTCAAGTGTTATCAATAAAATCACCTGAACAAAAAGATAGACCCTGTGGTTTTGTTTTTTTTTTCTTTTTTTGGGTATTCTTCTTTATTTTAACTAAATATATAAATGATAAAAAAAAATAACAATATAATACATCATCACAGACAATCAAGAAGAATAATTTTACAGTTTTTGGTTATACTAAAACTAGACTACATTAAAAAATGGTACAGTATGAAAACAGAAAAAAAGACTTTTTAAAAATAATAGTATTAACTATACTATTAAAACAAAATAAAATGTGGAGTATGAAAACAGCATGCATAACATAAAACAATATAACACAAAACTTTAGAATGTAATTATTTATACTAAAACTAGACTACATGAAAGCACAATTAAAAAATGGCACAGTATGAAAACAGAAAAAAAAGACTTTTTAAAAATAATAGTATTAACTATACTATTAAAACCAAATAAAATATGGAGTATTAAAACAGCATGCATAACATAAAACAATATAAAACAAAACTTTAGAATGTAATTATTAGAATAAAAAGGATTTTTTATTATAAAATCATAACAAAAAAATTCAACATTGAAGGACCAAATTATACATTTAAAAATCAAAATGTAATATAAGATAAAAGATACTACAACCCAACAGCTTTAAGTATGGACTTTGGATACAATGAAATATACTCACTTCATTATAAAAACATTTAAAAATCAACACAAAAAGACCAAAGGGATATGAAATTTATCGCTTCATTCGCATGTTACACCAACTGTTGTATTGAAACATGTATTATATGAAGATGTATTTTGAACACAGTAAATAGAATTCATCCTTCTCTGATGTATCCAAAGTCCATATTTAAAGCGGCTCGGTTGTAATATTAAATACGAAAGAATATGGAATATGGAAGTCATGACAATTTTTTATTAAGACTAAAGACACAAACTAAAAAAATTTTAGGAATTCAAAGGAGGTAGATTTCTTTAATTTAGACCAAAAGACACGTGTTCATTTGAAAATATATATATAAAAAAAGGAGGTAGATTTCTTTAATTTAGACCAAAAGACACGTGTTCATTTGAAAATATATATATAAAAAAAAATAGATGAACTCAACATATCAAGTAAAACAAGGTAAACAACAGAGACCATACAGATTGTATAAGAAATATGTTTGAAACTAATGGCAAATCAATTTAAAAAGTTAACTGTTTTTTTACCTTTGATCTTGTTCTGCTTGAAATGGGGAGTTCATCCATTTCAATAAGTTCATTAGCTATACGGATCATTTCATCTGGTGTTCTATGCTGTGTTGATGATGATGATGCGGAAGATGGTGTAGGCAGATGAGAAGGTGACGGTGACGGAGTTAAAAACAATACAGATGATGTAATAGGTGTGTAGTCAGGATGGTGATGATGATGATGATTATGTTGAAGATGGTAATGGCGCCAAATAAAAAGAATCAAAATGAAAGTGCTAAGAGTGCACAAACTTCCCCATATAATTAAACCTGTAAAAGAACATGCACAAACTTCACCATATAATTAAACCTGTAAAAGAAAATTGAAATTGAAACATCTAAATATCTCCAACATGTCGTATCATAATGTCATTTTCTTCTTCAGTAATGTGTTAAACTTCTTCCTCATCAGAAGATGTATATATGGTATTTAATTGAAATTCATTGTCAACATTATTGAAACTTCTCCTTTTTTTCAAAACAATGTAGATGTTTAATGATAGCAATAAAATAACAACACAAATAAAAACAAATGGACCAAAGACAAAAACAGCCTGTATTTGTTTAACAGGAAGAATGTGATCAAAAGATCGAAGAACAAATTCCACAATAAGTGACTCAATGTTGATGCTGCTTATCAATTATTTTGATAAGAAGTAAAAGTTTTTACAACTTCAATACAAATACTTTAATATCCTTGAAGAAGACCAGTATACATGTACTTTATGCAAAAAAAGCATGCAAGTTTCTGGTTTCATGCCTAAAATAAGTAGGTATATGCTTTGTTTTCATTTTTACCAGAGGATATATTTTTGTGGCCTTAGGCAAATATGGAAATAAAAAGACTGGGGTCAGCAATTTTGCCTTTGTACCTCTGTTAAGTAAATAATCAACTTCATTAAAAAAAACTTTGAACTTTTTCAATTTGAAACATGTGTTTTATATGACTACATTTCAATATTTATGACGATTTTTACCTTCCATGAAGAAAACTGTGCACATATGACCTTAGAATGTCATGACCAACAATGTAGGTTCCCATATTCAAATCACACTCCTCAAGTCCATCAACCACATAGGCTAAATTTTCCGCCCCTACCCACCTCTCCCCTTTTTCCTGTGGTTCTTCAAAATTTACCGGTCCTTTGTTTCCCACCCCATCTCCATATTTCATTTATCATCACCATTTCATGTTCATTTTATCATCCTTTTCATGTTCATCGCCTGTAAATAACCTATATAGTGTTGCACGGGCGTAAAACACCAACTCACTCACTCACTCACTCAAGTCCATCAAATAAAGTGATAGCATCACAGCTGAGGCATGGTCTGTAATACACTGCAAAATACAATACTTGTAAATGAAATTAACACTAAAGTAAGTCTTGCCTGGCAGCACCATGGTAAATATCAAATATTGTTAATTCCACCATATTATTAAAGAACATCAACTTCAATTTCTTAAACTACCAAAGAAAATATTATTCCATAATACAGTCAAACCTGTTTTAAGAGGCCACCCTTGGGATGAGATAAAAGTGACCACTTAAGACAGGTGGCTGCTTAATCCAGGTTTGTTTTTGTTGATTCATTAAAGAAAGGGACAAAAATATGTGGCTGTCTAAAGCAGGTGATTGTTTAATAGAGGTGGCCGCTATCAGGTGATTGTTTAATAGAGGTGGCTGCTAAGGCAGGTTTGACTGTACATCATTTTAAAAAAATATTAATATGATAAACTGCCTTTATCCTTATTTAAATGCAATAAAAAAATATTCCAAACTGATTTTTTGCTTTGATAAGTAACACCCTGATTCAAAGGCTTTTATACAACATTAATTTTCCAAGAAAAGATATAAGGTTCAACATTAAAAAAATAATAAGATTTTAAATATTGAATAAAATATATTTACCAACACATTTTTTCTAAATAAGTGTTTGTAATCAATGTGACCTTGTCAGCTGCCACCCATCCATTCATCACAGGGTCTCCTTGGTGTAATTCTCCACCACAGTGCTTACAATTAAAATCTTTAGGGATCAAATGAATTTCATCATCTTCTCCCTTAATATGAGACACAATGCCATCCCTAAGAACAATCTTTGAATCTTCTGATGGTGAAAACGGTATTTTCTTCTGAGAATGGCATTTGAATGAACTTTGAGATTTTTTATTAGAAGCAGAATCATCACTTGTTAAGGATAAAAGTTTCTCAAGATTTGGGTCTACTTCCTTTAACTTTTTGACATGACTACAGTAGTTTTTTTACAGCAAAAACAAAAGAGTTTCTTTTTCACAGCTGATACTAGGCCATGAGATGAGCTGGATTCACTCCACGCCCTCATCACAGGTACACCATCTATTCTTATGGCTTCTTCTAACTAAAAAAAAGAACAATCTAATTAAGTATTAACTATCTGAAACCATTTCAAAAAGAATAAATTTAAGGGCTATCCATAAATAATTGGATTGGAGTAGGGGGGTTGGAAGCACTTTCTATTTTTTTAGATTGGTAGTGGGATAAATTATGTCAATTTCCATTATTCCTTTTTTATAAATTTTATATAAATTCATGTGAATGGTGGGGTCTAGAAAAAAGTGTCTTCCAACCCCTCCATCTATTCATTTTTGGAATAGCCTTTATGTAAAACTGCTTTAAGATAAAAAGAAAAAAATAAGTTGATGCTATGATCTACATGTACATTAAGAAATTTTTTTGTTTGAGCAAATTATTTTATTTTGTGCCTTGTACAAGCAATGGGTATTTTGTTGATAATTTTGGAATCATGATTGAATTTTATTGTATTTTTTATTCTTGGGCAAATGCAAGATATAAGCAGAGGCACCAAAGGGGCATTCGAGAGTCAAAAGTCCGAAAAGGCAACGACAAAACCGGTAAACATGAACAAGAACAGCACAAGGAAACACAAAACATAAAAACAACCGAACAGAAATCAACAACGCGAACTCAAGTCGTAACAAGATGATAAACATTAAACTCTATGGTCATGTTGAAGACGGCTGGCTGTTTTCCATTGTGATTTTTTAAATTGCCTTTTCTTTATGTTAGTTGTGTCAAAATTTAATTCTCATCTTTTACTGTAGTATTTAAAAAAGACATAAAATATATAGCTGTGAACATTTGCAATTTCATATACATGTAAGCTCTATAACGGACTCTATCAACATATGTGATGATAAGTAATAGCATTGAGCAGAGGAATTCTAAACGTCCTGTTGCATATGCTCATTAAAGGCTTAAATTCATCAGTAACATTGAATCAAATCAACTTACATCAAGTTCCACCCCATCGTACACATGGTCTCCAGCTGTAAACAATAAAAAAAGGTGTTACATTTGTATCCAAATTCGCTTAAAACATGAAGAAACCTTTTGATGACTATTTTCTTTAACATGACATAAATAACAATCTAATGTATTCATATGACACTAGTGTCCAATTGAGCAAATAATTGTTATAACTCCATGTTTGTACATGCATTCTTGAAAAGACAGAACAGAGATTTAAAATATGTTATATTTTTAAGTACCGGAATGTTGTATACATATATATTTAAGTTTTACTGTACAGCAAAATAGCATAAAAGTTTTTAAGGTACATGTATAAAAAACCTCCTATCATAAAAGCAGATGAGAATGAATTGATTTTTAATAAGTAAAACAAAGACTGTTAACTGTGAACAATGTTAAAAATACCTCTACAGCTCAAATATTGTCCTGGTGTTAGCTGATGAAGAACATCATACTCAGAAAATATTACAGTAGCCACCCTTCGATGTAAACATTTAGGATATTGTTTCAGGAAGTCTGAAATAAAAATCAAGATTCTTTCTTTAAAAAAATCATTTTTCATGAGACTAAATATAATTATTCATTTTAAGGTTTCGTTATGTCACATCATTCTTACCTTAGAAATTAAGATAGCCATTCTGGGGCATATTTATTTTTAGCTTACAAGGCCATTGCCAATATAACTGTGAGCAAAACCTATGGTAACAATGACAAATAAGAATATGCCTAAAAGTCTTATGCCCCATTTCACAGAGGACAGAGGAACAGACACAAACACTACATGTCCCCCCCTACATTTTCTAATGGTTCATCTAACCTAAATATGAGCTGTTATACTGTCCCATTGAAGTTCTTATCTCTCAAGTCCAGCTAGGTTGACAGCTGCAGGATGCTATCCATTTCTCCTCATCTTGGATCAAAACATACCTTCTCTCCAACAAAACAAGTTCATTTTTCTGGAAAAAAACCCAATTTGTACTTATTCATAAAAGTAATGATAAAAAAAGTATATGACAGATTATCAAAAGTCCAATTCATAATGGATTTAACAATTAATTTCTATATATAACATATAAAACTTTAAGCAATGAATTTGTTCTAAAAACAATTGAATAATTTACATGCATGTATGCATAATTATTATTTTAATTTTCATTTATCACTAGTTTTCCTGTACTCAATTCATATTTTGAAATGTAAATGAATTTATGGGTAATCTACATTATGAAATGAATTATTCTCATGTGATCAGTGCTGAAATAGTTATGATCACTGATGTGAATCAATTCAAATAACTAAGTTGCACCTTTAGTTGGGAATTCTTGTAGTCCAAATCTGGTAACACCATGAAGAGACCAATACCATCAGATATTTTTATATTTTCTTCTCCTGAAAGAAAAAAGTGATCCTGTTATTCAAATTTTCTGCCCCAGTTTACATTTTTTTCTCTCTAGCCTGGAAGTAGAATTTCTTTTTAGGTGTCTTCTATCATAATCACGTCCAATGCAATCCTCTATTTTGTCATATTGTTATATCATTTTAACTTGATGTCATTTTGGAATAACGAATAACACTTCCTAGTTTGCTTGCATGAGCAGATTCCTTTTAAAAATCAAGGGAAAAGCTTGCATATTTAGCTATTATTTATGAAATAAGGAGTTCTTCTTTAAATTAATGTAGACGTATGAGGTACATTTTACATGTACTATCTACATGTAAGAAAGCAACTTTATCTGTTGGCGATTATCATGTTTCCATCTCCCACCAAAATGTTTTCTTGCATAGATGTTATATTTTGATGATCCATAGCCAGATGCTGTTAAAGAAATGTAAAATATCTGGTTAGGATCCTCACCTAAGTGATTAGCACACCATAAAAAATGTGAGGGTTTATTATACTAAAGGCAGTAATATTTATACATAAATAAAATATTTCACCTTGATATAACTTGTTTAAATATAATTCCTCTTCATTCAAGAAAGGGGTCTTTACGTGCATGAAGTGAAGCGTGGCACTCTCCACACACGTTGGCCCACTATGGTCGGTGATCAGGCCTGACAACCCCCGCGGACGAGGGCCACCCTATTCAGCCACCTAGGGTACACACTTGGTTAAATAAGACTCATTTTGCTGAGTTTTGGTGCATTTTTAAAGAGTTTGTCATTATTTTTTTTTTTGGCAAAGCGGGGGTGCGTTCGCACCTAACGGAGCCCCCCTTTCCGATGGTCTTGAATTGTGTGAATAACTTTACTAGCTCCCGGGTTAAAGAGCTAATGTTTATGTGGTTTACTATATACAGGCGTTAAATAAAGTTTATTTCCTTACTCTTCTAGTTGGAAAAAACAAGTCTGATTATTATTTTTTACTCGCTGTATGATCTCCTTTATATTGACCTTGCGGCTGTGTAAAATGAAAGTAGTCTCGTTCTTGTTAATCACGTGTTTGAAGACCACGTTCTATGTCCCTTTTTAATCGGAAATATTCCTCCTTGAGGTGCAGATCACTCGTTTCCATCAGAATTTAAAAATCTGTCACCGTTTTTGACTTATTAGCAAATAAAGAACTATATTAAGTTTGTTTCCAATTGGACTTAGACTTAAACTATAACCCAAACATATGAAATCCACAATTTAAACAATGTTAAAATACATAAATAATATATATTGACACTTTGCAGTTTTATTTGTTCGAGGGTTCTTTGTTATAAGTTGATGTTGCTGTCTTTGATTGTTGTATTACTTCCTTCGGAGATTCATATTTGTGACAGGGCTCTGGAATTGCCATTTTAATTGCAATAAGACTCGAGAGGATACTGTCGAGTCCCAAGGAATCCCTAAAATCGGTTTTGCTACGTTTAATGAATGAGAAGACCCTTTGTTCCTCAGCATTTGGATTAGGAAGTGTTAATACAAAGTTTGCAACACGACTCAGATGCTGAAATCTTAGATGTTCAGTGATGCTACACTTCAGAGCCGAAAGGTATACCCATGAAAAATGAAGTATTGCCATCTTTTACAGTGGCTTCTTTCCAAATATTTCCTTGATTTTTTAACTGGCATGGTTTGAAACTCTACCAACTCATCTTGCAATATTTCTAAATCCTCAGGATTTGTAATATGCAAGATATGTCCAAATCTGAAATTAAAGAAAAGACTTAATCACAGGAGTAATCAAACAGTAGCAATTTCAGAAAAAAAAATATATGATTTCAAATGTATAAAGGAAATTTGATGACTTATTTTACAAATTTTCGACGAAGGAGCAGATGTGGTACAAATCCTGGTCGCTTTTTGGGCAAAAGCGGCCTGACCCGATGCCAGGTTTATAAGCGCTCTTTAGTGGACTTTTACCGACAAGCTTAGCGCTGCTGTAGGCCTATTCGCCACCCGGAACCCGCACGGGGGATATACTGATGTACAATGTTATATGGAAAACAATAATTGAAGTGTAAATGCAACCTACAAATGTATATTTTGTCATTTTCTTAAATCAGACATTTTGTAAAATTTAATTCTAGGCATTTTATAGAATGACTAAGTCCTATCGGCATTATATAAAATGCCTGAAAATATTAAGGCACTTTACAAAATGTCTGGAATTTTTTAACCAAATTAGAAAATGCTAACGTTGTATAACAAAGAAATTGTCATATGGGTATTGGTAGTCCTATACACATACTTGTCTTAGTCTTTAAGGTGTGGAGACATATTGGTTTTGTCCTGTCTGTCCGTCACAAAGTTTGTCAGCGCAACTCCTCTGAAACTACTGAACCGATTTCAACGAGACTTGGTATGAAGGAAGGGAACCATATTTAGTTGTGCATATTATCAGGAAATTCTTATCCTCAAATTTTTGTGGTAGGTATGACCCTTTGAACTTAGAAATTTGCTGAAAATCCTCTCTTATCACCTTGTCAGCAATATAAATACATGTATATTGGACCTATTGTGGTATAGAATACACGCAAGAAAGCAAAAAAAAAAACCGTTATTGTTGGGCAAAGACTTAATTAAAATAAAACCCGTGCGGGGCCCGGGTGGCGAATAGGCCCGCAGCAGAGCCTAGCTTGTCGTAAGAGGCGACTAAGGGTCTTGGGTTTCTGACGTCGGGTCATTGCTCAGCCCACAGAGCGACCAAGTGTGTACCCTAGGTGGCTGAATAGGGTAGCCCTCGTCCGCGGGGGTTGTCAGGTCTATAATACGGAAACCCTGACCGCCGACCATAGTGGGCCAACGTGTGTGGAGAGTGCCACGCTTCATGCACGTAAAAGACCCCTTTGTGGACCGCCCAGTAGTGCACCACATAGGCTAAATTTTCCGACCCTACCCACCTCTCCCCTTTTTCCTGTGGTTCTTCAAAATTTACCGGTCCTTTGTTTCCCACCTCATCCCCATATTTCATTTATCATCATCATTTCATGTTCATTTTATCATCCTTTTCATGTTCATCGCCTGTAAATAACCTATATAGCGTTGAACGGGCGTAAAACACCAACTCACTCACTAATTAAAATAATGTTATTGTTGTTTTGATTTAGAAACAAGAGGCTCCCAGGAGCCTGAATCGCTCACCTGGTCTTGATGTTGACCCTATACTTTTATAGAGCTAAATGAGCTGAACATTTAAGCAAGCAACAGCTTTTCTCTACCTGCAATAGTTTTCATTCTATAGGCCAAAAACACCATTTTTCACCTATAAGGGGCCATAACCTCTATAAGGAGTCATCTGACAACTTCCACCCTATGGAGACTTTCGTAGAGCTAAATGAGCTTAACATTTAAGCAAGCAACAGCTAATCTCTATCTGCAATAGTTTTCATTCTGTAGGCCAAAAACATGAAAAATGGCCATTTTTCACCTTTAAGGGGCCGTAACCCCTATAAGGGGTCATCTGACAACTTTGACCCTATGGAGAATTTTGTAGAGCTATATGAGCTGAACATTTAAGCAAGCAACAGCTAATCTCTATCTGCAATGGTTTTCATTCTGTAGGCCAAAAACATGAACAATCGCTATTTTTCAGGGGCCGTAACCCCTATAAGGGGTCATCTGACAACTTCGACCCTATGGAGAATTTTGTAGAGCTAAATGAGCATAACATTTAAGCAAGCAACAGCTAATCTCTATCTGCAATAGTTTTCATTCTGTAGGCCAAAAACATGAAAAATCGCTATTTTTCAGGGGCCGTAACCCCTATAAGGGGTCATCTGACAACTTCGACCCTATGGAGAATTTTGTAGAGCTAAATGAGCATAACATTTAAGCAAGCAACAGCTAATCTCTATCTGCAATAGTTTTCATTCTGTAGGCCAAAAACATGAAAAATCGCTATTTTTCAGGGGCCGTAACCCCTATAAGGGGTCATCTGACAACTTCGACCCTATGGAGACTTTCGTAGAGCTAAATGAGCTGAACATTTAAGCAAGCAACAGCTAATCTCTATCTGCAATAGTTTTCATTCTGTAGGCCAAAAACATGAAAAATGGCCATTTTTCACCTTTAAGGGGCCGTAACCCCTATAAGGGGTCATCTGACAACTTTGACCAAATGGAGACTATTGTAGAGCTTTTGATGCTGAATCAGTAGCGTGGCCTCAGATTTCCTCTATCTCTTATACTTTTTGATTTATAAGCCAAAAACAGTAGTCTGACCCCCCTAGTCTATTTTTAGTAACGGCGGCCATGTTTTTTGACAGATCAAAAATCGAAACACAAGTTTGGTGCAGGACACCCTAAGGATCAATCATACCAAGTTTCATTCAATTCTGTTCAGTAGTTTCAGAGGAGAAGATTTTTGAAAAATTGTTAACGGACGACGACGACGACGACGACGGACGCCAAGTGATGGCAATAGCTCACATGGACCTTTGGTCCAGGTGAGCTAAAAAAAAGAAGGAATGTGATGCTCCCGCTGTCATCCCAAACAGGAAGCTTAAACTAAAGTCGAAAAAGTCTGATTTTAATTTAAAGCCAAATGGAACATCCAAAAGTTGGTATGTTTACCTGATAATGGCTGTGAACAAACAAACTTCTCAAAGTCTAATGACCAGTCTAAAAATCAATGGACTTAAATCTTGGACAGCGTTCTGTCCCCCTTCTGTCAGATTGTTCTTTATATGGACATAAACAGAGTCGCTTTTTTGTTTGGTTAGTTAGTTAGTTATTGCTTTACTGCCAAGCAGCACGATTTCGGCTATATCCGGGAGATGAACATGAAAATGGTGATACAATGAACATGAAATGATGATAAAGTGTAGAATAGGGGCACAAGGCCAATCGGGTAGAAGAGAGCATATGCAACTTAACCGTTTATTCCCGCGTTTCGGTATTTGTAACGCTGAATTTGCCAAATTTTGACGATGTAGCGATACCACTTCTAAACGGTGACATAATTTGACATTAAATTATCAACAGCATGCACTCATACAGAAAATTACAGATAAAAAAAACCCAACAGGCTAAAGGACACCTTAATAGCCACTTTGTGCTTGCAAATTTTAACTTTATATTAGAAAGCATGTGTTTGTCTGAAAATGTGCAGCTATGGCACTTGATAATAAAGATTTTTCACACTGACGTGGAAGCTGTTCAAAGACCCAGTAAATTATGGATTAAAATCAGTTATATTGATCATGCCTAGGCAAAAGATAGCAAACACAATCTGGCAATATCACAACGTATCAACCAATAAATCTACACAAAAAGTGCTTGACCATGAATATCTTAAAATGGCAATCCTAGTATGTGCAAATCAAAAATGACTGGGAACAGAATAAGTTTTATAAAAGTATCTTACTTTGACATGGAAGGTGAATTTTAGACATTTAAATGAATTTATTTTCATCATGTTAAAACACCAGGACCATTTTCTAAAGAATGGAAACTTCTCAAATTATGATAAATGTTGATTGAGGCGGTTATGAACGACCTCGTAACAAATTAACACAGTTCCTTATGATACTTTTCAGAAGAATGCTAACGACGACATTTTGGGGCTAGAAAACATATCCAGAGATGATAGCATTCAAGGCGACGACAAGCTTTTAAAACATGACATAATGATGATTAATGAAATATGGGGGAGGGGATGGGAAACAAATGAAGAACTACAGGAAAACGGTGAGTGACTGAGTGAGTTGGTGTTTTACGCCCGTGCAACGCTATATAGGTTATTTACAGGCGATGAACATAAAAAGGATGATACAATGAACATGAAATGATGATAAATGTAAAATAGGGGTGGGGTGGGAAACATAGGAACGGTAAATTTTAACGAACCGCTGGAAAAGGAGAGAGGTGGAAGTGCACGACTGGTATATTTGCAATTCTCATATAAACTTTTACAAAGTTTTACTTTGTTACGATGCTGTGTCATTTTTATTATGTCCCCAAACCTAGAGACAGCCAAACGCCACTTCCTTTGACGAAACCACTGACTGGTGTCTTTAAGCGATGGCTTCTAGTTCTGCAGGCTTTGGGAGGGGAAATATCTTCTAAAGAGGGAACATACGGTTCCGGTGAGGATTCTCTGTCGGATGATGACGGAATTTCTCATTTGAAAAATAGGTGGCAAGTTTTGACCGCAAACCATAGTGGTGCGCCGTGATGGGAAAAATGTCATGTTCCTCGCACGTTCAAGAACCCTGCTGCAGGTCTCGGTAAGAGTAGGACCCGTAGGATCCCCATGCAGGAGGCTAAATTTCACGTCCCTACCCATCACTCCTTTTCCAGCGGCAGTCAAAACTCTCCTACCCGATTGGCCTTGTGTCCCCATTTCCTCCACTTCATCAACATTTCATGTTCATTGTTTCACCACTTCCATGTTCATCTCCCGGATATAGCCGAAATCGTGCTGTTTGGGAGTAAAGCAATAACTAACTAACTAACTAATTGAATGGATGCGAGTTGGGTTTCCTTGAGAGTGGAACAATTGAAGATTGACCAATTGAACAAAAGAATACACGTCTGAAATAATGTCGCCCTAATGTTATATTCTATTTATTGATGTTTTGTTCAAAACCTGTAGAAGAAACTGGCAGAAACACTATTCAGATAAATTTTGTTGATGCACCAACCGAAGCCTAAAACATGTTTCTTCATGGACCAGAAACAATATATGGAATCCATAACGAAGAACTGATTTCTGTGTCATAACATCCTGCCATAATAAAGGGTACACATTTCAACACAGGTGCACGTATGTGGGGCGACTATCCCCGAAATACGACTATCCCCGAAATTTTGGGGATAGTCGCAGATAAATATTATTAGCGACTAACCCTAAAAACTTAAGTTGCGCTTATCCCCGAAATTTTATTATTTTGAATATTAATTTCAAGTGTCGTAATTTAGTTTCACGAATGAAGTTCTTAAACTTTTATTGTTTTTGTTGTTTTTTCTTCTTCAATTATGCGCAATTATAGTACCCTATGAGGTGCTTTTCTAACCATTTCCAATAGAGCTACAAGGGGCCTCAAAAGCAATAACTGCCACACCCCTTCAAATACCTCAAAATACAATACTAAAACATGTATGAAACGGTTAATTTGGTTTTACTGTACATCGATATTTCAAGAAGTAACCTCTCATCAGTAGTATTTGCAGTAGCGTAGCTTGCACTGAGGCAACCGAGGCACTTGCCTCGGTAGAAAAGTTGACAAGTGAAAAAATAAAACCATTGGGGGAAAATATTCACTCTAAAAATTAAACAAAAGAACGTTACTCAGAATGTTCCTTGGTTGTTGGTGTAAACAGTGACAGCTGGAGTCAAGTTTGTTATTAATTCCACTAGTCTTTGCTCTACATATTCTTAGGTACAAATGTATGAATTGCGTTCCGTAGCTTTCGCAATCACTATAGAAAACCGGCATGTAGAGAACTCGGATGCATGTATATAGTGAAAGTCCGCATCCCGCACAGCTTTGTATAAATTAAAATAAAGGATCAAAGAACCTGGAAGGCCTTTAGCGTTTTTGGAGGCAGGGTAGCCATAAGAACAACGCAAGTTGAAGAGTCCACACAGAGCTTGTAAGGGTACAGTCTCTCAATAAAGTATTTTTTTTTACAGTTGTATTGCTAAGCTCAGTGTTTTGACATTACTAATTTCTGTTGTTAGTACTAATATCAATTCTAATAACTACACATTACATCTTTAAGTCCAGCGATGAAAGAAATCCGGGAAAGAAATACTTCATGTCAGAACCTGAAACCGAGCTATCTTTAGCACTTGTTCTAGCTAATGCGCATTAAGTTTTTAATTTTCCGTCCGTCCGACTTCCCCAAAGTAATTTTTGTAGGTAGTAGTCCATGCATAGCTGTTCGTACTATAGTAATACTTTTTAAAGAAAACTCCAGAACCAATCATATATTGCCCCTAATGGGTGTAATTTTGCAAAAAAGATATATGATATGATGATATAATATATTCACATTCAACAGTTAATACATAGATATAAGAGAATAGGTGTACGCTAATAAAATCAGTGGTAACAATAAAGACTATCAGCCGCCTTAATGTGATTAGTGAACACTGCTTGGCCTTTTCCAATCAGTGGTCCCAGATCCAAAATACGAAATACCTCCTTTCTGGACAGAGCAAAACTATAACACTAAAGATGATCAAAGATGAAGTCAAAGACAAATATAGCCTTTTGTGTCGGATAACTTTCATGATTATAAAAATACTGCTCATCGATTAACAAAAGTATATGATTTTAAGTCAAGGTACAATTTATGCCACATTCATACCTAAATTTTACACTTCAACAAAATCAGTTAAATTAATGGTTAAAGAGGGAAATATTTTGATTCAAATATTTTTTTTAATTATAAGTTTTTTGTCAGTCTCTTATGAAAATTACTTATTGACATCATAAAATCTGTTGGTTTCATACGTAAAAACACATATTTTTTCCGGCAGGAGGGCTTCGCCCCCCAGACCCCCCACCAGGAGCTTCAGCGGCAGCCCTCTGGACCCCTGATATTAAACCCAAGCTACGCTACTGGTATTTGAATCAAAATATTGGAAATGTGATCTTTGTTTAATAGGCCAAAAAAATTTATATTCCTACCCTTAACTAATAATACTCCTTATGATAAGATAAAGCATTTGATACAATAAAGGGGTGGTCTGAGGGGACCATGTCCCTCCCCCATCAAATGACAAAATACTTAACAAGATCATGTACTTTCAAGTATGTTTTTTTTTGCTCATGATAGGACAAAGCATTTAATAATTTAGTGCCAGGAATGTAAGGGGGGTCACACTCCCTCAAATGATATAATGTTAAGATTTTGAAAACCATTGAGATCTCCACCATATAAACATATCTATTATTTATCCATTTGATAAGAGAAAGCAATTGGTACCTCGATCAAAGGGATTTGATAGGGATTACTCGGGTTCATGATAGGGAAACTTTGCGGCATCTTTTTTCCGTTTCTCATCACTATGTGATATCGATGTTATATTACTCACACTTGCCCATTTTGTTCGCTCTTTTCCATCTGTATCTTTAAACTTCACTTTGTACTTATGCAGGTTGTAATTACTTTCCAAGACTTCCGCTTGAAAGACCTTTGGTGCATTAATAGATGAACCTCCTCTTACCAAACGGGTGTCTTTTCCCTTATGCTTTAGTAGAATTCTATCCCCTCGAACATATTTGCTTGGTGGATTTTTCGAGAGTACACTCCCAACCATCTTTTTACTTGACCTGTCAGATCTTGTTTTTGCTTTCTCTCTTAGATGCTGTAAAATGTCCAAATAATGTTGGATGAATTCAGTCTTTCTGTTGTCACCATTTTCAATGTGTCTGTCACTTTCGACTTCCATACATAGATCCTCATCAGTACATGTACCATCTGTATTAATATTTTGAACACTGTTTGACTTTATTCCGAATACGCATTCATATGGCGATATTCCTAGGGATTTATGTACACCTTCATTATATATTCGTTGGATAGCTGGCATTCCAGTTACACAATCACACACACCCTCTCGTTGTGTATCCATTCAGTCTTTGTGGATCTTACGTTTCCAAGTTTGGTGTGACCTTTCATCTTTTCCTTGGCTCTGTGGGTGGTGGCTGCTACTGTAAATAAGTTTAATTCCTAGAAGTCGACTAAGCTCTTTCACTTGTCCCTTGAACTCTGTTCCTTGATCAGATTGTAAAATATTAGGAGGACCAAACTCCACATAAATTCTATATAACTGCTCTGCTACGGTCTGTGCGTTTTTATCTTGAAGGGGCCTCAACCACAGAAACCGACTGAAAACATCTAGCACAGATAAAACGTATTTATATTATCTTTTATCAATAGTAACAGATATTGCCGACAAGTCAACTATGTCAATTTGATGTCTCTCCATAACTTTGCTTGCAGATACGGGCTTTAAAGGTGCCTGGTTATCAAATCTGGGATTGAGAGCTCGGTGTGTTTCCATTTCATTAAGGTACTGTTGTATAGTTTTTTCCCCGATTCCGTAATAAGACTGTCGGATAGTGTAGCATAATTTACGGGCACCGTCACCTTTGCTCTTCTTGTAAATTGATTGAATGCAGAGTTTTATCTCGTTATTAGGTAGCAGAATAAGGTCATTTATTAATATTCTCGTCTTCTTCTGTCCCAGATATGGATCATGTACATGTCCACTTTCCAACTTAAAATGGCTTATCTTTTGGTACATCTTGGTTTGAATTTTTGACCGCTTATTTAATGGAATAGCAGACAGCATCTAGAAAGTAACTCCAAAGTCATCTTATATTCCTCTTCACTCAACACTGGACACCTTGAACGTCTTGTGACCTACAATAAAAAAAAAATCAAAGTCGATCTTGTATTTCAATTTGAAAATCCTCTTCGGAGAGAGACTTCACCGTTTAGACCAACCAGATGGTCGCCTCACTTAGGTTTTAAACTGCCACACAACGCCTTACTTTTGGACCCCTCTACGTCAGGCTGGACCCCTAGCAGGTGGACCTCGTTTCTCTAGGCTACGACAGGGGAAGGACCCAACTTCACAATCTAAGTGGTCTTTTATTTTTTTCATGGACCAAACTTGGTTTCTAGGGGGACCAAACTTTACTAAACTGTCACACAACGCCTTACTTTTGGACCCCTCTACGTCAGACTGGACCCCTGGCAGGTGGACCTCGCTTCTCTAGGCTACGACAGGGGAAGGACCCAACTTCACAATCTAAGTGGTCTTTTATTTTTTTCATGGACCAACCTTGGTTTCTAGGGGGACCAAACTTTACTAAACTGCCACACAACGCCTTACTTTTGGACATCTCTACGTCAGGCTGGACCCCTGGCAGGTGGACCTCGCTTCTCTAGGCTACGACAGGGGAAGGACCCAACTTCACAATCTAAGTGGTCTTTTATTTTTTTCATGGACCAAACTTGGTTTCTAGGGGGACCAAACTTTACTAAACTGCCACACAACGCCTTACTTTTGGACCCCTCTACGTCAGGCTGGACCCCTGGCAGGTGGACCTCGCTTCTGTAGGCTACGACAGGGGAAGTACCCAACTTCACAATCTAAGTGGTCTTTTATTTTTTTCATGGACCAAACTTGGTTTCTAGGGGGACCAAACTTTACTAAACTGCCACACAACGCCTTACTTTTGGACCCCTCTACGTCAGGCTGGACCCCTGGCAGGTGGACCTCGCTTCTCTAGGCTACGACAGGGGAAGGACCCAACTTCACAATCTAAGTGGTCTTTTATTTTTTTCATGGACCAACCTTGGTTTCTAGGGGGACCAAACTTTACTAAACTGCCACACAACGCCTTACTTTTGGACCCCTCTACGTCAGGCTGGACCCCTGGCAGGTGGACCTCGCTTCTCTAGGCTACGACAGGGGAAGGACCCAACTTCACAATCTAAGTGGTCTTTTATTTTTTTCATGGACCAAACTTGGTTTCTAGGGGGACCAAACTTTACTAAACTGCCACACAACGCCTTACTTTTGGACCCCTCTACGTCAGGCTGGACCCCTGGCAGGTGGACCTCGCTTCTGTAGGCTACGACAGGGGAAGTACCCAACTTCACAATCTAAGTGGTCTTTTATTTTTTTCATGGACCAAACTTGGTTTCTAGGGGGACCAAACTTTACTAAACTGCCACACAACGCCTTACTTTTGGACCCCTCTACGTCAGGCTGGACCCCTGGCAGGTGGACCTCGCTTCTCTAGGCTACGACAGGGGAAGGACCCAACTTCACAATCTAAGTGGTCTTTTATTTTTTTCATGGACCAACCTTGGTTTCTAGGGGGACCAAACTTTACTAAACTGCCACACAACGCCTTACTTTTGGACCCCTCTACGTCAGGCTGGACCGCTGGCAGGTGGACCTCGCTTCTCTAGGCTACGACAGGGGAAGGACCCAACTTCACAATCTAAGTGGTCTTTTTATTTTTTTCATGGACCAAACTTGGTTTCTAGGGGGACCAAACTTTACTAAACTGCCACACAACGCCTTACTTTTGGACCCCTCTACGTCAGGCTGGACCCCTGGCAGGTGGACCTCGCTTCTCTAGGCTACGACAGGGGAAGGACCCAACTTCACAATCTAAGTGGTCTTTTATTTTTTTCATGGACCAAACTTGGTTTCTAGGGGGACCAAACTTTACTAAACTGCCACACAACGCCTTACTTTTGGACCCCTCTACGTCAGGCTGGACCCCTGGCAGGTGGACCTAGCTTCTCTAGGCTACGACAGGGGAAGGACCCAACTTCACAATCTAAGTGGTCTTTTATTTTTTTCATGGACCAACCTTGGTTTCTAGGGGGACCAAACTTTACTAAACTGCCACACAACGCCTTACTTTTTGACCCCTCTACGTCAGGCTGGACCCCTGGCAGGTGGACCTCGCTTCTCTAGGCTACGACAGGGGAAGGACCCAACTTCACAATCTAAGTGGTCTTTTATTTTTTTCATGGACCAAATTTGGTTTCTAGGGGGACCAAACTTTACTAAACTGCCACACAACGCCTTACTTTTGTTTGGACCCCACTACGTCAGGCTAGACCCCTGGCAGGTGGACCTCGCTTCTCTAGGCTACGGCAATTTTTGAGACTATAACTATACCTATTAAAATAACTGAACATTATATTTGCATGTAATACGACACCACTTATCGAATATGATCAATTAAAAGGTTTAGCCAAAGTCTAGCTATCATCTATTTCAATGAAACATCCTAAAATCCCTACTTTCTCAAATATTTATTTAAGAATTGATGATGCCTTTATATTATAAATTTCACCACTGATCGATATCGCTTAATGTATTTTAAATGTATATGAACGTAAAAAAAAATAATGATCGACTACGCAGAACTTGTGAATAAATTGAAAAATATTAGTACACCAAGTTTTCGTGAATGGTTAGACGGACGAATTTACCTACTTTTAAAAGAATAAATATGTTTTGACGAAAACAAAAGTTTAAACAAAGATCCATGCAATTAATTTTGTTTCGCCTTACGCGCGTTTCGTCTTTTCAAGCAATAGTTAAGCAATAGAATAGTTACCTCTTCATCTTCATCGTCACTGACGATGATGACTTCTTCAGGACCCGAGACTGTTTGTGTGTTTTCTGTCTGTACATGTATGTACATATATCTGTACTCATACATTGTTGAGGTTGATGTTATGCTTAGTCCATCTTGGGTCAGTTGTTGTTGTGTGGTCTCTCTGAAAAATTTATAAGGATATACTTTAGAGTGAACATTTATTTATCTATATTTTAGGATGAAAACACAAAGGGCGAAGAGAGTGGAATGTCCAACTGGATTAGCAGTGTCATAACATCATTATCTAGTAAGAAAAGCTCCTTCATATATATATCTCATTATTATAGTCCCCAAAATGGGGACATTGACGAGAGTCAATTTAATTATCTCAAACCGGAGAACAGTAAAGCCGGAAGATTTACCTTCTTCCAAAAATTCACAAAGCCAATAACCCTGGAAGACCTATTGTCTCAGCTAACGGCCATCCCACAGAAAAAATTTCAGAATTTGTCGATTACCATCTTCGACCTCACGTGACTAAACTGCCATCATACATAAAAGACACCACAGATTATCTGAGGAAATTGGAATCCATGAACCCACTCCCATCTGGCACTCTTCTTGTTTCTCTGGACGTCACCTCTCTCTACACAAACATTCCACACGACGATGGAATCGAGGCGTGTAGAGAAGTTTGGGACTCTCGAGATGTTTTGGAACCATCAACTGAAGGTCTTGTTAACTTGTTAACTCTCGTTCTAAAATGTAATAATTTTACATTTAATAATGAAAACTACCTTCAAATCAACGGCACTGCCATGGGAACTAGAATGGCACCATCCTATGCTAACATCTTTATGGGCAAACTTGAAAAGCAGATTCTTTCAACCGCTATAATCAGTCCTCTATCCTGGTACCGCTTCATTGACGACATCGACATGAAATGGAACAACTCTCAAAAGAATCTCGATGACTTTATTTCGCATGCCAACAACGCCCATCCCACTATAAAGTTCACTTATGAAATTTCTGACTCTAAAATGTCCTTTCTCGACACTACCTCAACAATATCAGACGGGATGATATCTACGGACCTTTTTTGCAAACCTACTGACAAGCACCAGTATCTATCCCCCAGCAGTTGCCATCCAAAACATTGCACGAGAAGTATCCCCTACAGTCAGGCTCTTAAAATCAGGCGCATCTGCTCTTCTAACGACACTGCTGTCAAACGCCTAGGAGAGCTCCGCCAGCATTTGACTGTACGGGGCTACAAAAAATATGACATCGACAAGGGCTTTGAAAGGGCATCTAGACCATCCAGAGAATCCCTTCTACAATACAAAAAGAGAAAAAGAAATAAACGAATTCCTCTCGTACTGACATACCAACCCTCTCTTGGTGGTTTGTCAAAACTCCTCCGTTGTCACTGGGAAGAAATAAAAAAAACACCCTAAACTCTCCAGAATCTTTCCCGAGCCTCCTATCTGTGCGTTTCGTCGACCAAAAAGCCTTCGCGACATTTTGGTTCGATCCAGTCTGGCTCCCAAACCCCCCAAATCTGTTGGATCTTGCAGAAAGTGCGACAGTAAGAGATGTTTGACGTGCAAGCAAATGTTGCAGACCCAAACATTTACCAGCAGGTCGACTGGAAAGACATTCACTATTTACTGCAATGTTGATTGCCGTACAGCTAATGTAGTGTATCTCCTCCAGTGTAGATGTGGCTTTCAATACATTGGTGAAACGGTTCAACCTTTCAACAAACGTATGAATCTACATCGCAGCGATTACAAATGCAAACCAGACATCCCTGTCAGTCGCCATCTCAGATCCAATGGGCACAGCCCAGATGATCTCTCTAGGTTGTCCATCACAATCATTGACCACAATCCGTCTTGGTCAACCTATGAAAGGCAAGCTCGGGAAAGTTTCTGGATTAAAACATTAGAAACAAGAAATCCCTACGGAATAAACGAGAAAATCTAGATAGTGGATTGATTTGTATCATTAAATATTCCAGTTTCCATCTCACTTTGAACATCTTCATTTTGTATTCATTTCATCATCATTTCTTTTGTTTCCCACCCCACCTCCATGTTTCATTTGTCATCATCATTTTCGTGTTCATTTCACCATCTTTACATGTTCATTTGTCTCTGCCGTTTCGTGTTCATCTCTTGATGTGACCAAAGTCACCTACCCAATTGTTTTAAATTATACATATATCTATCTCGGTCTGTTTCTGCTGTTGCAATTTGTATTGTTTCATTTTCACCTTCAAAATTTACTGTTCTTTTGTTTTCCCATCCCAACCCATTTTCCATTTGTCATCATCGTTTCGTGTTCGTTTTGTTGTCCTTTTCGTGTTCGTCGTCTGTGGATGACATGTGGGGCGTTAAACACCTACTCACTCACTATTTATTTGCATTGTACATATGTTCTTATTTTTATGATCATTTACCTGTCCAGTAAATTTCAGCATGCTCCGATTTTGACTAGTTTGTTTAGAATGACCTGTTTTCAAGTAAGGTTATTACGTTGTTGCGTTTGAAAATTGTTTATTATACTGATGAAGGACATACGAATGTCCGAAATATCTATAATCTTTAAATTATTTAACATCAATTGGTAATGTTGTGTACATTTTCTAGACCCTATTCATTATACCCCCCGCAAACAAAGTTTGGGGGGGGGGGTATATAGGAATCACCCTGTCTGTCCGTCTGTCTGTCTGTCCGTCTGTCCGTCTGTCCACATACCTCGTAAGCGCAACTCCTCCTAAGACCCTTGATGGATTTTGATGAAACTTTACACAAAGGATGTACACCATATGGAGATGTGCATGAAGAATTTTGGTTGCTATTAGGTATCATTCAAGGGAGATAATTGGACTTAGACTTTTTAAACTTGGTGTTCAATGGGAGACCTCGTAAGCGCAACTCCTCCTAAACCGCTTGATGGATTTTGATGACACTTTACATGAAGGATGTACACTATATGGAGATGTGCATGAAGAATTTTGGTTGCTGTCGGATATCATTCAAGGGAGATAATTGGACTTAGACTTTTTAAACTTGGTGTTCAATGGGAGACCTCGTAAGCGCAACTCCTCCTAAACTGCTTGATGGATTTTGATGACACATTACATGAAGGATGTACACTATATGGAGATGTGCATGAAGAATTTTGGTTGCTGTAAGATATCATTCAAGGGGGATAATTGGACTTAGACTTTTTAAACTTGGTGTTCAATGGGAGACCTTGTAAGCGCAACTTCTCCTAAACCGCTTGATGGATTTTGATGAAACTTTACACAAATGATGTACACCATGTGGAGATGTGCATGAAGAATTTTGGTTGCTGTCAGATATCATTCAAGGGAGATAATTGGACTTAGACTTTTTAAACTTGGTGTTCAATGGGAGACCTTGTAAGTGCAACTCCTCCTAAACCGCTTGATGGCATTTTACATGAAGGATGTTCAATATATGGAGATGTGCATGAAGAACTTTGGTTGCTGTCGGATATCATTCAAGGGAGATAATTGGACTTAGAATTGTTAAAGCGGGGGGTATCCTCCGTGAGCTCGCTCACAGTATTCCTTGTTATTATAGTTCAATATTGAAAAAGAATATTTTACCTCAACAAAATACTTGACTTCTTTATTTGATATAATGATCTGACAATTTTTTTTAAATTTAGCATATTTGGATGACACTGCACTCATTTTACATATTGAAACAGAATATTAGCGCGCTTTTACTGTCCATGTCATGCATTCTGATTGAATCATATTAATTGCAGTCAACGTTTATTTATCAAACAAGATTGTCTCAAAAAGCTATTTTGAAATTGATGTGTATAACCATTGCTTCTTAATTTAAAATGATTTTTATAAAAATCTTCAACCAGAAAAAGATATTTTTTATGTCTGTTACAGTGGTGTACCACTATCAGTCGCGATATGTTTCATGGTGTATTGTATCTTATGGTCAAGAAGACTCTTCACAATGTGATGCAAAAATATTTCTACTTGCAAATAACTATTCATAAAAAAATAAAATTATATTTTATGTTGCTTTACAGTTACTGTTGCATCTTCAGCTATATTTGCTGTTGTATACTTTATCATCAAAAAAAGAAAGAAAAATGTACAACAACAATATAAGATGTCATGGAGTGAAAGGCGTAGATTAAGAAGACCAAAAATGCGAAAAGCTTCCCTGGAAATGGTTAAGATAGAGAAAGAAAAGTCTGACGAAGAATTTTTCTCAACGTAGTTTTTTTTCTTTTTGATAGATAGACGGGATTGGCTTAGCCTGATTTTCTTGATTTTTATTACTCTCGTGGATATCATATGGAATGCCAGATTTTTAATGAGACGAATACACAATGCTATACTTAATGTTGAAGAAATTGGACAACAGCTTCTGTTACAAATTCAAAACAATTTAAACCAAAATCAAGGAAATCAACAACCACAGCCAGTTCAAAATCAAAACTAGGAACAACCTCAGCCAGTCCAAAATCAAAACCAGGAACAACCTCAACCAGTCCAAAATCAAAACAAGGAATAACCTCAGCCAGTCCAAATTCAAAACCAGGAACAACCTCTACAGAATCAGGAGCATCCAGAACAAAATCAAGGCATAGTTGTCAGAAGAAGATCAACAAGAACAAGGAACCCAGTCCAAAGTTTAATCCTGTAAAAACAAGACTTTGAATTAAGATTAGCCATAATTGACACATACCTTGTTTCTGTTATTTCTATTGATTCCATGACACAAGTTTCTATTTCCATATTTCAAATTAGTGATATTTAGAATTTACAAGTATAAGAATTTTCATTTACAGTGTGGAAAAGTCCCGGGTGGCGAATAGGCCCGCAGCAGAGCCTAGCTTGTCGTAAGAGGCGACTAAGGGTCTTGGGATTCTGACGTCGGGTCAGTGCTCAGCCCACAGAGCGACCAAGTGTGTACCCTAGGTGGCTGAAGAGGGTGGCCCTCGTCCGCGGGGGTTGTCAGGTCTATAATACGGAAACCCTGACCGCCGACCATAGTGGGCCAACGTGTGTGGAGAGTGCCACGCTTCATGCACGTAAAAGACCCCTTTGTGGACCGCCCAGCAGTGCACCACATAGGCTAAATTTTCCGCCCCTACCCACTTCTCCCCTTTTCCTGTGGTTCTTCAAAATTTACCGGTCCTTTGATTCCCATCCCACCCCCATATTTCATTTATTATCATCGTTTCATGTTCATTTTATCACCCTTTTCATGTTCATCGCCTGTAAATAACCTATATAGCGTTGCACGGGCGTAAAACACCAACTCACTCACTCACTCAGTGTGAAAAAAATTTAGGATGAGAGCTCAATTTATATCACTGAAAGTAAAATGAATTTAAATATTCGCATATTCGAGAGATAATTTCATGATAGAACATTGTTATTAATATTCGCATATTTAGAAATGATCAGATGAGTGCATTTAACATCATTTCATTGGGTAGCTTGTGATACTATTGATATGTAAAGGTGACATACATGTATTCTGAGACTTGTTTTTATCCCATTGGGAGATTATTTCATCAAGTTTATTATTACATTCCTTTAAGTTTTTTTTATTAACACAAAGCAGATTATTATGTTATAAGGATGTCAAACTTTTGAAGTGATCCTTTTTATTTTCACTAATGTGTTCCACTGACACATTTTTTTTGATTGGTATATTGTTGTTTTTTTTATTATACTCAGGTACTACATGTCTCAGGCTTTTCAGCAGATCATATTTTTATTTTTAGTTTGAAAAAGTGTTTTATTTATCATTTTATGACAAACATTTTCATGTGTTGTATGTTGGTATGAATATTTTAACTGGGTTATATATGGTTAAGTTCAAATTGCTGATTTTTACTGAAGAAAAGAGTATTAATGCAAAAGTGGTTAATTGTAAAACTTTGATAAAGATTCAATTTTGCAATATAAAGTCCTGTTTCTTTTACACATAATTAACATCCATAAGAAGATGTCATCTTTAAAAAGGATCTTCTAATTTTGAGAATTATTTTCTTTAGGATTATAATTAATCACCAATTTGAAAAAAAGTGCAAAGTATAATGCTTTTTATAATTTCAATGTACATAAGCTATTGATGAGATATCACTTTCTGTGTATATGAAGACTTAATCATTTTGTTATATTTATATTGTTTATATGTTCTTTTAATTATCGTTTGAGTGTATTTATGAGGAGACTCAGTATTGTTTTTCTATGACAATCGTGTATCGATGCCATGTATCCTTTTATAAAAGAGTTTGTTTTTTGAACTCTTTAAACATGGTCCCCTTTTGAAAATCAGTTTCACAAGATGAATGTGTTCACATGTTTTTTTATAATTATAATAGTTGGTGCTCTTTACGTGAAATAAATGTTTAAATATTTTTAAAAATAACCAGTGTCTTGCTCAGGGTTTTTATTGTTTTGATAGATGTTTTAACGAGATGTTTTTCTTTTTCATTTTTACATGATTTTAAATATGAACAATGATTTTCACAGGAAGACCTATTCACAATAAAATTAACCGGTGTTTCATTTTAAAGATGCTCGTGTATTTATATTGTTTTTATGACCTAAAATATGATGTTATTGTTTTTTATGAAAAGTTTTTATACTGCTTTCACCAAAAGTTATGTGATGAAATGTATATACGTTATTGTTATTTTAAAGATTTAAATAAAATTTTCTCTGTTGGAATGTCTGATATTGATATAGAAAAACAGTTCTGCTTTTAAGCTGATTGAGCTCATTGTGGTTTGTGAATAACAATTTATCGGATGGGTGAGTTCAAGTGACATGATTTATTAATGACTTTCTTTGATGTCTGATAGAATTAAAATCAATGAAGAACATGGTCACTATTAACAAATAAAAATTTATGACTTCAGCTATTTGAGAACACTTAAAATAGGCAGATGTTGGTCATGTATGTGTTTGTGTTTTATTTTGTAAAAGATAATAAAACAGGAGTCTTTTGAAAGTTTTGTTCGCCATGTGTAAGGTTATAGGATAGGACCGTTAATCCTAGTAGTGACCGTTATTTAATTTCATTTTTATTTTTACAAAAGTTAAACCTAAATTAAATGAAGCATAAAATGGTCATGAGAACTCTCTTGCTGAAGCTTTGATTTTTCAGTTATGTCTTATGTACTTCAAAAGAATTGAAAATAATACAGATGGTTGGTGGAATTATTTTCCCTTTCTTACATTTTGTCGCCTGTCTTGAGGTGAAATAAAGAAAATACTCTGCAATAAATCTGAAAAATTCTCATACCTGTCAAAATTGAGAAACTGCTAGAAACATCTGGATGAACTTACCACTAATTTAAATAACTGTTGTTTGTCAAAAAAACAAATCAGCGTTGAAGGATTCGATTTAAATGATCTCGTATGGTTACCAGATAGTGCCATTGTCTTGGTGTCAATGCAATGCCCTTTATAGTTGGTTTCTTGTTAATAAATTGTCTTGTATCAATGAGAGTTTTGTTACCGATTTTACACACAGTAACGTAATATTCATTCGGAAGCCGGAAAGATTTGATAAAAGAGCATAAAGTCTGATTAAAAGTAGGAACTTGATGAAACTTTATACAGTCCGATGTATTTAGGTGTTGCTGCTCCATCTTGTACACATTACTAGGTATAGCAATTGTAGTAGCCATTAAACTCAACATAACAATGAAACCCGTCCATTTCAAAATATTGATATGGATAGTGTATTGGTCATAAAGTCTATAGAGACTTGAAGTCAAACTGTCAGCTCTCACTGAAATATTTGGAAAAGAACTAATATTTGGAATGGATGTCATGCCTAGATGAGTGAGTGAGTGAGTTGGTGTTTTACGCCCGTGCAACGCTATATAGGTTATTTACAGGCGATGAACATGAAAAGGACGATAAAATGAACATGAAATGATGATGATAAATGAAATATGGGGATGGGGTGGGAAACAGGACCGGTAAATTTTGAAGAACCACAGGAAATGGGGAGAGGTGGGTAGGGGCGGAAAATTTAGCCTATGTGGTGCACTACTTGGCGGTCCACAAAGGGATCTTTTACGTGCATGAAGCGTGGCATGCCTAGATTGCTTACTAGGTAGATATTGCCTTTACCGTGTCAAGATACGCTCTGCAGGCACGAACGTGCGTTTGATATTTTGTAGATCACTGAATGACCAAATTTTCCAATATGGATCCACAAGAGAGAACCCATGGGCTCACTCAAGATCTTATGGACCCACATAGGACCCAATCTAGACTATAGTATATTCACCCATAATTTAAAAACGAACAAACCCACTCAAAACCCACTAACCCACTGCGCATACAGGCAGTTATACACTACTTCAATAAGAGCATGTACTTTAGTTTAAAAGCTTTAAATTTAGCAATAAAGAATTTTGAGTACAATACCAAAGAAATGAAAGATCGTCACCAAGAACTAGAATCGAAATCTCTTGGACGTAGCAATGTATTTCCTATGACAGCAATTGAAACAAAGAATTTTAAGTTCCTTCTACCATTTATGATAGGAGACAAGGTTCCAGAAAATGACAAAAAATGGAAGATTTTTTTTAAGACTTCTCAACATAGCTAATCTTGTTTTGTCACCCATAGCATATGACGTGACTATAGACACTTTAGAACAACTAATTCATGAACATAACAGCCAATTCAAATGTCTTTATCCAGATATTAACTTGACACCAAAATTTCATTATATGTTGCATTTTCCAAGTCAAATTAAAAAGTTTGGTTCTGGAAGAAATCATAACTGTGTACATTTGAGGCAAAGCACAATTTATTCAAGGAAAAGAAGTGGAAAAACTTTAGGGCTTTAGACAAATCTATTGCGTTTTACCATCAGCAATGGATGTGAATTCTGATGGTAATACGTCAGATTCATATCTTTATCAAGGGGACATTGTTCAGCAAGGACTACAAATTGATGCACAAAACCTACCTGTTGAAATTGAATGCCTTATACAAGCAGATACATTTAGTATAACCTCCTTGGTTATGTCAACAAAGGAAGTTATTGTTCATGGGTTATTGTTCATGATCACCTCAATATCCCTATTGTGTCTCACAACTATGCTGTGTTCTATGGACCGGATCCTAAGATCGCAATGGAAGAGGGAGGTTTGGCGCCATAAAACCTGGTTTAACCCACCATTTCGTTTGAAATGCCTGTACCAAGTCAAGACCATTGCGATCTTATGTTCCTTTTTCATTGGAATATTGAAAGAGGACATAATAGAGCTATGGTTGGCTATGATTTCATCTTTGTTAAATATAGTCCGTTTGTATGTAGCACTAGCGGAAGTATTACCAGCAATGCCTAGTTCTTTTATTAGACAATTGTAATAATGTGCTTTACATACTAAAACTATATTATTGGAAGCCTTGTCTGCTGGCGTGACAACATACCTGTCATGTAAGGAAGAGAGACAATTGAGAGCTTCACGATCTCTAAATACAGAAGAAGGCCGGGGGTTCACACATTTGCGAAGTTTGTCTATTTGGCTTCGTATAAAAGATCGGATAGTCCTTACCCAGTCCGACAGTGATTCAAGCTCTGGTTCTTGGTCCTTTTCCCTCGTTATCCAGGCTCTAGCATAGTCCTCCACAGCGTCCATGATGATCTTAAAGTTGTGATTGCAATTTATACGTTGCGGTTCCCTGAATTTAGGTCCAATGGAAACCACATCACGTAATAAATCATTTTCAATTATCTTAAGATTACCCGTGATGAATTCATTAGAATGGTCGTAATTTTCCCCGAGAAGCATGAGAAGTTCCATTCTGCATGCCAAATGGACCTACCTGTCGCCCTACAAAATGCTATGCTGACGCATGATAAGAACTCAGAAGTGGAGGTGATTTATGGGAATTCAGTCGACATCACTATAACCAACAAGTCCCCTTCAAAAGATGATTATTCCCACAGAAAAAAAAACATGTATGACGGCAGTCAAATGATGGACCTAACGACCATGTAAGTTCACAACATCTGTCATTAAAACAGTAACCCGGATAATTAACTTTAAAAATATGTGTTAATGAATTATACATTGTTTTAAAATTTTAAAATAATGCATTCTGTCTATCTTTAGGATGCACCATCTAGCTTGGAGGAGGGCTTTTAGCTTTAGTTCAGATTCATATTTTTAATTTCAATAATTTCTAAGTAATTAAACATTCAAAAGTCAATTTGATGATTGATTATGGTGTAAAATTACATATACTTAGAATGAAATACTTTATAGAAGATTCAGGTAAAAAAACGTCGTTTTCAATGCGTACCCGAGCGCCACCAATTGCTTTCGCTGTGGGACGGTAACGTTATCGTAACTACTAAAACTAGTAAACTCAATCTGAAGTTCTTCAACATATTTGAACCAATTTAAATAAAGTTAACAAAGTTTATATAAAAAAAGATGCGATACAAAGTAACGTAAAGATGCTCTCATAGCAGGTAGAGAATAAGCCGGAGTATCCGAAAAACTTTATAACGTACAATAATGTAGCTCCTTTTACAAATTTGATTGGGCGGAGCTACAAAGCGGCCCCATTGCTTGTAACGGAGCAACGCCGAAAGTGAAATCACACCGGGCGCAATTCATTCCATATGTTGTCAAATTTTGTTCTAAAATATTACTTATAGTATTAAATAAAGGTTTTAACAAAACTATCGAACTTGAATGATCAATCTCATAGTCCAGAGAAAATGACAAAAAAACGAATCAGTCATACCGGAGAATTGGTCGATCGCAATGGTCCTGACTTGGTACAGGCATTTCAAACGAAATGGTGGGTAAACTAGGTTTTATTAATTAAATAATTAAAAACCCATCAAATTAAAGTTTTATATAGGAAAGTATAAACACGATGGCGACAGTAACGAACTCTGCAATTTTTGCTCTCCTGGTTATTGGTTTTCTAGTACGCCTTACACCATACCAACTTCCAGATTCAATCTATAGAAGAGTATATCCAGAACATCTTGGATTCTATGCAAATACTATCATTACAAGTGCCGGAGGAAATAATTATGCAATTGACAAACTTTTACTAAAGAATGACAACATCAAACATGGCTGCCCGATGAAAAAATTTCATACCAACAATAAAATAGACAATCACTCAAACATCGTCTTCATTCTATATATACTGCTTAGCGGTTATGTCCATATCGACACATGAGGGCATAAAGGTGCCAACTGCAAAAAGTATCAAATTTGACTTTTAAGAGTCAAAATAATCAAAATTTGAAAATTTATCATATCTAAACTTTTTATTAGATTTACATTTATACTTTAAAAATATTTGTTGTGAATTTAGGTTCCACGTGAAAACAACATTTATTTCTAATGGATAAAGGTGCTATCTGCAAATGTTTTCTGCTGCAAGTTGAACTGATAACAGATTATCACCATGTGTTAAGTGATGATAAATGGCAGCATCTGATTAGAGATAAAGAGGTTAAATAAGTAAAACCTGTTAAAAATATCTTTTTCTATGCCATGCATATTGTGTATACACAAAAATTCCAGTGAATTTTGAAAACAAAGACAGACAATGGAGAACAAAGAAAATACTTCAGAGGTAATAATTAAAGTAGATCAATATTCAAATATATTTATGATATTTTTTTATCATTTTTCATTTAATCTAAAAAAAAGTATTAATATTGATACTTTTATAATTTATCTGAATAATTTGTTAATAATTGATAAATTGCATTATAATTATCATTCATTAAAAAAAATCATTATCATTTGTTTTATTTGATTATGAAACGATCATAATTACTTAAATAATGGATATTTTATCTTTTTTTGTAGGAGTATCCTGAAAGTACAATGTCGGACTGGTCGGATAGCATGCTGACGGATATTGATAAACACATATGCTACATTGAAGAACTTACTAGTCGGCCTTTGAATTCCGCTGTAAAATTAGAAGATGAGAATCAACAAGAACAAGAGGAGATGGCAACATATAAAGAGAAAACGGCAGATGAGACGATGAGAACGCAGCCCGCAGAACATGAAATGGAAATAGAGCATGAAGAACATGAGACAATAATAGAGTCTGAAGAACATAAGACAATAATAGAGTCTGAAGAACATAAGACAAGAACACAACCTGAAGAACATGAGATAAGAACACAAACTGAAGAACATGAGATAAGAACACAAACTGAAGAACACCAGATAAGAACACAGCCTGAAGAACACGAGATAAGAACACAAACTGAAGAACACCAGATAAGAACACAGCCTGAAGAACATGAGATAAGAACACAGCCTGAAGAACATGAGATAAGAACACAGCCTGAAAAACATGAAACAAGAATACATGCAGGAGGAGAACAAACTTCTTTCATTTATACCGCTGAACCAATTTATTCTGATTCATCTGATATGTTATCCTCTGACAGAGAGGAGCTACCAAGAATGTGTCTGAGACAAAAAACTAAATTGAGTAAATCAAGAACACATGCAGATAGTAGTCCATGGACATCAGACGATGATATTCCTTTATCCAGATATATATATGACTCCAAACTGTCTGAGACAGAATATGATTACAATGACAATGATCAAACATATGTTGTAACAAGGGAGGAAATTAATTCATCAGATTCTGATATACCTGATATCATTTGTAACAGTGAAAGTGGGAGTTCTTCCGATTCAACTAATAAAGAACAGACAAGAAACAAATCCTGGAAGAAAAGAGGGAAACACATTAAAAGAAAACAACTTCCTCGGAAGCTCTTTGATGAACACATGACCTGTAAACTGTCAAATGCAAAACTTGCCGCTAAAATGAAGAGAACTATCCCTAAGAAAAAAGACCAAGTTATTGAAGAAGTCATGGCAAAAAGTCATAAAGAACAACAGAATCGTTTGATAAAGGAAAAATACCACTTGAGCCGTTTAGATGTATTGCTTTCCAGTAATGGTCTTCGAAGGATACATATCAAAGGAGATGGTGATTGTTTTTTTAACGCAGTTAAGTGTCAACTGGACGAAAACATGTCTGCAACAAACCTTATGGACAATCTGGCTGATCACATGCTTAAACATATGGATATATATATATTCATTTTCTCAATGCAACTGAAGGTGCTGATGTTTATGAAGTATTCTGTCAGGAAGTCCAGAGGCTACGAATTAGTGGCTCTTGGAAAGAAAATCTGGCTGACTGTTTACCATTAGCTGTAGCCAACGTTTTTGGTCGTAAAATAAAGATATTCTCAACAAATACAACTAACCCTGTCTATGATATTAGTCCAAGTATCGCCATCGCAAATGAAGGTATCATATATCTCGCTTATGTTGAGATTCCTGGTGTAGAGCACTATGAAGGAGTTGAGTTTGTTAATCGAAGAAATGATGATGTTAGTATGACAGTAAATAAACATGATGAAAATAGATGTTCTTAGGAGGATCTACAAGCTACACCAGTAAAACAAGGATGTCAACCTAATTTTAACTTAACACCTCACAAAGAAGCAAATTATCAAAGTCCTCGAAATTACACGAGAAAACGTAAAAGACAATCAGATCCTGAATTATGGAAAAGGAATGTAAGAAAAAGGAACAGGGCAGCAGGCTTACCATATGTATCACAAAAAGGAAAGGTTGTCCGTGAAAGAAAACTGGGAGATGTAAATTGTAAGACATGTAGATACAAATGCCAAGAAAAGGTTTCAGAAGATGATAGACAACATATTTTCTCTACATATTGGCACCTTCAAGACTACAACAGACAAAGAGATTTTATCTGCCAACACGTTACCGTATCAAACACTAAAAGAACTATTGGACATAAATCTAGTTCATATGCATATTTTTGTTCAGTAAATAACACAAAAGTGAGTGTCTGTCGAACCTTTTTCTTGAAAACTCTCTCAATTGGTAAAAAGACAGTTCATTTGGCATTGAAAAGAAAGAGTGGAGGAATATATTCTGGGAACGACATGAGAGGAAAACACCAACCTGCAAACAAAACATCTGATGCAAGTTTGGAGGCAGTAGGACAACATATTAAATCATTTCCAAAAATGGAATCTCACTATACAAGGCAGCGATCTAAAAGGGAGTATCTTGCTCAAGATCTTAGTATTAAAAAGATGTGGCAACTATACTGTGACATGTGTAAAGTAAAAGGTCTTAAAGCAGTGACTGAGAAGATGTACAGGGACATTTTCTGCCAGGAGTTCAATCTGTCTTTCTTTAAACCAAAGAAAGATCAGTGTTCAATTTGTAGTATTTACGAAAGTAAAAGAGCCACTGGAGAAGTATGTGAGGAAATTAAAGTTGACTATGATAATCAATTATTATCATCAAATGAGAAAGGTTCAAGCTAGGGAACAGAAAGAAATGGACAAACAACATGCTAAAGAGGATGCAAGTTCCCATGCTGCAACGTTTGACTTGCAAGCTGTTTTGTCAACTCTTTGTAGTTTGGTTGGCGAACTATATTACAAACGCAAGCTTTCTTGTTACAATCTGTCATTTTATTCGTTGGGAGATAAAAACGGGACCTGTTACTTATGGGATGAAACGCAAGGAGGAAGAGGTTCATGCGAAATAGCCACATGTGTGCAGACATACATTAACTCTGTCACCTCTAAATATTCATCAGTTAAATGATGTTATTACCTTTATTTATAAAGTTTTGTTATTACCTTTATTTATTAAAGAAATAACATTTTACTCTGATACCCGTGGCGGTCAAAATAGAAATAAGTTTGTTGCCACTGGCCTTTTACATGCAATTAATCAAAACGATGGACTTGAAATTGTGAATCAAAAATTCTTTGAAAGGGGGCATTCTCACATGGAGTCAGACTCAATCCACTCTACAATAGAGCACACAAAGAAGCGAACGAATGTATATGTTCCTTCCCAAAGGTATACTGTTATTTCCCTTGCAAGACGTAACAAACCTTACGTAGTAGTGCCAATGAAATATTCCGATTTTAAGGACTACAAGAATCTGTCAAAGACACATTGTCCAAACATGAAATACGCCACAACAGGATTGAAATTAAATTGGCTTAAAATTAAATGGATTCAAGTTCGAAAGTCGTCCAAAACCAGCATTTTCGTAAGTTACGATTTTGATCACAACAATCTAAATGAGGTTAAAGTACAATCATTAACAAGAGGAGTTGGTAGACCTAAACATTGGCCTGAGCATCTTGAACAACTATATTACAGTAAACTGCCTATTTCAACTTCTAAAAAGGCTGACCTTATTTCTCTCTGTGACTCTGGCATTACTCCATCTGAGTTCCACAGTTATTATAAACAACTTGACACATCAAAAAACATTAAAGACAAGATTCCTCTGCCTGACAATGAACTTTCAGATTGTGACACAGACGACAACTGAGGTGACAGTTTTCTCATTTCACAAAGACAAGTGTGAATTAGTTGTAGAACTTTTAGAATTAGAAATAAATAAAGGTAATAACAAAACTACCGAACTTGAATGATCAATCTCATAGTCCAGAGAAAATGACAAAAACGAATCAGTCATACCGGAGAACTGGTGGATCGCAATGGTCCTGACTTGGTACAGGCATTTCAAACGAAATGGTGGGTAAAACCAGGTTTTATGGCGCCAAACCTCCCTCTTCCATTGCGATCTTAGGATCCGGTAATGACCATAGAACACACATAGTTGTGATACACAATAGGGATATTGAGGTGATCATTTCAGTACAGCACACCAGTCAAACACTAATTAAAACAATTAACTATCATATCTTTTAACTCAATTTTGAACTTTTCTACTAGTGGCTGATAACGAAGAAAGAATTTTTTTAGTGATCGTATGAGACGTATTTTCTTATAGCCCTGCTTCAAAAGTCGGTCACGAAAAAACCGGTGTCTGATCAAAAAATCTGTGAAATGTGTGCAAGCTCTGGCATATCGAATAAGTTGAGAAATATAAACACCGTATGCAGGAGAAGTAGGTATATTGCTCTGTAGATTAGGAAAATTAATAATTTGAAAATTAAAATCGTCTCGTTTATCGTAAATTTTTGTACTGAGATGACCACCTGGGTCAAATTCGAGGTGCAAATCCAAGAAAGACGTGAAGCAATTAGATTCGGTGGTCTCTTTAATCTCCAATTCCGGAGGATATATTGAAGGAATCCAACTACCAAATGAAGTGTTATTGATAGAAAGGACATCGTCAATATATCTGAATGTAAGATTAAATGACCTTGCCTCTTTCATCTTCTTGTTCTTTACGAGTCCCTGAAGAAATTCAGTCTCGTAAGAGTATAAAAACAAATCGGCGAGGAGAGGAGCACAGTTTGTGCCCATTGGAATGCCAATTTGTTGTTGAAAAATCTCTCCTCTGAAGGTGACAAATATGTTGTCAATGAGGAAATCAAGCATACTGCAAACTTGTTCCAGTGATAAATGATAGGTTTAATTACATTGTTCTTCTGCAATAAGGTTCCATGTGTCATATGGAACCTTAATACCTTAGAAGTTTTCATATTTTTTATCAAGCAATAAGGTTCCATTTACTAATTGGTTAATTACTACTTAATTATCAAAATATTATATTATGTTTTTGCTTACCCATAAAGGACCTTCTTACACAGTTATGAAACAAAAAAGAAATTATTTAAGTTTAATGTAGAATTTTTTATCCTTTTGTTTAATTTAAATTGAAATATCATAAAATAACCAATTTTGCAGATGGCACCATTATGCACTCAGGTGTCGATATAAACCCTGGCCCGTGCAAAAAGTAAAATCGAACCAGAAAGCATACAATGAGATGTTTGTGACTACTGGGTCCATCTGAAATGCACGCCTATTACAATCAGCGAGTAAAATAAACTCTCTGAATGTGATGACCCATATTTCTGTCATATAAACTGCCAAGACCGATTGCGAACCTTTAGCGATTCTTTCTGTAGGTGGAATGAGTTTACATGAGTGTTTTATTCTATGTGAGTATTGATGTATATGTTTTGATAAGTAAGTGGTCATATAACTGTAATGATATGAAAAATATCTATAATTCATGAAAACCATATAAGATAAATGCGTTCTCATATAAATTTTAAAATTCTCATCAAGGCCTTTTTAACAACAATCAAGCAGAAATCTATCAAAACTGCATATTTTTTACCTCTGTATGATAAAATTGACACAATGGCTATACATTTTGCACATCAAATTTTTGCTACTCCGTTTTCATTATTTCAGCATACCAAAAGTAGTTTAATGCCCAAACTATGTTTTTTCTTCTGTTATTTTACTCACCAGACCCAAATGCTAGCATTCCGACCTGCTGTATGCTGGACTATGTATTATTTGTATGCTTTTTGTTTTTCAGGTCCGTATGCTAGCATTCCGACCTGTAGTCCGAGATTGCTCTGACGTCCTCGCCATTTTTCCAGCAAGCTGGTGCCGTGGAAAAATGGCGAGGACGTCAGAGCAATCTCGGACTATCCGACCTGATGTATGTTAGATTCTTTAATATGCGACATATTTCGGGTTTTCAGATCAAAATGCTAGCATTCCGCTCTGGTGTATGCTAAATTCTGTATAATTTGTTTGAATTTGATTTTTCAAGTCCGTATGCTAGCATTCCGACATGGTGTATGCTGGATTCTGTATTATTTGTATGATTTCTGTTTTTCAGGTCTGAATGCTAGCATTCCGACCTGGTGTATGCTGGATTCTATAATTTTAATAAGATTTTTGTTTTCAGGTCCGTATGCTAGCATTCTGACCTGCTGTATGTTTGGTTCTGTATTATTTATATAATTTTGGTTTCAGTTCAGGTCCCTATGCCAGCTTCCTAATTTGGATGTAGATGCTGCAAAATACGACATATTTAGAGCTGGCATTCCGATCAAGTGTTTGTATAATTGCTGGATTAATTCTGTGTTATTTATATAATTTAGGTTTTTCAGGTTTGAATGCTATCATCCCAACATGGTGTAATTTAATGATGTATTTCCTGGTTATAGGTCTGAACGCTAGCATTCCGGTTTTGGTGTATGAAGATTCGTTTTAGTACTGTAAAGTCATATTTTTCCATTTTCATAACTGCATCACGGTTTGATGGTTAATTTTCGTCTGTGCCTATGAGATATGATAAATAAAGACTATTTACATAGACTTTACACTCTCACATTGTATTTTTATCTGCAATTGGGCAATTTCACGAAATTCACATTTTCAGTTTTTGTCTAGATCACTACCTACAAACACAATTCAGTGTCGACGAATGATTAAAAATAACAACAAACCCAGACCATAGAAATGTCAATGTTACTTTAATACTTTAATGTTATATATTTTATATAATTTTTATATATACTTTGATGGTTGAACGAATGTAATTAATATGCAGGCATTATTATGTTAAATGTTTAAATTGTTTGTATTAAAAGAGAGACAGATTAATATAACCTAATTGCGTGTTTCCTAATCCTGTTGTTGTATTTTGTTCTATTTATATGTACATATGTTTGATAGTATCAATATAATATGTTTGAACTAATTAGAATATGATTTTTTGGTTGTTTATATCAAGAAACCGCAGAATTACAGATGTAGCAACTCTCATGGGAGATGCTCCAAGTACATCCGGGTCATCAGACATCTGAAAGTATAAAGTTTTAAAAAGTCAATTACCCTACACTATAACATCTGAACATAACATTACTTGGTAATCGGATTACACGTCAATTTGATCTGACTTACCTTGATATGTAAGGATAGTAAAGAAATAATCTCTTATTAAAACCGTTTTCCCCTTTTTAGGAGTTGACGTAGACGGACCAGGCCTAGGAGATGATGCTGAACCCTCAGAATCTGTTAACAAGTCGCCGGAATCCTAAAAAGGTAAGTAAAAAATAAAATGTAGTTAAATACCGCTCTTTTGTAGCTACTTACTGCTTTTTTGTTGTCAATTACCGCAAAAAAGTAGCCAGTTACTTAATCAAAACATGCGGTAAGTTGACTATTCTCTTAGCGGTACTTTGCTACATTGTAGCCTTTACCGGTCCAGTGTAGCCATTTACCGTAAAAAGTAGTCATTTCACCTAACAGTATTTTCGCGGTAAGTGGCTACACAAGTGCGGTAAGCGGCTACAAAAAAGCGGTAGTTGACTACCAAAAAAAGCGGTATGTGGCTACAAAAAAGCGGTAAGTTACTACATTTTGCGGTATTATGCAAAATATGGGTTTAACTAATTACTTTCATTCTGAATTGTTTGATAGGTGTTTTAACTTTTCATCAGGTAGGTATTTCTCAATTTGTATGTACTTGATGAAGCCTGGGTTGAAGGTTTACCGTTTGTAATGAATAAGTATTGTAGATTTACTGTTAAAACTTTTAAAAAATGTTGTACGAGTGTTGCTATAAAAGAAACAGTCATAAAGTGCTCAACAGTCACCTTATAATTGCTTAGGTGAAGGAATGAATAATTATATAAGTTACTCAGCATTCCCTCTTCCTCCTGTCTTTTTCTTTTTGACATCTTTTCTTTACTTTCCGCTTTCTTCAACAATCTAAGAAAGAAAAAAACACAATAGCGTTTGGTCTATTAGACAATTGTTTCTTACTTTCTGCAAATGCTTTAGTGAAAAGTGTGTATTGTATCAGGTAACTCGTAGAACACTCTTCAGACTTGTGAAATTAGTAAAAACAAAATGGACATACCTTTTGCGATGTTAGTTCCTTGGAGTCCAAACAGGAAAAGGATAAGATGTTAGTAATGCAGATACATAAAGGGACTCTTTCAAAGAATACAGAAAGATTGCAGTCTCAAAGATGTGAAATCATCAGCATTACAATTGAATACAAACCTCTTTTCATTTCATGTTGCCACCTTTTGAAATCAATATTGCATTTGGGATCAATTGTGTTTCTTTTAGGAGGAAAACAGTACATTTGAATTTCAGTTATTTTCAAGCGGTATTTTAACATTTTGCTTTACATTTTAATAATTGGTGTGTGGCAACCTTTTTACAAGATTTGAATTTTGCGGGTCCCGTATAGGCCCGCAGCAGAGCCTAGCTTGTCGTAAGAGGCGACTAAGGGTCTTGGGATTCTGACGTCGGGTCAGTGCTCAGCCCACAGAGCGACCAAATGTGTACCCTAGGTGGCTGAATAGGGTAGCCCTCGTCCGCGGGGGTTGTCAGGTCTATAATACGGAATCCCTGACCGCCGACCATAGTGGGCCAACGTGTGTGAAGAGTGCCACGCTTCATGCACGTAAAAGACCCCTTTGTGGACCGCCAAGTAGTGCACCACATAGGCTTAATTTTCCGCCCCTACCCACCTCTCCCCTTTTCCTGTGGTTCTTCAAAATTTACCAGTCCTTTGTGTCCCACCCCATTCCCATATTTCATTTATCATCATCATTTCATGTTCATTTTATCATCCTTTTCATGTTCATCGCCTGTAAATAACCTTTATAGCGTTGCATGGGCGTAAAACACCAACTCAATCACTCACTGAATTTTGCGGTATTGGCTACTTAAATAAGACTTTATGTAGGTTTACTAAAAAGAATATAGCTTTATTGTTTCTTTAGATATCTATGATCTGATTGTTGCTATCAGCAGCTGACCTGTTTGTCTATATGATAAATTCCTTATAACAATATTATTTACCGACAGTATCCATAGAAACATATCCAATCACTTTGATTAGACGAAAACAGCAGTAGAAAAGAAAAGTTTTTTTTTAATTGCCAACCAAAAAAAAGTGACTGAAGCGATTATCGTAATTTTTTGTATGTTCACTTGGCAGGTCAAAAGTAAACGTCATACCAAATTTCATGAGTTTATCTCGTGAAATAAGAGAATTGTCAAATTTCTAGTCCAAAAAATGAGTAAGAATTTTACTTGCTAGTATTTATATATCCCATTAGGGCTCATAGACGTCAAATTGTCAAATAAGACTTTTTCGCTGACCCAAAAATAATTGAAACATAATTTCGATCTAACAATGGACTGATTTATCAGCTCCCCAGTCAGTACTGGAAACAACTTTTAAAACATCAAGAGCTTTTAGGCATCTTGATTTTAACATTTTGATATGGGGGAGAAAGGAAAGTTTTCTGTCAAAAAGAACGCCAAGGAATTTTGATTCTTCAACTATCTTAATTTTTTGCCATATAAAAAGAGATCTGGATCAGGATGAAGTTTTCTTTTTTTACAAAAATGCATAGCAACAGTTTTACTCTCTGAAAATTTGAAACCATTTTCAAACATACCCAGAAGATGCAGGCGAGCACTATGTCAGTATCGAAGTTGAGCCTCTGTATCTTCACAGCGCTTTGATTAGAGATGTAAGAAATAGCATGGATCACACTACCAAGTCTGATATATTACAGGCAAATTCACTCAACCTTAATGGAAGAAATTCTACAATCACAACACAACTCAACCATCGATTAATAATGCAATACATGACGAAGAAGATGCTTCAAATGACAGTAGAAATCATGATCTTCAAATGGACAGTGATTGTTTGACTTCATAAAAACCTTTACATAGCAGTAGACATGGCAGATGGTCGTAAGTCTATTCGTGCTAAGTACGTAAGTAAATTGGACATTTTTTTTATATTTTATGAGCATGATTGAGTCTCAAACCCAGAAAAAAGCTAAATCAGGATCGGCTTTGGACGAATAATAAAGTTGTGAGTCAATCAAGCATGTATTTAAACGCGCAGTTGATTTGAAACCACAACCAATTCCTGAACTTATCTCCTCTCTCAAAAAGGTCGTTAAAGTTCATTTTGCGGATATTAAACGATCATTGTTTGGAACGGGAAACTACCAACTACATGGCTATTTTCAAAACTATGAAGTTACTCATCAGATTTGGTTCTCCAAATCCGCAGAAGAAAAGAATAAGCTTTATAAAAAACTTTTGATGGACGGTAAAAATAGAAACGTTACTCTTAAGTCAAAGTGTGGAAAATTAAAAGTGCCGATTCACCAAAGAGTTGCAAAGAAACCAAACCAACGCAAACGACCAAGGGCAAACAGAGCTGAAAAACGATATCTGTGATCAAATTAAATGTTATGTTTATCATTGATAAATCTTTTAGTAACGGTGTTTTTGTTGTTGTTGTTGTTGTATTTCACAATTAAAAAAAAGTAATGAGGGCAATTATGCATGACAAACAACAAACAAAGAAAAATTGCAGTTTTTTTTCTTAACAAAAAAAATAGTGTCATTAACCAATTACACAAAAAATGAGAAAAAAACGAAGCAAAGACAAGCACACGAAAAATTGTACAGGACACATGTATTTGGTTTTGATTCGTTTTGTCATGGTCTTGTTAACTTCTGTGGTATCCTGTTGCGCGGCGACATCAAAGGAGGTGACACGTGAACTAAACAATGTCTCACAGTTTCTTCTAATAAAGGTAATAACAAAACTACCGAACTTGAATGATCAATCTCATAGTCCAGAGAAAATGACAAAAACGAATCAGTAATACCGGAGAACTAAATTATAATTTCAAAATATATTTTTAATGTATATTTGTCTGATGAAATGAAACATTCTATACATCGAAAAGAAAATTTCAGAATCCTTCATTTAAATGGTCTTAGTGCACTAAGACCAGTCTTTGTAGTGTTTAGACGGTCCCGTTTGGAGAAAACTGTAGAATGTAGGAGCAATCACTCTCCATTCTGTCAATGAAGCATTGATAGAGAAAGATTTCAAATCGGCTAGAAATGTTCGTCTTAATATGGAATTTGTCGACTTTGCAGCTAGCGTAATTATTTCCCTTTGAATAGTTGTTAAAACATACTGAGTAAAAACATTTTTCAGCTCACTTAACTGTAGTTATAATTCCCTACAGTCAACAGTCTCTAAGTCATTTCCAATAAGAGCATCAAACAACTGTCTATATATCCCATTCATATTAGTAGGTTCACTAAAACTTTCCCGTGTCTGTAAAAAATATACAAACGTCATTGTTATCAAATAGAGTTTTTTGGCTTGTACCACTACTGTTGTCCACATGCTGTCGTTTAAAATGAACCAGATACTTGTCCATGTGACTGATGTTGCAGTATATTGACCCTTAAATTTTTTGCACTTCTCTTGCACATTTTCTGCAAACAGTGTCTGTGTGAGAATGCTCAGAAACCGTTACGTCCAAATATTGTTCCAATAAAACACAATAATCAGTCTTTACTGCTCCATGTCCAAATAATTTTTTTTTCTATCGTCACTTTTTTTAAACCTTATCTCCACAGACATATTATTTGTGTTGTTGGAGTGAATTTTATAAACATAAACATTTTTTCTAGGTGTAAGAGACTCTGCCCTTGACTTTCAGAATGCACTGTTATGTTTTCATAATTTCCACATTTTATTGTACATGTTGTTATTGACCTTATCATATTACACCTCATCATGGGCACATGGGGCTTATCTAAATTTGATCAGTATATCTGTCAGTCTTCAGTATCTTAATGAGATTTTAATCTGGTATGCTAAAACAGAGTAAACAAGTCCCTTTCTCCGACATATAATCACTAAACATATGTTGTCTCTTATAGCATATTTTCTTTATACCCCCTTATCAATAACATTATAAAAAAATAGAAAGGGAATTGTAGTAAGTCTATGATAAAAGCTTAATGAAAGCAATTTTAATAAAAATATTTTCCATCACATCTTCAAGCTGTCAGGAGCCAAAAATAGGCAGATCCGACAGCGTGTTCCTGATTACGTTCCCGTAAAATTAAAGAAATAAAAACTGATGACAAAAGACCTACTACTGGTACGAAACGATATGACAAATAAACAACATCAACTATTGCATAATTAGTTAGTTAGTTAGTTATTGTTTTACTCCCAAGCAGCACGATTTCGGCTATATCCGGGAGATGTTCATTGAAATGATAATGAAGTGGAGGAAATAGGGACACAAGGCCAAATGGGTAGGAGAATTTTGACTGCCACTGGAGTGATGGGTAGGGACGGGACATTTAGCCTCCTGCATGGGGATCCTACGGGTCCTACTCTTACCGAGATCTGCAGCAGGGTTCTTTAACGTGCGTGGAACGTGACATTTTTCCCCAACACGGTGCACCACTATGGTTTGCGGTCAGGTTTTCCGCACTATCGCCTGACGACCCCGCATCTCTCGATGTCAGGGATGCCCCATTCAACCACCTGGGGCACACATCCCAGTCGCTTTGTGGGCAAAACGGCCTGACTCCGATGTCAGGTTTCTGAGCGCTCTTTAGTGGACTTTTACCGACAAGCTTAGCGCTGCTGCGGGCCTATTCGCCTCTCGGGCCCCGCACGGGACAAAGACAAGTTTAAATTATCTAGAATTATGTATAGAAAGGTAAGTAGGTATATATAGTATGCATTTTTAATTTTTAAGCTAACAATAGGGATTTATACGTTGGTAATATATTTCGGGTTTGTAGAAAAAAAGGACCAAAAGGGGCTAAAACAGGTGTATTGACAAAACTGTTGTAGAATGTTATTCATACGATTTTGAAAATTATTTTTTTTATTGAATTCCTCCTTAAATTCTGTCAACTAAAAGTGTCAATGGTTTTGATATTCATTGCACCGTTAGATTGCTACAAGGGGTAAAAAAAGACAACACCCCCAAAAATCGACTTCTTTATTTGTGGTCCTATTTTTAAATTCTTTTTTTCATTGGAATCCTTGTGAAAATCTATGTCTACATTTTTCAATCAGATTTGCAATATCTCTTACCGTTTTTTTTAGAAATTGTGGGACGAAAGGGCAAACAATGTCATTGTTTAAATGTTTGTTTCAGCAAATAGTTTTACACAAAAAATAATTGTAGTCGTCTAGCCAATTGTCATGAAGTTTTGAATATGATGATTGATATTATATCCAGACACCAAACTTAAGAACTGAAAAGTCCTTGGTACATCGAGTCTTAAACTTAAATGACAGCATCCGCCATATCAACTCAACATTAGGATTTACATCAACCTGCTTCTCAACTGACAACAGTCATGCTGGACATCTAAATCCAAAAACAAGAACTGAAAAATTATTCCGGCAGACACTTTCAACTTTAAACTATATGTGGATGGTATGTATTCACCCTTGCGATCTGCTTGCTGAAGTTTGGCCAAAAAAGATCAAACAACAGATTATTGTAGACTGCTACAGGACATAGGCCTACTGGACAAAGGTGGGGCATCCACAACTGACCAGTAGATCTATCGGAACGCAAATAGTAAAAATAAAGAAAAAAAAGAAGATAAAGATAAAGAAATACTGCTCAAGATGGCTGTCGCATTATCGAAGCAACCACAAACATCCCGGTTGATGTCTCACACACACAATGATGCTCTGAATTACACTCTAAATGTGGAAAAAAAACCTTGCTGAAGAAATTTGAAGACACCAAACGCAGAACCATAACATGCAGTTTTTACAAAAGATGGATTAAAAGCAAGATTGGACGCTGTGACAATCGAGCTACTCAGATACGCCTTTGAACTGTTCATACAAGAAGAACAAAACACAGGAGGATGGACATCTACCTGCCATACAAAGAATAAGGATAATAACATCGTTCATAACACATACTTCTTGAAAGACAAAGACGACAAAGGATATACCATTAAAATGTATAGGATAAAATCTTCCATTTTTGTAAACGGCGAGAAACTAAGTATATTCGTAAATCGACACATGAAGAAAATATCAGAAAAGTTAGACAGCATACAAGTGTGAATAATACAACAGGTACCCTGGTGAATGTACTGTAATGCATGTGTTCTGTGTAAATAATACAACAGGTACCCTGATGAGCGTACTGTATAACAAGCGTTCTGTGGTAATAATATCACAGGTACCCCGGCGAACATCCTGTATTAAAATAGGTACCCTGGTTACGGTGAACATACTGTATTACAGGTGTTCTGTGTAAATCATACAACAGGTACTCTAGTGAATGTACTTTATTACAGGTGTAATATTTGAATAAAAGCACAGGTACCCTGGTGATTGTTTCGTAATTCAGGAGTTCTGTGTCAATAACACCACATATACCCTAGTGAATGTACTGAATTGCAGGTCTACTGTGTGAATAAAATCACAGGTCACCTGGTAAACGTTTTGTTTTACAAGTGTTGTGTGTAAATAATACCACAGGTACCTTGGTGAACTTACTGAATTACAGGTCTACTGTGTGAATAAAACCACACGTGACCTGGTGAACGTACTGTTTTACAAGTGTTCTTTGTAAATAATACCACAGGTACCTTGGTGAACTTACTGGATTTCAGGTTTACTATGTGAATAAAACCACATGTGCTGTATTACAGGTGTATTATGTGAATAATACCACAGGTACCCTGCTGAACGTACTGTATTACAGGTGTACTATGTGAATAAAACCACAGGTACCCTGGTGAATGTACTGTATTACATGTGTTCTGTGTAGTGAGTGAGTGAGTTGGTGTTTAACGCCCGTGCAACGCTATATAGGTTATTTACAGGCGATAAACATGAAAAGGATGATACAATGAACATGGAATACAAATGACAACAAAGTTCCAGACAAATTTTGCTACGCCTGACGCGCGTTTCGTCTATTCCAGACTCATCAGAGGCGCTCTACCAAAAATATTGAAAATGCCAAACACTGTATGAATATGAAGAGCATAGAACAGTATAACCAAAAGTACCAAACTGGGGAACCAAATTCTTACTAAAATATTCAACCTATGTCTGGGGTAGGATGAACCTTAGTGTTTAGACAATTTTGAAATTTAGACGGATAATTTAAAGTTTTGATGTATTCTCATCTGAACTCCATCTATTTGTACTGACCCCTTCCCTTTATTTAGTGTTTCATCGACCCTTACATTTATTGTATGATTTTGTACTAACCCTAACCCTATCTAAATATTTTAACCCCTATCCTTAATTGTGTGTTTAATACTAGTTCTAACCCTAATTATATGTTTTACACTAACCTTAACCCTAATTGTACGCTTTTGTACTAGACTAATCATAAATGTATTTTTTGCACTAACCCCTACCACTTATTTTGCGATTTCATCGACTATAACCCTAATTGTAAAATTTTGTACTAACCCTTACCCTAAGTGTTTCTTTATATGCTTACCCCTAACCCTAACTCTGTGATTTATACTAAACCTAACCCTAAATATATGTTTTACACTAACCCTAACCCTAATTGTATGTTGTTGTACTATACCTTTTCATAAATGTTTTTTGGTCCAACCCCTATCCCTAACTTTGTGTTTTCACAGACCCTAACGGTAACCCTAATTGTACGTTTTTGTACTAACCTTTACCTGAAATGTATCTCTTTGTACTAACTCCTACCCCTTATTTTGTGTTTTCATCGAACCTAACCCTAATTAAGTGTATCTTAATATGCTAACCCCTTACCCTAATTGTGTGTTTTATACTAAACCTAACCCTAATTATATGTTTTACACTAACCTTAACCATAATTGTACGTTTTTGTACTAATCTTAACCTGAACTGTATCTCTTTGTACTAACCCCTACCCCTGATTTTGTGTTTTCATCGAATTTAACCCTAATAGTATGATTTTGTATTTACCCTAATCCTAAGTGTATCTAAATATTTTAACCCTTAACCCTCATTGTGTGTTTTATACTAGTCCTAACCCGAATTATATGTTTTACAATAACCTTAACCCTAATTGTACGTTTTGTTACTAACCCTTATCATAAATGTATTTTTTGTACTAATCTTAACCTGAACTGTATCTCTTTGTACTAACCCCTACCCCTGATTTTGTGTTTTCATCGACTATAACCCTAATTGTATACTTTTGTACTGCCCCTAACCTTATATGTATCTTTATATGCTAACCCCTGCCCCTAACTGTGTGTTTTATTTTAAGCTTAACCCTTATTATATGTTTTACACTTACCCTAACCCTTATTGTATGTTGTTGTACTAACCCTTTTCATAAATGTTTTTTGGTCCCACCCCTAACACTAACTTCGTGTTTTAAAAGACCCTAACCGTTACCCTTATTGTACGTTGTTGTACTAACTATAACCTAAAATGTATCTTTTTGTACTAACCCTTACCCCTTATTTTGTGTTTTCATCGACCCTAACCCTAAATGTATGATTTTGTACTTACCCTTACCCTAAATGTATCTTAATATGCTTACCCCTAACCCTTAGTGTGTGTTTTATACCATACCTAATCCTAATTATATGTTTTACACTAACCCTAACCCTAATTGTACGTTTTTGTACTAACCTTTACCTGAACTCCATCTATTTGTACTGACCCCTTCCCTTTATTTAGTGTTTCATCGACCCTTACATTTATTGTATGATTTTGTACTAACCCTAACCCTAAGTCTATCTAAATATTTTAACCCATATCCTTAATTGTGTGGTTTATACTAGTTCTAACCCTAATTAAATGTTTTACACTAACCTTAACCCTAATTGTACGCTTTTGTACTAGACCTAATCATAAATGTATTTTTTGCACTAACCCCTACCACTTATTTTGCGATTTCATCGACTAAAACCCTAATTGTATACTTTTGTACTAACCCTAACCCTAAGTGTATCTTAATATACTAGTGAGTGAGTGAGTTGGTGTTTTACGCCCGTGCAACGCTATATAGGTTATTTACAGGCGATGAACATGAAAAGGATGATAAAATGAACATGAAATGATTATGATAAATGAAATATGGGGTGGGATGGGAAACAAAGGACCGGTAAATTTTGAAGAACCACAGGAAAATGGGAGAGGTTGGTAGGGGCGAAAAATTTAGCCTATGTGGTGCACTACTTGGCGGTCCACAAAGGGGTCTTTTACGTGCACGGAGCGTGGCACTCTCCACGCACGTTGGCCCACTATGGACGGCGGTCAGGGTTTCCGTATTATAGACCTGACAACCCCCGCGGACGAGGGCCACCCTATTCAGCCACCTAGGGTACACACTTGGTCGCTCTGTGGGCTGAGCACTGACCCGACGTCAGAATCCCAAGACCCTTAGTCGCCTCTTACGACAAGCTAGGCTCTGCTGCTGGCCTATTCGCCACCCGGGCCCCGCACGGGACTCTTAATATACTAGCCCCTAACCCTAATTAAGTGTTTTATACTAACCCTTACCATATGTTTTACACTAACCTTAACCCTAATTGTACGTTTTTGTACAATCCTTTACCTGAACTGTATCTCTTTGTACTAACCCCTTTCCCTTATTTTGTTTTCATCGACCCTAACCCTACTTGTATGATTTTGTACTTAACCTAAGCGTATCTTAATGTGCTAGCCCCTAACCATAATTGTGTGATTTATACTAAACCTTACCCTAATTATAGTCCCGTGCGGGGCCCGGGTGGCGAATAGGCCCGCAGCAGAGCCTAGCTTGTCGTAAGAGGCGACTAAGGGTCTTGGGATTCTGACGTCGGGTCAGTGCTCAGCCCACAGAGCGACCAAGTGTGTACCCTAGGTGGCTGAATAGGGTGGTCCTCGTCCGCGGGGGTTGTCAGGTCTATAATACGGAAACCCTGACCGCCGACCATAGTGGGCCAACGTGTGTGAAGAGTGCCACGCTTCATGCACGTAAAAGACCCCTTTGTGGACCGCCCAGTAGTGCACCACATAGGCTAAATTGTCCGCCCCTACCCACCTCTCCCCTTTTTCCTGTGGTTCTTCAAAATTTACCGGTCCTTTGTGTCCCACCCCATCCCCATATTTCATTTATCATCATCATCATTTCATGTTCATTTTATCATCCATTTCATGTCCATCGCCTGTTGATAACCTATATAGCGTTGCACGGGCGTAAAACACCAACTCACTCACTCACTCACTACCCTAATTATATGCTTTACACTAACCCTAACTAGATGAGTTTGTACTAACCCTAACACTAAGGGTATCTTAATATGCTAAACCCAAACCCTCATTGTGTGTTTTATACTAAACCTAACCCTAATTATGTTTTTCCACTAAACTAAACCCTAATTGTACGTTTTTGTATAACCTTTACCTGAACTGTATTCTGTTTGTACTGACCCCTACCCTTAATTTAGTGTTTTCATCGACCCTAACCCTTATTTTATGATTTTTGTCCATGTTGATGCTGCATACCAAATATCAAGAGGCTGTGATTAGTAGTTGCTAAGAAAACTGTTACGAAAATTTTCTACTATTGGACATTGTTTTCAAAAATTAACTAAGTGGGTAAACAGGAAGTAGATAAGGGACAGACCTGAAATCGCATCCCACGTTATGGGATCTCAGCCTGATACTGTTTACAAAATATCAAGTGGCTATGATAAATAATTGCTGAGAAAATTGTTACGAAAATTATCTACTATTGGACATTATTGTCAAAAATTAACTAAGTCTGTAAACAGGAAGTAGGAGACCGACAGACCTGTTATCACATCCCACGTTATGGGACCTTATCCTGATACTATATACCAAATATCAAGTGGCTGTGATTTATAGTTGCTGAGAAAACTGTTACGAGTGAGTGAGTGAGTAAGTGAGTTGGTGTTTTACGCCCGTGCAACGCTATATAGGTTATTTACAGGCGATGAACATGAAAAGGATGATAAAATGAACATGAAATGATGATGATAAATGAAATATGGGGATGGGGTGGGAAACAAAGGACCGGTAAATTTTGAAGAACCACAGGAAAAGGGGAGAGGTGGGTAGGGGCGGAAAATTTAGCCTATGTGGTGCACTACTTGGCGGTCCACAAAGGGGTCTTTTACGTGCATGAAGCGTGGCACTCTTCACACACGTTTGCCCACTATGGTCGGCGGTCAGGGTTTCCGTATTATAGACCTGACAACCCCCGCGGACGAGGGCCACCCTATTTAGCCACCTAGGGTACACACTTGGTCGCTCTGTGGGCTGAGCACTGACCCGACGTCAGAATCCCAAGACCCTTAGTCGCCTCTTACGACAAGCTAGGCTCTGCTGCGGGCCTATTCGCCACCCGGGCCCCGCCCGTTACGAAAATTTTCTACTATTGGACATTATTGTCAAAAATTAGCTAAGTCTGTAAACAGGAAGTAGGTGAGCGACAGACATGAAACAGCATCCCACGTTAAGGGACCCCCACCCTGATGCTGTATACCAAATATCAAGTGGCTGTGATTAGTAGTTGCTGAGAAACTGGTAAAAGCCGCCTCTGGTACCGAGCAGCCTTGGTTTGTCTACACCAGTTCGGATGTTCTCTCATAGTTGAAGCCAACGGGTGGTCCATATATGACGATGGAGCCCCAGCAAAGAAAAGTCAAGGGTCCAAGCAGTGCTCATTATAAGATAAGGTCCTTTCCAATGAAATTTTAAGTGTGTGGTTTTCCATGTTCCAGTGGGTTTAGGGCAGTATATTTCGGCGGTATGGTCAGGTCCATGAAGGTCAATTGCTAGAGTAGTTGAGAATGCTGGTGATGAAAGTGATTTCTGAGGTGAGCGGGCTTCTGGTAGGAATGGTGGGTCACTGAGTGAGTACCCACCAAATACAGGAGATGCAGGATCAGCCAGCTACTTGGAAAATAGTTGAGAAGAAGGTATCATCTGCAGGTCAGGTGGTAGACTAGCAGGTCCTGTCTTTAGTCTTTTGATGGAGAATGGTGTCCTTGTGGACATACGTAATAGTTCTGAGAAGTCGGGCATCTCCTGGTCTAGACTTTCCATCTGTTGAGCTGCTTTTGCTTTTGTGGGCTCAGTGCAGCTGGTTTTTGGCTTATACATATTACGGCAGGTGTGACCACCACGGACGGCATACTAACATCATGGACAGGGGTATCCGCTAGAACAAACTTGGGAGGTAGTCTGGAGACCTGGATGATACTGGGATGTCAGTATGGCATCTCTTATAGTGGTTGTCTAATCTGTAGCTGTCATAGATCGAACATCTCCAAGATACCCCTAGATACGGCTTTAGATGATCAACATGTACATTGATTGAATTGCTAGTTGATGTTTCCTGAATATAATGTGTTATTAATAATTTTATATGGCCCTATCCAACCAAAACCTAACTTTAAATTTGCTGTAGGAGGATACCATCTCCAAACGAAATCATTTATTTCAAAAGCACTCTGTTTTATACCCCTATCATAATTGACTTTCTGACGTTTAGCAGCTTTTTGAAGATTATCTCTAGCAAAGTTAAATGTTACTCCAAGAGTATGATTAAGCCACTGAACATATTCAATTGGGCAATCAATTTCATTGGAATTTGAATTTCCTGCTATTAAGTCAAGGGGAAACGACGTTTCCCTGCCGAACATCATTTTGAAATGTGAAACTCCTGTTCACTAGACCTATATACAATAAGAAGATAAGGCAAATGATCATCTCAATCATTCCTTTGTTTATTTACAAATGATTTCAACATAGTTTGTAGAGTTTTATTTAACCTTTCAACTAAACCATCGCTTTGTGGTCTATATGGATTTTTCTACTCCTAACTTTAAGCATCCTCGGAAACCCAGGGGTTCTTCATTCGCACACTCGTTTCCGAGGATGAACTTTAAGCAAACATTTTAAACAAATCTGATTCAAATTCTCTTCCTTGATCAGAATGTAATTGTTAAGGCATGCCAAATCTACAGAAAAAAATTGTTACAACTTTATCAGCGACTGTTAAAGCATTATGATTAGGGACAGCATAAGCTTCACACCACTTGATGAAATAGTCACATAAAACTATAATATATTCATTTCCATCATTTGTTACAGGACATAGACCTACGATGTCAATACCAACTCTTTCAAGGGGAAACCCTACTTTTGCTTGTTGAAGTGGATATCTGCCTAATCCTGGACCTGGTTTGACTTGTGCACAAGCTGAACAGCTCTTAACCCAAGCAGAAATGTCTGAAGTCATACATGGCCAATAAAAACGTTTTTTAATTGAACTGATGGTTTTATCCCTCCCTAAATGACCTGATATTCTATTATTATGATTTTTTTCATAATTTCATCTCTTAACTCTTAAGGAGCTACAAGCACATATTGGCTATCCTGTTTTAAATATCAGACTTCATTTTTTATTTCTAATAGTTCCCACAGACTCCATTGATTTCTTACTTCATAAGAACAATCAGACACCTCTTCTTTACTTGGTTTACTTTGGGACTTACTTTTAAGTTCAATAACTTTCTTTAAACATGAATCCTCATCTTGCCAAGTCTTAATTTGTTCATGTGTCCAAGTATTCAACCAGTTTGGGCTTGCGTCTTCAGAAATTTCAACAATAAATAGAGTTTGATCTGTCTGAACACTTTTAGATTCTGAATTAAATGTTTTATCCTGACTTATTGAGGAACAAATATTTTCTGTGTTAACTTTAATTTAATATATAAATTTCGTCTATTCAAGACTCATCAGAGGCGCTCTACCAAAAATATTGAAAACGCCAAAGACTGTATGAATATGAAGAGCATAGAACAGTATAACCAAAAATACCAAATTGGGGAACCAAATTATTAATAAGATATTCAACCTATGTCTGGCGTAGGAAGAACCTTAGGGTTTAGACATTTTGAAATTCAGACGGATAATTTAAAGCTTTGATGTATTCTCCAACTCAAAAGTGTTGGTACCGGAGCGGGCTAACCTCGGGGAATTTAAACTCCACCAGCAGTACTAACCTTCACGTGTGTTCGGAATACAAATGGCAACAAAGTTCCAGACAATAAATTTTGCTACGCCTGACGCGCGTTTCGTCTATTCAAGACTCATCAGAGGCGCTCTACCAAAAATATTGAAAATGCCAAAGACTGTATGAATATGAAGAGCATAGAACAGTATAACCAAAAATACCGAATTGGGGAGCCAAATTATTACTAAGATATTCAACCTATGTCTTGGGTAGGAAGAACCTTAGGGTTAAGACAATTTTGAAATTTAGACGGATAATTTAAAGCTTTGATGTATTCTCGTCCCGTGCGGGGCCCGGGTGGCGAATAGGCCCGCAGCAGAGCCTAGCTTGTCGTAAGAGGCGACTAAGGGTCTTGGGATTCCGACGTCGGGTCGGTGCTCAGCCCACAGAGCGACCAAGTGTGTACCCTAGGTGGCTGAATAGGGTAGCCCTCGTCCGCGGGGGTTGTCAGGTCTATAATACGGAAACCCTGACCGCCGACCATAGTGGGCCAACGTGTGTGGAGAGTGCCACGCTTCATGCACGTAAAAGACCCCTTTGTGGACCGCCCAGTAGTGCACCACATAGGCTAAATTTTCCGACCCTACCCACCTCTCCCCTTTTTCCTGTGGTTCTTCAAAATTTACCGGTCCTTTGTTTCCCACCCCATCCCCATATTTCATTTATCATCATCATTTCATGTTCATTTTATCATCCTTTTCATGTTCATCGCCTGTAAATAACCTATATAGCGTTGCACGGGCGTAAAACACCAACTCACTCACTCACTCATTGATGTATTCTCAAACTGCCGGAGCGGGCTAACCTCGGGGAATTTAAACTCCACCAGCAGTGCTAACCTTCACATGTGATTACATGGGTTACAACTTTTTAGTGGTGTGATATTATGATTTCATTGGGACGCTGTATCAAAGAAATTCAAAACAACGATGTCGGGACTACTACACATTAGCTGATGTTAAATAAATCAAAACTCAAAATTACATGCCTCATGTGACACATATTTTATATCGGAGTGAATAAAGAACATTGGATACAAAACCATACATTTGGTACGGAATTGACACAATTGATACCAGACTGAAATTAATTTGTCCTGGTGTTTGGGTTTCGGTGACGGTAAAAGCTGTTCCAGAATTGATTTTGGAGGTGAGAGGGGATTCAAGAGACATATGACGGCCATGGGTGGTAGGTGTCTGAAAAATATTTTATTTGGATAAAGCAAACAGCCATTACATACATGTTAGAAATGAGATGATCTTTTTTAAAGGGAAAAAGAAACCGACCGGTGAAATAGTCATCAAACATCTGATGGAGGGATTTTTTGAATACACAGACTTCATAGATAAAAAGGGGTCAAGATCTTTTTCAGAATCTCCTGTGTACAAATCTCTCATGCGTAAGTAAACAATTCTTGAACATTTAGTGTTTGAATGGGTCAGTTTGTCTCTTCCTTCATCCTGACCTTTGTTTTAAGTTAATATTCCATGAATAAGGTATGCTATCATCATGAAACATTATCTACATATTTGCCAGATATTAATGAGAATCTGAGATATGGCCACACAGAATTAATTGTTCTTTGGACAATTAAATTTTAAAATGGGAGCAATTGAGCGAAATTTATTTTATTAATTTTCATCTTGTTGACGCAACTGCTCTAACTACTGAATCAGACTTAACCGAACTTGGTAGGTAATTAAGGACACCATATGTAGTTGGTTCAATTCAATTAACCAAATTCTATAAACCCAAAAATTATTACAGTAAATACCTATGATGAATTAATTTTAAAGGTGCACATTTTACATAATATGCGAATTATTCAATGTGTACCTTATGATTTAATGATGACTTCAACTTTCCCTTATTGTGTAGCAGTCCCGTGCGGGGCCCGGGTGGCGAATAGGCCCGCAGCAGAGCCTAGCTTGTCGTAAGAGGCGACTAAGGGTCTTGGGATTCTGACGTCGGGTCAGTGCTCAGCCCACAGAGCGACCAAGTGTGTACCCTAGATGGCTGAATAGGGTGGCCCTCGTCCGCGGGGGTTGTCAGGTCTATAATACGGAAACCCTGACCGCCGACCATAGTGGGCCAACGTGTGTGGAGAGTGCCACGCTTCATGCACGTAAAAGACCCCTTTGTGGACCGCCCAGTAGTGCACCACATAGGCTAAATTTTCCGCCCCTACCCACCTCTCCCCTTTTCCTGTGGTTCTTCAAAATTTACCGGTCCTTTGTGTCCCACCCCACCCCCATATTTCATTTATCATCATCATTTCATGTTCATTTTATCATCCTTTTCATGTTCATCGCCTGTAAATAACCTATATAGCGTTGCACGGGCGTAAAACACCAACTCACTCACTCACTCACTATTGTGTAGCAACATTCTGTCTGCTCCAGTTTATGGAGTTTTTGTATAACATTTGATTAGTTACTCCAGAGCTTGCCGGAATTACACAAATTTCATTGGAAGAGCTGACACAAAAATTGGCAACACAGTGTTATGTTGCTTCTCAGTCGCTGTCTTAACTTAAGACATTTTACAGAAAAGGCCATGCACTCGTGGACACAATCCAGGAAATTAGCATTCACGTGCCCGATTTTTTGGTTATTGTTCCATTTATATAATATAAATTTCCTCTCAATTTTACTTGCCCGAAAGTATTTTTACTGACCAGGGGCAAGTGGGCCAGTGCTAATTTCGCAGATTGTTAAGACAAATATGGATGAGCGCAGATGTTTATGTTGGTTTGTCATAGGGTTTTGTTTGCCTTCCTGCACCGGAATTGACAACTGAATTGAAAATTGGCAGCGTGACAGGTGTTCAATAGCAAGCAGCCAGAACTGCTTACTGTTTTGGAGCACCTGAGTTCACTCTCAATATGACTTAAGTTCATGTTGTAGATTACCTTTGGTTGCTTCTGTGATTGTAATGTACTTTGTTTAATTGTGCTGTTCTCATTCATGTTCACAGGAATCGTCGTTGCCCAATCAGATTTTTGACACTCGAATGCCCTTTTGGTGCCTCTTTGCTTCGTTGTTATACCTTTCTGTCGACAATTCATTACCTTGGCTTTAGTCTGTGCCCTAAAGTCAGCCATCTTCCTGGCACAGTAGCTGAAGGCTACTCTCAGCATCTCCTGACTGTCAACTTCAGGCATTAGTCTTCTTCTGAGAGATGTTACCTTTTTCTGTAATTGAATACAGAATAGATAAAAAAATATTACATCAATCACTGATTCATATCCTTTGTTTGTGCTGATTTGAAAGAGTATAACTTAGGAACGTAAAATATGACATGAATATATGTCCAATAGATAGGATCCCTTCTCTTCATTCTTACTACCTTAATAATTATGTTCCCCAAACGAAGTTCGGGAACATATTGTTTTTACTCCGTTTCTTATTATTCTTCTTCTGACGCACTCTAAAAATGCTTGTCCGAGTATAGCCGAAGAGATGTGAAGACTGAGCTTTATGAAACTTTCCACAGTGGTAGGGCACATATCACAGGTGTGAACAACGTTTTCAAAATTTTCAAAATGGCCACAGTTTCCGAGTAAACAGCGAAAGTTCATTATATAGGACATTGCTATATCGCGGTAACCTAGGTGGTGAGGTTAGTTAGTTATTGCTTTACTCCCAAGCAGCGCGATTTCGGCTATATCCGGGAGATGAACATGAAAGTGGTGATACAATGAACATGAAATGATGATGAAGTGGAGGAAATAGGGACACAAGGCAAATCGGGTAGGAGAGTTTTGACTGCCACTGGAAAAGGGAGTGATGGGTAGGGACGGGAAATTTTGCCTCCTGCATGGGGATCCTACGGGTCCTACTCTTACCGAGACCTGCAGCAGGGTTCTTTAACGTGCGAGGAACGTGACATTTTTCCCAACACGGTGCACCACTATGGTTTGCGGACAGATTTTCCGCATTATCGCCTGACGACCCCGCATCTCTCGATGTCAGGCCTGCCCCATTCAACCACCTGAGGCACACATCCCAGTCGCTTTGTGGGTAAAGCGGCCTGACCCCGATGTCAGTTTTCTGAGCGCTCTTTAGTGGACTTTTACCGACAAGCTTAGCGCTGCTGCGGGCCTATTCGCCTCCCGGGCCCAGCACGGGATCCTAGGTGGTGAGGACCTTGAAACTTGGTAGGATTATAAAGCTTGATAAGTACTACAAAAATATCAAAAAAAATTTGAAGCGATATTTACGATTTTTCCGAAAAATGACAAAATGTAAATTTAAAAATCCAAGATGGCCACCACAATTTAAAATTACTTAAGTACCACTTTTTATAAGAACCATGCAAAAAGCGATTCATGGGTGGAAAGCCTACACCACTTTATTTTTGGTATGTTACTCCAACTAGCACCCTGATTCAATATTTTGTACTCTTTTACCAAACACCCAAACAAGCGTTGGTCCTTAGAGAAAAAAAATATTTAAAATGCATTGGACAATTGTAAGAAAGGGAGGTAACTCTTAAAACTGTCAATAATTTCAATAGAAACCATTGTAACAAAATGGCAAAATTTCTCCCAGGACCAGACAGTTATGAGCAAATTGTTAGTTATTTCTTATTTTGTATACTTTGAACTATCTTTTGTTAAAATGAAACCACTGTGGCCTTTTTATCAATGAACCACTTTTCTTCAATTTTGCATGATTCTTAGGTGGAGTACTACTTAAATTTTGATACAAATTAATATTCCGGTAGATTTTGATGTTGCGAGTAATACTCCACATCAGAGGTGTCTATTAGGACTTCGAAATTTTTAAAATGGCCGCTTTTTTTATAAAAAGCAAAAGTTCATTATATAGGACATTGACATATCTCAGTAACCCAAGTGATGAGCACCTTGAAAATTTGTGGTATTATAGAGCTTGATAACTACTACATAATTTTTTTTTTTTTTAAATTAAGAAATATTTACAGTTTTTCCATAAAATGCCAAAACTTGAAATTTCTAAATCCAAGATTGCCGCCAAAATTGAAGAATTCCTTTATTTTTATTAAAATTGGTATTCTGGTAGATTTTGATGTTCCTAGTAATATTCCACATCAGAGGTGTGCATAACGTTTTTGGAACTTACAAAATGGTTGCCGTTTCGGAGTAATCAGTGAAAGTTTATTATATAGGTCATTGCTATAGCTCGGAAACCTAGGTGGTGAGGACCTTGAAACTTCGTAGGATTTTAGAGCTTAATTAGTACTACAAAAAGGCAGTATTTTTGCCGCTTTAAGGTACATCCTGTTTGTTTGAGGACCATCTGTGACGGCTGCCGTCTCAATCAGTCCTCGTTTAATATGATTCCAGAACTTTTTTGTCTGTGTTTGTGGTGTAGTGTAGTATTCTTATGTACAGTGATAATCAATGTTGTAAATTAAATAAGTATTAAAACACTCAATAGTGTTTATAACTGAACTTCTATGTCAGAATCCCCAAAGGAAAGGGCTTTTGGCATACCTCTCTGTCAAGTATTCATTAAGTAGTTTCTAATAAAACAATAGCACAATTAAATTGATAATTTTAACATTATATGTACATGTATATGAAAAGTGTAAAAAGTTTTTGCTTTATTTAGTTTGAATGTTGAGTTGGCAGCTCAGGGGGAGGTTTGATTTTATCAATTCCTGCCATTTTTGTCTCGCCTGCGAAGCAGAGCGGGACATAGGTGTTACTTTACCGGCGGCGGCGTTAACTTTTTGGAAAAGTTTAATGAGCACCTCCATATCTCAAGAACTATAAGTCCTAGGTTGATGAAACTTGGTATGCATATGCCCCAGTAATAGCTTAGCACAGTTGCATCCCCATCGTTTGACTTTGACCTTGATTTTCCGGTTGAGTGACTTTGACAATTTTCAATACATATGATAGCAATGGAAAAGTTTTGCGAGCACCTCCATATCTCAAGAACTATAGGTCCTAGGTTGATGAAACTTGGTATGCATATGCCCAAGTAGTAGCCTAGCACAGTTGCATCCCCATCTTTTGACCTTGACCTTTATTTTTTGGTTGAGTGACTTTGACAATTTTCAATACATATGATAGCAATGGAAAAGTTTTGCGAGCACCTCCATATCTCAAGAACTATATCTTTTGACCTTGACCTTGGTTTTCCGGTTGAGTGACTTTGATTATTTTTATTGCATATATTTGCAATGTTTAAGTGACTTTGATTATTTTTATTGCATATATTTGCAATGTTTAAGTTCTATAAACATCTTTTGATCTCAGAAACTGAACATCCATGTAAATTCAAAATATAGTGGAAGTAAGAAAGAATAATTGTTTCTGATGGTGCCGGCAGGCGAGACATACTATAGTGTTAACTCTTGTTTCCTTTTTAAATTCTTTTATCAAGACAATAAATGGACTAGTTGCCAAAATGAAAAGAAAAATTCTATAATTTAATATATTAAAATCTCTGGATAATGTCCTGTCTGATCCTCCGTCCCTGTCATTCTGCACCAGTGTTTCTGGTCATCAGGCAGTGGAACCCTGTTGTCTATGGCTTTGTTGTGCAGCTTGCAACAAGTTTCAATTAGGGGGACTGAATTGCAAGCATCCTCCAGTTTTATGAAGACATCTGTAATAAAAATCATAAAATACAAGTTGTGCAAAATATATCACAATTTCCTTCTTGTATTCTGTCATTTGTAATTTTCAGTGTTATAGCTCAGCAATAATTTGGATATTTATATCCCTATTATGTAGGAATAACCGGAGTTTAGGAGTTGTCTTTTTCCTGTGTACATGTCCTTCAAATCCTTATAGATTAAAAAAGCAACGAGGTGCCAATGCAGCATTCGAAAACATTTAGTTTCACACTTGTTAAATTGATCTTCTGTCGAAATGATTTTATTGTGTGTTGTTTTGTGTCTTGTCAATAGGGATTTTGTTTGGATTTTTTTGTTTTGTTGAACATTTTTTTCAACATAATTATGTTGAGATTTTGGCCTCTCAACTTTGTGATTAACCTCCGTGTTTTGATTTGGTTTTGGAAATCCATACAAGATGTGTGTAGTACCATAGGGGTCATTTATTCTGAGATCTGCCAGTCATATCAAATGAATTAAGATATTTATAGAATACATAACATTATATTATTTATAGATATCATATTTAAGACGATGACAACCAAGAGAAATGACAAACACAAGAAATGAAAAGAATTAAGAAAAAAAATCAAACAGACAGAACAAAGCTTTACCAAAAACAACAAAGCAAAAACAAAAACAATTCTTGAGAAAAAAAATATTTATTGTCTTTGTGTCCATAATGGCGGATGTTAATCCCGTCATCAAGGATCCATCTTTCATCGTCAAATGGCACCAATGACCGTTTTTTTTACGACCGCAAAAAATTTGCGGACGTATTATGGTATGATGCTGTCGTCGTCGTCGTCGTCGGTGTCTGTTAACTTTTTAGTGTTTCCACAATAACTTTAGTTCCAGTTATCCGATTAATATGAAACTTTACAATGATGTTCCTTACCATAAAAGGATGAATGGGATTGATTTTGGGGGTGCCCTCATTTTTCGTTTAGAAATTAGGGGCCAAAAAATACTACTTTTTTGTTTGTTTCAACAATAACTTTAGTTCTAGTTAACAAATTGCTATGAAATTTGACAGTGATGGTCCTTACCATACAAGGATGAATAGGATTGATTTTGGGGGTCCCCCTTTTTTTGTTTCGAAATTAGGGGCCCAAAAGGGGCAAAAAATTCAAATATTTTACTTGTTTCCACCATAACTTTGGTCCTAGTTGGCCTATTGCTGTGAAATTTGTCAAGAATGTTTCTTACAATAGAAGAATGAACCTGATGAATTTTTGTGCCCCCTTTTTCTCCGTTGTGTAATTAGGGGTCAAAATAAAAACTTTTTTATTTGTGGTCCGATTTTGAAATTTTTTTTGCATGTTTGTTCTTGTCAAATAGCGGATACAAAATTAAGAATTAATTTTTGCAACCCCCCTTTTTCCCCATATTACAAAATTAGGGACCAAATGGGGCCAAAACCGAAACTTTTTTATTTGTGGTCCGATTTTGAAATTTGTTTGGCAACTTTATTTTTGTCAAGTAGCGAATCCAAATTTGAGAATTTATTTTTGCGACCCCCACCCCTTTTTCATCTGTTACATAATAAGGGGCCAAAAGGGGCCGAAATTGAAACTTTTTTAATTCTTGTCCGATTTTGATAATTTTTTTGCAAGTTTATTCTTGTCAAGTAGCAGATATATTTTTGTATCCCCTTTTTTACTGTTACGTTATTAGGGACCAAAAGGGGCCAAAATTGTAACTTTTTTTATTTCTGGTCCGATTTTGAAATTTTTTTTTGCATGTTTGTTCTTGTCAAATAGCGAATACAAAATTAAGAATTAATTTTTGCGACCCCCCCCCCCCCTATTACGTGATTAGGGGCCAAATGGGGCTTTTTTATTTGTGGTCCGATTTTGAAATTTTTTTTTGCAAATTAATTCTTGTCAGGTAGCGATGCTAAATTTAAGAATTAATTTTTGGGGCTGTAATCATAATTTTAAAAAATTCTGGTTCGATTTTTAATTTTTTCCCCAAACATTATTCTTTTAAAGAGTAGAATACAACATTCAAAATTTATATTTTTACCCCCTGGGTCGAAAGTCCATCAGAGAAGCATGTGTCAAAAACCTTTGTCAGTCCACCATGGGCTGCATGTGTCCAGAACAATAAACTATCCATATTAGGCCTAAAACGTACAGGGTTCAACATGTTGCGGTCGTATCATGCTGCGCTCGGCGAAGCTTTTTATTTTCGATGCAAGCTTGTCGGTAAAAGTCCACTAGAGAGCGCTCAAAGCGACTGGGATGTGTGCCCCAGGTGGTTGAATGGGGCAGCCCTGACATCGAGTTGAGGAAATGGGGACACAAGGCCAATCGGGTAGGATAGTTTTGACTGCCACTGGAAAAAGGAGTGATGGGTAGGGACGGGAAATTTTGCCTCCTGCATGGGGATCCTATGGGTCCTACTCTTACCGAGACCTGCAGCAGGGTTCTTTAACGTGCGAGGAACGTGGCATTTTTCCCAACACGGTGCATCACCTGGGGCAGACATCACAGTCGCTTTGTGGGCAAAGCGGTCTGACTCCGATGTCAGGTTTCTGAGCGCTCTTTAGTGGACTTTTACCGACAAGCTTAGCGCTGCTGCGGGCCTATTCGCCTCCCGGGCCCCGCACGGGACTAGTAACTTGGTTTCCGTCGTTAATGCCTGTTGAAGCGATATAAAAGCAGCGAATACCAGGATTGCGACAAAATGGTGTTCTAATAAAAGTTCATCTAGCTGTTTTTATTTGCTTCACAGGTAAGTCAAATCCAACTTTGAATTTTAAGAACTATTTTAATTGTTATGAAAGTTTCTTGGTAATTTTCAATATTTGAAACTTATCATTAATATTTTATAAAATATGGGTTTTCACAATAATGTTAAAATAATATTAAAAAAGTTGATATTTTGATAACTTAATTTAATAATTTTTAATAACATAATTTAAAAGTAATAATGTTGTATGCATTGTATATATATTATACTTAGAATCTAGTGTTCTTGTAAAGGTTCATCAAGCTGTTTTTATTTGCTTCACAGCATAATCCCTTCGGATTGCCTTTCTAAGGTAAATTGCAAGCTTGAGTGCAATTTGAGTGCTCTACCCGTTCCCCATATTCCAAGCTTGACAATCTTGGTGGAGAACCCGGATGTCGGGGCATCTTATTACTGAGGATTTATAAAATTTATGTAACGAACTTATAACTTTCGATTGTTAATATATGCATTTTTATCCCGGGCCTAGTCAATAGTTGTTATAAAAAAATCACAATATAAAAAAGTGAATTGTGTAACCTACCTTTAGAGTTCATACTACAGATTAAATGTTTGACAGAGAGAGTAATACATGCAATAAGCGATTAGACATTGGCTGTTAGTGTTTTTTTTTTGTTTTAAAAATATCAACTGAAACAAAAACTAAAAGATCTTTTATCATGTTCAATTCCTCTTTGACAAAAAAAATTACGTTCATTTATGTCGTTTAAGTACGTTGAGAGAAAAACATTCTGTCATCTGTAACTTATTTCCATGCTTTGTTTCTTAATTTGTGTGTCCTTGTCTAAAGATTCATAAGAGTGGTCACTTGTTTAATTGTTGAAGGTTTCCATAACAAACGAAACACGATTCTAAAAATCACAGCAATAAGAATTCCTTGCCGTGGACCTACATAAACAAATTTTCTTACTCATCCTTTTAAAAATGGACTTAAAAAAAATAAAATCAAAACGTAATTTCAACCAAGACCTGCACTTAAATGTGATAAACTTGTATATAAGAAAACTTACAGTTATTTTTTTTGTAATCTAGAAAAGAAAAATTCGGAAGCTGTTCATTTTTAATCATAAAGATCACTGTCCTTTCTTTAACAAATAGTGAGAATATTCAATCGTTACATATTTATGAACTTGATTTTAAGGCATCATTTAACATAAGCAAAAAGTGAATTCTCTTTTTTTAAAATCATAAGCATTATCTAAAAAGAAGAAGTGATTTATAAAAATAACATGTAACGCTTCTTCTATCGTTTTGAAAAAAAGTGTTGTACCATATTTCATTGTATTGAAAATATACGGACTAATTAAGAACAAAAGGGCGGATTAACTAAGAGACGGACCTACCGTATAGTGTAGTACAGCTAGGCTAGCTACAATAATGTAGATCCTTTGACATCTTTGATCAAAGATGTCAAAGGAGCTACATTATTGTAGCTACAGCTAGGAGGATCAACCGAGGACGAATCAACCTGGGGCCGGACCCACCTGTGACCTTTCTTTTGAAAAATGATTTTGTAAAAGGTACATAACATGTTTAGTGGAATATTTTAAAATGATTGTTTTTCATAGTTTATTAAAAATCTAACTTGAAAACGGTTCTTTATAGTTTAAACATATTTTATTGTCAAACATATACAAAAGGATTGGGCACAAGTTATTACAACTTACAAGGCCTTTTCCAAACAATAATAATATACACAATGATCACCAAGATGACAGCAATTACTTTTAAGTACACACATAAATAAGTTTAAACAAATAGACTACAAAATGAAAAATACAAAAAGAGCAAAAGAGAAAAGAGGAAATAAAAGTTAGATATCTAAGTAAGTGAGCATGGGTACATTTTAAGAAAAAAAAGGGGGGAGTTTGAAATACACTGCTAATCTTTAATTATTGCTGAAACGCTTTGTCATTTTGATGTAGCTGTGAACGTTTCGAAAAAGAACTTTATTCTGTTCATCGCTTAGCGTTTCATTGCCAAAAAGAATATTTTCAATCGATAAAGTTACAAATTGAGTATTTCTCATAAGTTCCACACGAAAGTAAAGATATAACGGACATTCCAAAAAGTAATGAATTGCATCCTCCAAAGGCCATCCACACAGACAACTTGGGTCATTGACTAAATTTACTCTGTATAGATCAGCATTTAAGGAACTACATCTATGTCTCAGTTTTGTATGAATTATATTAATCCCTCGACCACCAATAAAATAATGACTAGGAACAGTACCATTGATCTCCAACCTCAATCTTTGTTTAAATCCAATATTTGAATTAATAGATGTGACATCGGGGCTCAATGTGTTCCCCAACATTGTATAGTGGATGGAAAAAATGACCTAGAAAACGTTTCCAATCTACACCGTGGTGGGTAATACTGAAAACGGGTTCTAAGATTATATCTTATATCTGCAGAATACTCATTTAAGCAATCTTGAAGATATTCATGAATTTTCTGCCTATGTATATTATGCATTAAAGATAGTTTTCACCGGTTTCGCCTGGACCTCAAGCTTTCCCAGCCAGTCTCAAAGAGAAGAGATTCAGAACTAGCAAATCTAGGAAGACCGGTAATTATTCTTGCCGCTTCTAGCTGAAGCTTATCTAACTTATTCTCATCCTGCTCATTTCAACCATCCCAAAGCTCACATGCATATTCTAACAGTGGTACTATGTAAGCAAAATATATTTTACTCAGATTTTGTCTACTGAGTATGTATTTAAGCTTTCTCAAGACATTAATCTGTTTACTTGCACTGTTACAAATATTGCTGATGTGTGTTGACCACTTACAATCACATGAAAAGGTAACACCTAGGTGTTTATGAGTGCTTACACATTGGATCGGTTGATTATTAAATACCAAATCTATAGGTGTATTGTCATGATTAAACTTAAAAATCATATACTCAAGTCTTTTGTGGGTTAAAATCAACCAACCATAAGTTAGCCCAGCGACTTAGAACTTCCAAGTCAGCGTTAAGGCGATGTTCTATGTCGATATGATTATTATAAGAACACATCAACGAACTATCATCAACAAACAGTTAGTTAGTTAGTTAGTTATTGCTTTACTCCCAAGCAGCACGATTTCGGCTATATCCGGGAGATGAACATGAAAGTGGTGATACAATGAACATGAAATGATGATGAAGTGGAAGAAATGGGGACACAAGGCCAATCGGGTAGGAGAGTTTAGACTGCCACTGGAAAAAGGAGTGATGGGTAGGGACGGGAAATTTAGCCTCCTGCAAGGGGATCCTACGGGTCCTACTCTTACCGAGACCTGCAGCAGGGTTCTTTAACGTGCAAGGAACGTGACATTTTTCCCAACACGGTGCACACCTATGGTTTGTGGTCAGGTTTTCCGCATTATCGCCTGACGACCCCGCATCTCTCGATGTCAGGGCTGCCCCATTCAACCACCTGGGGCACACATCCCAGTCGCTTTGTGGGCAAAGCGGCCTGTTTCACCTGTTCTCGAGATCAGTATAGGTCTGTGCCTCTAGGATCCATTATTATATTGAAATTTCTAACCCCCGCTTCCGGTTCTATTTATTTCACCATAGTCACCTTTGAAGTACTTTGGTATGTTTTCTGCTTTATCTTTAAAAACTGTGGTATGTACAAAGTAAAATTCTAAAATTTCATGGTCACTTTTCCCTAGTGGGGCCTCATGCTTCACTTCTTCTATCATACCTTGCTCATTTGTAAAAATGAGATCCAAGATGCTGGGTATATTATTGTTTCTGTGCCTGGATGGAGTTTTTACATGCTGATATAGAAAGCTGTCTTGTATGATTTCTAGAAATTTTGATGGTAGTTGCTCGATTCCAGCTTGCGAACTTGCATCTTCCCAGTTTATTTCCTTTATATTAAAGTCACCCATATGGAGTATATAATTGTAGTTAGTGTTTCCTTTTTTCCTGGTTGATAAGACTTTGGATAGTTCTTTCAAGCATGTGTTTGTGTCTTCCCTTCCTTGGATACTTGGGCTTCTATAGATGCATGATACCAGAATATCTTTGTTATCATGTGTCTTAATACCAATTTGTATATATTTTATTAATTTTGGGTCAGGGTTTTCAATTTGGTACGATTTTAGTGACTCCTTGACAAATGTGTTGACTCCTCTGGATGTACCGGTCTTATTTTTGGGATGGTATTTATGGTATCCTGGTAGGTGTAAATCACTATCATCATACTCGGCATCTTTGATTTTTGAAAATATCTCTGTTATTGCTAAAATGTCATATTTTTTTCTGCGATAAGCATTTTTAATTCTTCTATTTTGTTAAAAAGGCAATCTGCATTTGTGTAGAGTACCATCAGTTGTGCGCTATCTACATGTACATTGTGGTTAAAAGAGTAAGTGTTAGAACTGTCGAGCTAGCCGGGGTCTCTCAGTGTAGCCTGTCTATCCGCTGCTAACGTTTGTAAGCTCATACCTCCGATTATTGTTTCGTCTCATAGTTCGTCCAAGGTTGGGAGATGTGGAGTGTATCGGTGGATTGATGTTTTGTAACGCAAAAGGGGTTGCGATTGAAAATCGTCAGAAATGTCTGCTATATTTTCTATTGTTGCTGTGGCTTCTACATGTATTTGGTTGTGTACGTGATCTTGATTCAGAATGGTTTCGTCATTGTAATGCACTTCCCCGTTTACATTGGTGCTGGCAGCTTGGTTCATGGCATTCCTCCTTTCTTTGTTTGCCCTTCTTTTTTTGTTCTCTTCTCTTTGTCTTATAGTTAGGTCTTTAGATATTATGCAGTTTGTGATTTTGCTTGATTTTGGGACAAGCTTTAACTTAGAGGCATTGTCTAAAATCATTTTTCTTTTTTTTTTGTTTAGTACCACTTTCAGGGGTCTAATTTTTTGGTTTGATGGGTTCCCTAGTCTAAAGGCTACTTTGATGTCGTCATCTGTGAGTGTACATTCTATGGCATAAATTACCTCTTTTATTAGTTGTGTGTCATGTTGTTTCCTTTCGGTATTGTTTTTACTGTTACTCTCGGGGAGGTTGAAAAATAGGAGATTTAATGATCTAACTTTCTGATCTTCTACCTCTTTAATCTCTGCCCTTATGTCATTTTGTAAACTTTGTTTCATTTCTGATTTGATGTCCATTACAACTTCTGTTTTTAAAAGTTCAACCTCAGTTTTGACCTTACTATTTATAGACTCATGGATGTGTTCGACCTTTTGTTCTAGATGATCGATTCTGTTTTGGGTTTTATCTTCTATTGATTTCAGTTGTGCTGTTAGGCCTGTCATACAAGGAAAGTTTTGGTTGCAACCATTGCATGTCCATTTAAAGTTATTTGACGTATCCTCCTTCAGTGCTTTTATTAGACTTGGTGAAATATTGGTGCATCCTAGGCAGAATAGTAGTTCATATATACAGCAGGGCATTGAATCTATGGCTTCAGTGATATTTTTTTCGCATTTGGGACAGACATTACTTCCTACTCTCTGGCGTTTTCTGTTGAAGGGTGTTGAAGTAATTTGTGGTTGGGCTGACATTTTTTGGTTCCTTTAGATGGGATGTAAAGGTGACTATGGTGTGATATGTTATATCTTACAGTGGTTTTAAGAAATAAATGAACAAGCGTTAGCCCTATTTCTGAGAAAGAAACAGGTTGTCTTATTTAATTATGTCCCACTAATTTTAGTTTGGATCAGGATCGGAAACAAGATACAAGTCCTATTTTAGATAAAAAAAAACAGGAAACCTTATTTCGATCCGCAAAACTTGTAACTTCTCATGAGGTTCCAGCAATTTAAAACAAGCTGTTAGTCCTATTTTGGTAGAAAAACAGGATGTCTTATTTTAATTTAATGTCTGTTCAACTTATAAACAAGTTATTTGCCCTATTCTAACTAGAAAACAGGTTGTCTTACTTATTTATTTTTGTTTTTATGTGCTTTAAACAACCTTAGTCCCTATTTATCTGATAGATATATAAACAGGGTTTATTATATAAAGCACCAGTTTATGTGGAATGATAGTGTACTGCTTACATTGATGGATTTGTGCAACTTAAGAATAAGCTAATTCCTTGACTATTAAACTAAACCGGATATTGTGCCTTGTTTATGGGTTCTGTGTTAGTAAAACAAGAGTAATCCCTATTTTTCTACAGATAAAACAGGTTGCCTTGTTTGTACTGTTGTTTATGATCGTTTGCACTACCGTACTAACTGTTTGATGTTGGATAAAAGTGATACAACAAGTGATAATCCTATTTCACTTGGAAACAGGAAACCTTATTGATTTTGGAGTAAGCGTCAAACAAGATTCGTCTTATTTGAGGTGCTAAACAGGTTTGTCCTAGGCCTCCCTTTGGTTTGCTAACTAGTACAAGAACTGATAATTTTATAATTCACTATAAAAACAGACTCCGCCTCAGTCACTACTTTCTGTACAGCGGTGATAACTCCACAAGATATGCCTTCAAGAGGTAGATCCTCAATGTGTGTAGACACTATTTATATTTTATTTTTATATTTTTTTCAATAATAGTATATAATTGTAAAAAAAATAAATATCACAATAATACAGGAAAAGTATTTAATTGTATAAATATTGTCAATAAACAGGATATTGGTGGCCCTATTTGATGAGTTCTGTGATGGTGCCGACAGGCGAGACATACTTAGTGTCAACTCTTGTTATACAAATAGACGATATTGAGATGTGGAACAAGTGTACTTGACACAACAAAAATAAACAAATAACAATTAAAAAAATCACAACGAAAAACAGCAAGCAGTCTGAAACATGGCCAGAGGTCACTGCCTGCCGTCTTGCATTGGCCAAAGAGTTATAATACAATACAAAAATTACAAACCCAATCCCTAAATCATGTACTGAAAACCCAATTCTTGACAGAACAGTCAACACAGAATGACAAGGACAAACAAAGGCTTTGGCAAAGTTTCCTGTCTTAGAAAAGGCACATATAAAATGTGGCGGGGTTAAACTAGTTTATTTTGATCCAACCTCCCCCCTAATTGATAAGCTTGCACAAAGCATACATATAAAACATAACCAAGATGGCAGCTGTTGCTTAAAATAGAACAGAGATGTCAGAACATTGTGTTTTACTTATAACTCGAAAAGTACAAGATCAGAAGTGATCTTACTCCTTCAGCATCAAATGCTTTAGAAATCTCTTCATTGAGTCGAAGTCATGAAAAAAACTCTTTATAGGAGTTATTGCCCCTTTTACATCAAAATTGACTGTTTTTGCAGTTTTTGGACTATTTCTTGAAAATAGTTGGTTCTAGAGGAAAAGTTACATTGCAAAATTGTTAACCTCATCGAGATTTACAAAATTGTTTTAGGATCTAAATTGTCAGATTAACCGTTTGAAAGATATTCCCCTTTAACTGTTTATTTTCAGACAATTTTACATGATTTAAAAAGATCTTTTTCTGTGAAACCACTTAAGGTAAAGCTATAAAACTTTGTACACTTGATATTTAGGATGTCTTATACCATTTTTTAAAATTTATGCATGCCGAGTCGACCAACAAAGATAGTTGCTGTTGCTAAAAATATAATAGTGGGTCAGACAATTGTTCTTGGCTTATTACTCAAAAATTATAAGACATAAAGAAAATATGAAGCAACCTGTACTCTTGATATTTCAGATATCTTCAAACAAGTTGGTAAAATTATTTGAAAGCCTTAGTATTTGAAGTCAGGTGAGCGATTCAGTCTCCTGGGAGCCTCTAGCATGTCTAGTTAATGTAACTGGTGAAGGGATTAGCTGTTACACAGGCAAAATCAGTTCACATGAATTTCACATGAAAAAAGTTCACGTGACTTTCACCTCAATCGAGCTTATACATGAAATTCATATGAAATTTTCACGTGAATTTGATGTGAATTTCACATCAAACTCACATGAAAAACAATTTCACGTGAATCTCATGTGAATTTTCAACAAAAAATTGATGTGAAGTTTTCATGTGTATTTCACCTCAATCGAGTTTATGCGTGAAACTCAATTTAGCCTATGTATTTGCCTCTGTCCCAATTCTGTAATTACCAGTATGCATTTTGATATATTGCAGTCACATTATGATCCATTCACCATAGCACTTCGCCCATATTAGTTCAAAAATTTATTAAATACCAATTTCTTGATTGTAGATACAGTTTCGAGCAGTACAGAATTCTCAGTGCAACATATGCTTTAGTAGAGAGAAATCGTCATTCTTGCATCCTTGTTGGCATACCTTTTGCACTGTTTGTGCTGTGCAGTTGCAAAACACTTCCAACATTTGCCCTAACTGCAGGCAAGAAATTACACAAGTCAGCAGTTTATTTATTTGAATTATTTAACGTTTAAGAATTTACCACATACACATGTAACTGATATTAGAGAAATCCAAACCAGTAGATAAATAACAGTGAAATATTCAACATTTGTTTGTTTTTGATCAAGCTTTTTTTAAAATAATGATTGAAAGCAAATAATTCTACCCATAATTTTTTATGCATTTAAAATTAGAAATGGTTTGAATTTTCTTATTTTGAAAATTTATAATTTATACATATATTCCCTCTTTTCAGTTAACATAGGTTATCTCCCATATGCATGAGTTATCTAACTTTACAGCAGGTGTGAAATTTATTTTCTCTGGATTTATTGTTGAAATCCTTTGATAAATTTGAGGGGTTCAGAAAGAAAAGGGATTTCCCCACATTGAGAGATAGTTATGTAACTTTTTAAAACATTTCCTTTTACAAACATACTTATTAAATAATCTGCAATAAAAATGTAAACTTTAAAGATTTTATATAGTAAAGTTCTTGAGAAATTTAGGGAAATCCCTAATTTCTTTCAGATCTCTCTAAATTTTTCTTTCATTTTCCATGAAAAGAACAGAGGGGTTATGAAATTACACCTCCTGCAAAGTTAGATAACTCCTGCTTATGGGAGATAACCTATGTAAACTGAAAAGAGGGATATGATAAAACTAAAGTTATCGGGAACTTCAGTATTCAACTTTTTTTTTACTTTGCAGACAATTTGTGAAGGTAAAATATAAATTGAGCTTACTTTCACAGTTACAAACTAATAAATTGTTTATCTTCCTTAAACTGTCAAAAGTTATATCCACCATATGGTAGAGAGGTCAATATTTTTCTATACTATGGCTTGATTTTTCCTTCCATGTCCAGTTTAGCAGGCTTGTTTCTCCAAACTTTTATTGTCTTTTTACGCTTTTTTCTTTAAAATTTAAGACGTCATTAAACACACGTGTAACCCACTAGAAAAGCTAGTAATGGCCTTGCATTGGAAAAAAGGGCACCCTATCTATAGCTTTCATCTCTGTCTATCCACAATTTCTTGTGAACACTAAAACTGTGTACAGTTCATATTTGTAAATTATTATGATGCTTAAGTACTATTTGCAGATTTCATATCCAATTGTTATGCTAATCCAGAGACCATGAATTTCTGACACTCGGAAATTGCAAATTCACCCTGAGATTGTAAATTATATAATTAAATGGTCAAAACACTATATGTTTACATATCAATTTATCAAAAAGTATAAAAGATGTTGAAAAAATAATTCTGATTGTATATGTAAGAATCGTTCATCTTTTACAATATGAAAAAATTACAATTCTATCTTTAAATTTGAACAAGTTTTATTGAAAAAACTAAACATACTTAATTTATCCACATGGCAGAGGTCCCGTGCGGGGCCCGGGTGGCGAATAGGCCCGCAGCAGAGCCTAGCTTGTCGTAAGAGGCGACTAAAGGTCTTGGGATTCTGACGTCGGGTCAGTGCTCAGCCCACAGAGCGACCAAGTGTGTACCCTAGGTGGCTGAATAGGGTAGCCCTCGTCCGCGGGGGTTGTCAGGTCTATAATACGGAAACCCTGACCGCCGACCATAGTGGGCCAACGTGTGTGAAGAGTGCCACGCTTCATGCACGTAAAAGATCCCTTTGTGGACCGCCAAGTAGTGCACCACATAGGCTAAATTTTCCGCCCCTATCCACCTCTCCTCTTTTCCTGTGGTTCTTCAAAATTTACCGGTCCTTTGTGTCCCACCCCATCCCCATATTTCATTTATCATCATCATTTCATGTTCATTGTATCATCCTTTTCATGTTCATCGCCTGTAAATAACCTATATAGCGTTGCACGGGCGTAAAACACCAACTCACTCACTCACTCACCACATGGCAGAGAAGTTTGTCTTTTCTGGTAAAATATTGCAGATATGAATAAAATAAATGTGATTGCACATAAAGGAAAGATTCCTCTTTTTGAAAATCTGAATTTTAACAACAAACAATTTGGGGGGGCATAGACCTCCTCTGGATCTGCCACTGGACCAAAACTTTTTATATGCTTAAAAATGAAATTAAATTGAAACTAAAAATCCTTTTACGACTAAAAAAAGGCCCTAGACAAATTTTAACTGAATATACTGCAAATTATTGAACTTGCAAATCTCTGTATTTATGGTCTTTGGCTAAATGGTCAAACATTTTGGGGCCAAACCTTTTTTTTAAATAAAAAAATCACACATTTTGAAAATTGTCACTGATTTGAAAAAAGAACAATCCTGCATATTTTGACATACACTATAAAAGGCAAAACTGGTGTAATGGCTTCAATTTTTGCCAGCAGGGCCCGATCCTGGCTGGGTCATTGTTCTAGTTTGATTTTATTATTGAAACCACAGGAGATAACACTTCACCTCTCTCATAAAAGTTACTACTCAGAAAAAAAATTAACTTTTCTTTTAAGCCAATCAAAACTATTTAATAGATTCTCATTCTTAACTGCTTCTTAAAATCTATCAAAATATGAAAAAAAAGTTAGGATTAGATTCAAATATAAAAATGTAATCATTTTGTGGCAAAAGGAGCTTATTCTTTTTCTTTTTTAATGTTTTTTTTGTATTCTTGGTTTGAAGTTTAAACCATAATAGTGTGTGATTTTTATTTTTAAAACTATAAGTCTTATAGTTATTTTTGTATTTCTTAAAACTTGTTTTTTTGTTATTTTGAAGAAGAGCTTTATGTAGTTTAACAATGTCTGTCCTTATGTCAGAAATATAAATTTTGTTATAGTTGTCTCCGCAGCAGTTTTCTCTGATCATAGTGCCTTGAAATTTCATGTATGAAGTTATTGTGGTCCCTTGTTCTGCTTGTAAAAAATCAGCCCTTTGGAATATCTACGTTCAATTTACTTTTACCTGCTTGACAAATTTCAGACATAAGTGGTTAAAGGTAGAACGTTTGCAGTTGGCTTTGTTTCCCCTTAATTGCTGATTTGAAGTTGAATGGTGTTTATTAGTTTTACTTATAACATCAGTGATTGAATTCTACTGCTTTTGGGATAGCTGTTTTAGATTTTATTGTTTTTCTTTTAATATTATTCAAGGGAATAATGAACAAACATTAAGTGTCTAAAATGGATGTATACATTTTCAACCTTTTTTGCATTTATTTAGTATTACTGATTTTATTCTGCAATGACTGAGAAAGGTTGTAGGGTAGCAAGAAATATTACATTTTATACACGTGTAATGATGTTGTAGGTTTTTTTTTTCTTGCAAAAGACAAGAAAAATTATTTTGATTTGAAAAGCATTTTGATCTTATTATCAGCCTACTGAGTTCAGAAGAAAGGCAATGAAGTGTTGTATTGAAATATGTTGTTTAAGAAATATCATAGTTTTTACTTTTCCATACCTTCAGGAATGTCTATGTTTTGAAAAATTTTATTTTTGGTTGGTTGTCAAGACCAATTGTTTCTTTATCTACTTAATATCATGCAATAAAAGTAAGACTAACAGACTGTAATTGAATTTTACACAAAAGGCCTGAAGCATGAAGCATACAACACTGCAAAATATTGATGTACAGGTATTTGTTTAATATGTGCATGGCGTTTTTTACAGAATGTAGTCATTGTATTGTTGGAAAAAGTTTAGATCTTACATGCAGTATGCTCAACTTTGTATTTCATTGTAAAAGCAGTAGGCCATACCATGTTTATGTCATTTTTTCAAAACTTTTTGCATACAAAACTCAAACTTATTTTTAAAATGTGTACATCAAGCTACAATAGCTCATTTTCTAAAAGTATTGTTAACATGAAAGAGGGATCAACAGTTTCTTCTCCATGCAATCACCTTCGGAGGAGAGATTTTTCAACAACAAATCGGCATTCCAATGGGCACAAACTGTGCTCCTCTCCTCGCCGATTTGTTTTTATACTCTTACGAGACTGAATTTCTTCAGGGACTCCTAAAGAACAAGAAGATGAAAGAGGCAAGGTCATTTAATCTTACATTCAGATATATTGATGATGTCCTTTCTGTCAATAACACTTCATTTGGTAGATGGATTCCTTCAATATATCCTCCAGAATTGGAGATCAAAGAGACCACCGAATCAAATTGCTTCACGTCTTTCTTGGATTTGCACCTCGAATTTGACACAGGTGGTCATCTCAGTACAAAAATTTACGATAAACGAGACGATTTTAATTTTCAAATTATTAATTTTCCTAATCTACAGAGCAATATACCTACTTCCCCTGCATACGGTGTTTATATTTCACAACTTATTCGATACACTATGAACCAAAATAATGACTGACATTACCATGTACAGTTCAAATTCGATTAAAAATTACTGAAATGAACTGTAATTTACCACAATTCATCTGTTAAATGCTGATTTTCTTTGATGCAATATCTTCAGTAATTATCAATTTCTTCATTTTTACTGTTTTTAATTGTTCTTAACTGTAGCAGACGATGTCAGTTTATGTCAGTCAGTTTTGTCATTTGTATCAAATCATGACAGTCATTTTAAAGATTTAACTTGATTTAAAATCACTGATGTGATTTGTTACTGTCATTGTCAGTCATTTACAGAACTTTACCTTGATTTAAAATGACTGACATTGACTGAAGATGGAATGTCAACTAATCCCTGTCAGTCACTTTAAATCAAGGTAAAGTTCTGTAAATGACTGACAATGACAGTAGCAATCCACATCAGTGATTTTAAATCAAGGTAAATATTTAAAATGACTTGTCATAATTTGATACAAATCATTAAATTGACTGATAGAAACTGACATCATCTGCTACAGTTAATGACAATTGTAAACAGTAAAAATGCAGAAATTGCAAATTACTGAAGATATTGCATCAAATAAAATCAGCATTTTACAGATAAATGGTGATAAATTACAGTTCATTTCAGTCATTTTAAATCGAATTTGAACTGTACTTGAGCAGGGCTATAAGAAAATACGTCTCATACGATCCCTAAAAAAATTCTTTCTTCGTTATCAGCCACTAGTAGAAAAATTCAAAATTGAGTTAAAAGATATGATAGTTAATTGTTTTAATTAGTGTTTGACTGGTCTGCGGTACTGAGATGATCACCTCAATATCCCTATTGTGTCTCACAACTATGTTGTGTTCTATGGTCATGACCGGATCCTAAGATCGCAATGGAAGAGTGAGGTTTGGCGCCATAAAACCTGGTTTAGCCCACCATTTCGTTTGAAATGCCTGTACCAAGTCAGGACCATTGCGATCCACATATTCTCCGGTATATCTTTTTTTGGTACTAACCCTTATCATAAATGTATTTTTTAACTAATTACTTATTATTTCGTGTTTACATCGACCCCAACCTTAATTGTATGATTTTGTACAAACACTTACCCTAAGTGTATCTTAACATGCTAACCCCTAACCCTGGTTGTGTGTTTTATAATAAACCTAACCCTAATTATATCTTTATATGCTAAGCCATTATCCTAACTGTGTGTTTTTTACTAACCCTAACCCTAATTATATGTTTTACACTAACCGTAACCCTAATTGTACGTTTTTGTACTAACCCTTATCATACATGTATTTTTTAACTAACCCCTACCACTTATTTTGTGTTTTCATCGACCTTAACCCTAATTTTATGATTTTGTACTAACCCTAACCCTACGTGTATCTTAATATGCTAACCCCTAACCCTAATTATGTGTTTTATACTAAACCTAACCCTTATTATATGTTTTCCACTAACCCTAACCGTAATTGTACGTTTTTGTACTAACCCTTGTCATAAATGTATTTTTGAACTAACTACTCTTTATTTCGTGTTTTCATCGACCCTAACCCTAATTGTATGATTTTGTACAACACTAACACTAAGTGTATCTTAACGTGCTAACCCCTAACCTTAACTGTGTTTTATTCTTACCCTAACCCTAATTATATGTTTTACACTAACCCTAACCCTTATTGTACGTTTTTGTACTAATCCTTTACCTGAACTGTATCTCTTTGTACTAACCCTTACCACTTATTTTGTTTTTTCATCGACCTTAACCCTAATTGTATGATTTTGTACTAACACTAAACCTAAGTGTTCCTTAATATGCTAACCCTCAACCCTAACTGTGTGTTTTATACTAACCTTAACCCTTATTATATGTTTTACACTAACCCTAACACTAATTGTACGTTTTTGTACTAACCCTAATCATAAATGTATTTTTTTAACTAACCCCTACCACTTATTTTGTGTTTTCATCGACCCTAACCCTAATTGTATGATTTTGTACTAACACTAACCCAAGTGTTTCTTAACATGCTAACCCCTTCAAAATTTACCGGTCCTTTGTTTCCCACCCCATCTCCATATTTCATTTATCATCATCATTTCATGTTCATTTTATCATCCTTTTCATGTTCATCGCCTGTAAATAACCTATATAGCGTTGCACGGGCGTAAAACACCAACTCACTCACTCACTCACCTAACCCTAATTGTGTGTTTCATACTTAAACCTTACTCAAATAATATGTTCTACACTAACCCTAACCCTAATTGTACGTTTTTGTACTAATCCTTTACCTAAACCGTATCTCTTTGTACTAACCCCTACCCCTTATTTTGTTTTTTCTTCGACCCTAACCCGAATTGTATGCTTTTGTACTAACCTTAACCCTAAGTGTATTTTCACGTGCTAACCCTTAGCCCTAATTGTGTGTTTTATACTTAAACCTTACTCTAATTATATGTTTTACACTAACCTTAACCCTAAGTGTACGTTTTTGTACTAATCCTTTACCTGAACTGTATCTCTTTGTACTAACCTCTACCCTTTATTTTGTGTTTTCATCGACACTAACCTTAGTTGTATGATTTTGTACTTACACTAACCCTAAGTGTTTCTTAATATGCTTACCCCTAACCCTAATTGTGTGTTTTATACTAAACCTTACCCTAATTATATATTTTACACTTACCCTAATTGTACGTTTTTATACTTACCCTTATCATAATTGTACGTTTTTATACTAACCCTTATCATATGTATTTTTTAATTAACAACTTATTTGGGATTTTATCGACCCTAACCCTAATTGTATGATTTTGTACTAACCCTAACCCTAAGTATATCTTTATATGCTAAGCCCTAATCCTAACTGTGTGTTTTTTATACTAACCCTAATCCCAATTATATGTTTTACATTAACCCTAACCCTTATTGTACGTTTTTGTACTAACCCTTATCATAAATATATATTTTTAATTAATCCCTACCACTTATTTTGTGTTTTCATCGACCCTAACCCTTATTGAATGATTTTGTACTTACCCTAACCCTAAATATATCTTTATATCCTAAGCCCTTATCCTAACTGTGTGTTTTTGACTAACCGTAACCCTAATTTACACTAACCCTAACCCTAATTGTACCTTTTTGTACTAACCCTTATCATAAATATATTTTTTTAATTAATCCCTACCACTTATTTTGTGTTTTCATCTACCCTAACCCTAATTTTATGATTATGTACTAACCCTTACCCTACGTGTATCTTAATATGCTAACCCCTAACCCTTACTATGTTTAATACTAAACCTTACCCTAATTATATTTTTTCCACTAACCCTAACCCTAATTGTACGTTTTTGTACTAACCCTTATCATAAATGTATTTTTTGTACTAACCCTTATCATAAATGTATTTTTTGAACTAACTACTACTTATTTCGTGTTTTCGTCGACCCTAACCCTAATTGTATGACTTTGTACAAACACTAACCCTAAGTGTATCTTAACATGCTAACCCCTAACCCTTATTGTGTGTTTGATACTTACCCTAACCCTAATTATATGTTTTACACTAACCCTAACTCTAATTGTACGTTTTTTGTACTATTCCTTTACCTGAACTGTATCTCTTGTACTAACCCCTAGTTGTATGATTTTGTACTAACACTAACCCTAAGTATATCTTAACATGCTAACCCCTAACCCTAATTGTGTGTTTTATAGTAAACCTAACCCTAATTATATGTTTTACACTTACCCTTAACCTAATTGTACGTTTTTATACTAACCCTTATCATAAATGTATTTTTTTTAAATAACTACTACTTATTTGGGTTTTTATCGACCCTAACCCTAATTGTATGATTTTGTACTAACCCTAACCCTAAGTATATCTTTATATGCTAAGCCCTAATCCTAATCCTGTGTTTTTTATACTAACTCTAATCCTAATTATATGTTTTACATTAACCCTAACCCTTATTGTACGTTTTTGTACTAACCCTTATCATAAATGTATTTTTTGAACTAACTACTACTTATTTTGTGTTTTCATCGACCCTAACCCTAATTGTATGTTTTTTTACTTACCCAAACCCTAAATATATCTTTATATGCTAAGCCCTTATCCTAACTGTGTGTGTTTTTGACTAACCCTAACCCTAACTATTTGTTTTACACTAACCCTAATTGTACCTTTTTGTACAAACCCTTATCATAAATGTATTTTTTGAATTAATCCCTACCACTTATTTTGTGTTTTCATCGACCCTCACCCTAATTTTATGATTTTGTACTAACCCTTACCCTACGTGTATCTTAATATGCTAACCCCTAACCTTTATTATGTGTTTAATACTTAACCTTACCCTAATTATATTTTTTCCTCTAACCCTATACCTAATTGTACGTTTTTGTACTAACCCTTATCATGAATGTATTTTTTGAACTACTACTTATTGTGTGTTTTCATCGACCCTACCCCTAATTGTATGATTTTGTACAAACACTAATCCTAAGTGTATCCTAACATGCTATCCCCTAACCCTAATTGTGTATTTTATACTAAACCTAACCCTAATTATATGTTTTACACTAACCCTAACCCTAATTGTACATTTTTGTACTAATCCTTTGCCTGAACCATATCTCTTTGTACTAACCCCTACCCTTTATTTTGTTTTTTCATCGACCCTAATCCTAATTGTATGATTTTGTACTAACATTAACCCTAAGTGTTTCTTAATATGCTAACCCCTAACCCTAACTGTGTTTATACTAACCCTAACCCTAATTATATGTTTTACACTAACCCTAACCCTAATTGTACGATTTTATACTAACCCTTATCATAAATGTATTTTTTGAACTAACTACTACTTATTTTGTGTTTTCATCGACCCTGACATTGTACAGATTGATTGATTGATTGATTGTTGTTTGCTTAATGTCCCGTCGGCGATATTTCAGCCATAATCGGGACATAAACAAGTTGTGATATATAACTAAAAATTGATATTAGGGGTTAGCATGTTAAGATACACTTAGGGTAAGTGTCTGATATTGTACAGACACTTACCCTAAGTGTATCTTAACATGCTAACCCCTAACCCTAATTGTGTGTTTTATTCTAAACCTAACCCTAATTATATGTTTTACACTAACCTTAACCCTAATTGTACGTTTTTGTACTAACCCTTATCATAAATGTATTGTTTAAACTAACTACTACTTATTTTTTTTGTTTTCATCGACCCTAACCCTAATTGTATGATTTTGTACTAACCCTAACCCTAAATATATTTTTATATGCTAAGCCATTATCCTAACTGTGTGTTTTTTACTAACCCTAACCCTTATTATATGTTATATGTTTTACACTAACCCTAACCCTAATTTTCCTTTTATGTACTAACCCTTATCATAAATGTATTTTTTGAACTAACTACTACTTGTTTTGTGTTTTCATCGACTTAAAAATGCATTTTTGATACATTTATATTTACATCAACATCTAATACAAAAAGCCTTATTTGTATACATGTATTAATTTACAATTTTGGCCCTTTGACCCCTAATTTATCAAAAACAGTAAAAATATTGCAATTCCGGTTAAAAAATAAGGCAGAAATATTCACAAGGAGTCCAATGAAAAAAAGATTTTGAAAATCGGACCACAAATAAAAAAGTTGATTTTATGGGCGTGGCCTGTCTTTAGCCTCCCTGTAGCAATGTAATGGTGAAATACATATCAAAATCATTGACACATTAAGTAGATAAAATTTAATGATGAATTCATTAAAAAAAGAATTTTCAAAATCGAATGAATGATAAACATTCTACGACAGGTTTATCAATATACCCGTTTTAGCCCTTTTTTCTAAAACAGAAGGGGCCACAAACACCAAATATAAAACCAACATTCCTTTAGTGGATATAATTAACATATTAAAACTTCATAACAATTGGCAGGCCCACTACAACTTAATTTTTGGTTTAAATGACAAACTTTTAAAAACGGCGTTTTTGACCCATTTGACCCCTAAATTTTCAAAAACGGTAAGAGATATTGCAAATCTGATTGATAAATGCAGGCAGGGATTTTCACAAGGATTAATTTTTTGGGTGGCCACTTTTTGACCCCCCGTAGCAATGTAACGGTACAAGATACATCAAAGCTGTTGATACATTTTGTTGACAGAATTTATTGAGGAATACAATAAAAAAAAGAATGATCAAAATTACAAATACCAAAACGCGGGTATAAACGGTTAATTTGGATATGCTATATATCGGATGAAAATTAAACATTCTACAGACGTTTTTTCAATATACCCATTTTTGTCCCTTTTGGCCCTTTTTTCTTAAACGTTCCTCGCACGTTAAAGAACCCTGCTGCAGGTCTCGGTGAGAGTAGGACCCGTAGGACCCATGCATGTGGCAAAATTTCCCGTCCCTACCCATCACTCCTTTTTCCAGTGGCAGTCAAAACTCTCCTACCCAATAGGCCTCGTGTCCCCATTTCCTCCACTTCATCATTATTTCATGTTCATTGTTTCACCCTTTTCATGTTCATCTCCCGGATATAGCCGAAATCGCGCTGCTTGGGAGTTAAGCAATAACTAACTAACTAACTCTAGATCTGGGACAGGTACGGAATTATAAATTGTAAGGTGAACACCCTTAGTTCAAGATTCGTTCGTAAAAGCTAAAATTGCTGAACCCTCCCACAAAAAAAATGAAGTCTATTGGGCATGTAATTTAAAAAAAAAAACAATTCTTTATATACTGTGATTTTTTTCAATTATCCCGTAAACAAATTCTAAACTGAACTATAATCTAATTGCAAAACGATTTACTACATTTATTACAAGGGAAATGGTGAACTGTCGACTTAAAGATCATATTTGAGACTTAAAGAATAATTATATAAAATTGTGTTTAAAATTGAATTCGGACATTTATTTCTCAAATTCTGATATTCAAATCAGAATATAAAATGGACTTTTAATCTGCCGTCTTTCTAATATGTAATCTTGCTATAAAACAAATGATTTCTCTTTTTGAAATTCTATTTGATCTTTTATTTATCATTCATTTAATATGTTCTATTGTTAAGTAAGTGATCGTTCCGTCTCAGTTTGGATTAATTGACACTTTGGACACTAATCTGTTTCTATGTAATTATGTTTTGATTCTGTATAGGTTTTGTTATGTTATTGTATTGTACAGTGATAGTTTAGACCTTGGATCTGGCCACATCCAGGTCCGACAAATAAAGATATTAATTCGGAACTCCGTTTTGTAATTCATATAGCCGGACAATAATTCTGCCGGTTATATTTGGTGAGAAATAGTGCAGGTTAGTACAAAATTATTCAATTAGGGTTATAGTCGATGAAAACACCAAATAAGTGGTAGGGGTTAGTACAAAAATACATTTATGATAAGGGTTAGTACAAAAACGTATAATTAGAGTTAGGGTTAGTGTAAAACATTTAGTTAGGGTTAGGTTTAGTATAAAACACACAATAAAGGTTAGGGTTTAGCATATGAAGATACATTTAGGGTTAGGGTTGGTACAAAATTATACAATTAGGGTAAGGTTTAATACAAAAACGTATAATTAGAGATAGGAAAAGTGTTAAACATATTATTTGGGTAAGGGTTACTATAAAACACACAATTAGGGTACGGGGTTAGCATATAAGATACATTTAGGGTTAGGGTTAGTACTAAATTGTACAATTAAGCTTATAGTCGATATAAACACAAAATTAGTGGTAAGGGTTAGTACAAAAGATACATTTATGATAAGGGTTAAGACAAAAAACGTAAATTAGGGTTAGGGTTAGTGTAAAACATATAATAAGGGTTAGGGTTAGTATAAAACACACAATTAGGGTTAGGGGTTAGCATATAAAGATATATTTAGGGTTAGGGTTAGTACAAAATTATTCAATTAGGGTTATAGTCGATGAAAACACAAAATAAGTGGTAGGGGTTAGTACAAAAAATACATTTATGATAAGGGTTAGTACAAAAAAATGTATAATTAGGGTTAGGGTTAGTGTAAAACATTTAATTTGGGTTAGGGTTAGTATAAAACACACAATTAAGGTTAGGGTTTAGCATATGAAGATACATTTAGGGTTAGGGTTAGTACAAAATTATACAATTAGGGTAAGGTTTAAAACAAAAACGTATAATTAGAGATAGGAAAAGTGTTAAACATATTATTTGGGTTAGGGTTACTATAAAACACACAATTAGAGTACGGGGTTAGCATATAAGATACATTTAGGGTTAGGGTTAGTACTAAATTGTACAATTAAGCTTATAGTCGATGAAAACACAAAATTAGTGGTAAGGGTTAGTACAAAAAATTCATTTATGATAAGGGTTAAGACAAAAAACGTATATCAGGGTTAGGGTTAGTGTAAAACATATAATAAGGGTTAGGGTTAGTATAAAACACACAATTAGGGTTAGGGGTTAGCATATAAAGATATATTTAGGGTTAGGGTTAGTACAAAATTATTCAATTAGGGTTATAGTCGATGAAAACACCAAATAAGTGGTAGGGGTTAGTACAAAAATACATTTATGATAAGAGTTAGTACAAAAACGTATAATTAGGGTTAGGATTTGTGTAAAACATTTAGTTAGGGTTAGGTTTAGTATAAAACACACAATAAAGGTTAGGGTTTAGCATATGAAGATACATTTAGGGTTAGGGTTGGTACAAAATTATACAATTAGGGTAAGGTTTAGTACAAAAACGTATAATTAGAGATTGGAAAAGTGTTAAACATATTATTTGGGTTAGGGTTACTATAAAACACACAATTAGGGTACGGGGTTAGCATATAAGATACATTTAGGGTTAGGGTTAGTACTAAATTGTACAATTAAGCTTATAGTCGATGAAAACACAAAATTAGTGGTAGGGGTTAGTACAAAAGATACATTTATGATAAGGGTTAAGACAAAAAACGTATATTAGGGTTAGGGTTAGTGTAAAACATATAATAAGGGTTAGGGTTAGTATAAAACACACAATTAGGGTTAGGGGTTAGCATATAAAGATATATTTAGGGTTAGGGTTAGTACAAAATTATTCAATTAGGGTTATAGTCGATGAAAACACCAAATAAGTGGTAGGGGTTAGTACAAAAATACATTTATGATAAGGGTTAGTACAAAAACGTATAATTAGGGTTAGGGTTAGTGTAAAACATTTAGTTAGGGTTAGGGTTAGTATAAAATACACAATGAAGGTTAGGGTTTAGCATATGAAGATATATTTAGGGTTAGGGTTAGTACAAAATTATTCAATTAGGGTTATAGTCGATGAAAACACCAAATAAGTGGTAGTGGTTAGTACAAAAATACATTTATGATAAGGGTTAAGACAAAAAACGTATATTAGGGTTAAGGTTAGTGTAAAACATATATTAAGGGTTAGGGTTAGTATAAAACACAAATATTAGGGTTAGGGGTTAGCATATAAAGATATATTTAGGGTTAGGGTTAGTACAAAATTATTCAATTAGGGTTATAGTCGATGAAAACACCAAATAAGTGGTAGGGGCTAGTACAAAAATACATTTATGATAAGGGTTAGTACAAAAACGTATTATTAGGGTTAGGGTTAGGGTGAAACATTTAGTTAGGGTTAGGGTTAGTATAAAATACACAATAAACATTAGGGTTTAGCATATGAAGATACATTTAGGGTTAGGGTTGGTACAAAATTATACAATTAGGGTAAAGTTTCATACTAAAACGTATAATTAGAGATAGGATAAGTGTTAAACATATTATTTGGGTTAGGGTTACTATAAAACACACAATTAGGGTACGGGGTTAGCATATAAGATACATTTAGGGTAAGGGTTAATACTAAATTGTACAATTAAGTTTATAGTCGATGAAAACACAAAATTAGTGGTAGGGGTTAGTACAAAAAATACATTTATGATAAGGGTTAAGACAAAAAACGTATATTAGGGTTAGGGTTAGTGTAAAACATATAATAAGGGTTAGGGTTAGTATAAAACACACAATTAGGGTAAGGGGTTAGCATATAAAGATACATTTAGGGTTAGGGTTAGTACAAAATTATTCAATTAGGGTTATAGTCGATAAAAACACAAAATTAGTGGTAGGGGTTAGTACAAAAGATACATTTATGATAAGGGTTAAGACAAAAACGTATATTAGGGTTAGGGTTAGTGTAAAACATATAATAAGGGTTAGGGTTAGTATAAAACACACAGTTAGGGTTAGGGGTTAGCATATAAAGATATATTTAGGGTTAGGGTTAGTACAAAATTATTCAATTAGGGTTATAGTCGATGAAAACACCAAATAAGTGGTAGGGGTTAGTACAAAAATACATTTATGATAAGGGTTAGTACAAAAACGTATAATTAGGGTTAGGGTTAGTGTAAAACATTTAATTAGGGTTAGGGTTAGTATAAAACACACAATTAAGGTTAGGGTTTAGCATATGACGATACATTTAGGGTTAGGGTTAGTACAAATTTATACAATTAGGGTAAGGTTTAATACAAAAACGTATAATTAGAGATACGATAAGTGTTACGCATATTATTTGTGTTAGGGTTACTAAAAAACACACAGTTAGGGTAAGGGTTAGTTCAAAATTATTCAATAAGGGTAAAGGTTAGTACAAAAACGTATAATTAGGGTAAAGGTTAGTACAAAAACGTATAATTAGGGTAAGGATAAGTGTAAAACATATAATTAGGGTTAGGGTTAGCATAAAACACACAATTAGGGTTAGGGGTTAGCATATAAAGATACATTTAGGGTTAGGGTTAGTACAAACTAATACAATTAGGGCTATAGTCTATGAAAACACAAAATTAGAGTTAGGGGCTAGTACAAAAAATACATTTATGATAAGGGTTAGTACAAAATTGTATAATAAGGGTAAGGGTTAGTGTAAAAGATATAATAAGGGTTAGGGTTAGTATAAAACACATAATTAGGGTTAGGGTTTAGCATATAAAGATACATTTACTGTTAGGGTTAGTACAAAGTTATACAATTAGGGTAAGGGTTAATACAAAAACGTATAAGAAGGGTTAGGATTAGTGTAAAACATATTATTAGGGTTAGGGTTAGTGTAAAACACACAATTAGGGTTAGGGGTTAGCATATAAGATACATTTACGGTTAGGGTTAATACAAAATTATACAATTTGGGTTAGGGGTTAGCATATAACATACATTTACGCTTAGAGTTAGTACAAAATTATACAATGAGGGTTATAGTTGATGAAAACACAAAATTAATGGTAGGGGTTATTACAAAAATACATTTATGATAAGGGTTAGTACAAAAACGTTTAATTAGGGTTAGGGTTAGTGTTAAACATTTAATTAGGGTAAGGGTTAGTTTAAACACTCACTTTAGGTTAGGGTTTAAGCATATGAAGATACATTTAGGATTAGGGTTAGTACAAAATTATACAATTAGGGTAAGTTTTCATACAAAAGCGTATAATTAGAGAAAGTATAAGTGTTAAACATATTATTTGGGTTAGGATTACTATAAAACACACAATTAGGGTAAGGGGTTAGCATATAAGATACATTTAGGGTTAGGGTTAGTACAAAATTGTACAATTAAGCTTATAGTCGATGAAAACACAAAATTAGTGGTAGGGGTTAGTACAAAAAATACATTTATGATAAGGTTAAGACAAAAAACTTATATTAGGGTTAGGGTTAGTGTAAAACATATTATAAGGGTTAGGGTTAGTATTAAACACACAATTAGGGTTAGGGGTTAGCATATAAAGATACATTTAGGGTTAGGGTTAGTACAAAATTATTCAATTAGGGTTATAGTCGATTAAAACACAAAATAAGTGGTAGGGGTTAGTACAAAAAATACATTTATGATAAGGGTTAAGACAAAAAACGTACAATTAGGGTTAGGGTTATTGTAAAACATATAATAAGGGTTAGGGTTAGTATAAAACACACAATTAGGGTTAGGGGTTAGCATATAAAGATACATTGAGGGTTAGGGTTAGTACAAAATTATACAATTAGGTTTATAGTCGATGAAAACACCAAATAAGTGGTAGGGGTTAGTACAAAAATACATTTATGATAAGGGTTAGTACAAAAAAGTATAATTAGGGTTAGGGTTAGTGTAAAACATTTAGTTAGGGTTAGGGTTAGTATAAAATACACAATGAAGGTTAGGGTTTAGCATATGAAGATATATTTAGGGTTAGGGTTAGTACAAAATTATTCAATTAGGGTTATAGTCGATGAAAACACCAAATAAGTGGTAGTGGTTAGTACAAAAATACATTTATGATAAGAGTTAAGACAAAAAACGTATATTAGGGTTAGGGTTAGTGTAAAACATATTATAAGGGTTAGGGTTAGTATAAAACACAAATATTAGGGTTAGGGGTTAGCATATAAAGATATATTTAGGGTTAGGGTTAGTACAAAATTATTCAATTAGGGTTATAGTCGATGAAAACACCAAATAAGTGGTAGGGGCTAGTACAAAAATACATTTATGATAAGGGTTAGTACAAAAACGTATTATTAGGGTTAGGGTTAGTGTAAAACATTTAGTTAGGGTTAGGGTTAGTATAAAATACACAATAAAGATTAGGGTTTAGCATATGAAGATACATTTAGGGTTAGGGTTGGTACAAAATTATACAATTAGGGTAAAGTTTCATACTAAAACGTATAATTAGAGATAGGATAAGTGTTAAACATATTATTTGGGTTAGGGTTACTATAAAACACACAATTAGGGTACGGGGTTAGCATATAAGATACATTTAGGGTAAGGGTTAATACTAAATTGTACAATTAAGTTTATAGTCGATGAAAACACAAAATTAGTGGTAGGGGTTAGTACAAAAAATACATTTATGATAAGGTTTAAGACAAAAAACGTATATTAGGGTTAGGGTTAGTGTAAAACATATAATAAGGGTTAGGGTTAGTATAAAACACACAATTAGGGTAAGGGGTTAGCATATAAAGATACATTTAGGGTTAGGGTTAGTACAAAATTATTCAATTAGGGTTATAGTCGATAAAAACACAAAATTAGTGGTAGGGGTTAGTACAAAAGATACATTTATGATAAGGGTTAAGACAAAAACGTATATTAGGGTTAGGGTTAGTGTAAAACATATAATTAGGGTTAGGGTTAGTATAAAACACACAATTAGGGTTAGGGGTTAGCATATAAAGATATATTTAGTGTTAGGGTTAGTACAAAATTATTCAATTAGGGTTATAGTCGATGAAAACACCAAATAAGTGGTAGGGGTTAGTACAAAAATACATTTATGATAAGGGTTAGTACAAAAACGTATAATTAGGGTTAGGGTTAGTGTAAAACATTTAATTAGGGTTAGGGTTAGTATAAAACACACAATTAAGGTTAGGGTTTAGCATATGACGATACATTTAGGGTTAGGGTTAGTACAAATTTATACAATTAGGGTAAGGTTTAATACAAAAACGTATAATTAGAGATACGATAAGTGTTACGCATATTATTTGTGTTAGGGTTACTAAAAAACACACAGTTAGGGTAAGGGTTAGTTCAAAATTATTCAATAAGGGTAAAGGTTAGTACAAAAACGTATAATTAGGGTAAAGGTTAGTACAAAAACGTATAATTAGGGTAAGGATAAGTGTAAAACATATAAATAGGGTTAGGGTTAGCATAAAACACACAATTAGGGTTAGGGGTTAGCATATAAAGATACATTTAGGGTTAGGGTTAGTACAAACTAATACAATTAGGGCTATAGTCTATGAAAACACAAAATTAGAGTTAGGGGCTAGTACAAAAATACATTTATGATAAGGGTTAGTACAAAATTGTATAATAAGGGTAAGGGTTAGTGTAAAAGATATAATAAGGGTTAGGGTTAGTATAAAACACATAATTAGGGTTAGGGTTTAGCATATAAAGATACATTTACTGTTAGGGTTAGTACAAAGTTATACAATTAGGGTAAGGGTTAATACAAAAACGTATAAGAAGGGTTAGGATTAGTGTAAAACATATTATTAGGGTTAGGGTTAGTGTAAAACACACAATTAGGGTTAGGGGTTAGCATATAAGATACATTTACGGTTAGGGTTAATACAAAATTATACAATTTGGGTTAGGGGTTAGCATATAACATACATTTACGCTTAGAGTTAGTACAAAATTATACAATAAGGGTTATAGTTGATGAAAACACAAAATTAATGGTAGGGGTTATTACAAAAATACATTTATGATAAGGGTTAGTACAAAAACGTTTAATTAGGGTTAGGGTTAGTGTTAAACATTTAATTAGGGTAAGGGTTAGTTTAAACACTCACTTTAGGTTAGGGTTTAAGCATATGAAGATACATTTAGGATTAGGGTTAGTACAAAATTATACAATTAGGGTAAGTTTTCATACAAAAGCGTATAATTAGAGAAAGTATAAGTGTTAAACATATTATTTGGGTTAGGATTACTATAAAACACACAATTAGGGTAAGGGGTTAGCATATAAGATACATTTAGGGTTAGGGTTAGTACAAAATTGTACAATTAAGCTTATAGTCGATGAAAACACAAAATTAGTGGTAGGGGTTAGTACAAAAAATACATTTATGATAAGGTTAAGACAAAAAACTTATATTAGGGTTAGGGTTAGTGTAAAACATATTATAAGGGTTAGGGTTAGTATAAAACACACAATTAGGGTTAGGGGTTAGAATATAAAGATACATTTAGGGTTAGGGTTAGTACAAAATTATTCAATTAGGGTTATAGTCGATTAAAACACAAAATAAGTGGTAGGGGTTAGTACAAAAAATACATTTATGATAAGGGTTAAGACAAAAAACGTACAATTAGGGTTAGGGTTATTGTAAAACATATAATAAGGGTTAGGGTTAGTATAAAACACACAATTAGGGTTAGGGGTTAGCATATAAAGATACATTGAGGGTTAGGGTTAGTACAAAATTATACAATTAGGTTTATAGTCGATGAAAACACCAAATAAGTGGTAGGGGTTAGTACAAAAATACATTTATGATAAGGGTTAGTACAAAAACGTATAATTAGGGTTAGGATTAGTGTAAAACATTTAGTTAGGGTTAGGTTTAGTATAAAACACACAATAAAGGTTAGGGTTTAACATATGAAGATACATTTAGGGTTAGGGTTGGTACAAAATTATACAATTAGGGTAAGGTTTAGTACAAAAATGTATAATTAGAGATTGGAAAAGTGTTAAACATATTATTTGGGTTAGGGTTACTATAAAACACACAATAAGGGTACGGGGTTAGCATATAAGATACATTTAGGGTTAGGGTTAGTACTAAATTGTACAATTAAGCTTATAGTCGATGAAAACACAAAATTAGTGGTAGGGGATAGTACAAAAGATACATTTATGATAAGGGTTAAGACAAAAAACGTATATTAGGGTTAGGGTTAGTGTAAAACATATAATAAGGGTTAGGGTTAGTATAAAACACACAATTAGGGTTAGGGGTTAGCATATAAAGATATATTTAGGGTTAGGGTTAGTACAAAATTATTCAATTAGGGTTATAGTCGATGAAAACACCAAATAAGTGGTAGGGGTTAGTACAAAAATACATTTATGATAAGGGTTAGTACAAAAAAGTATAATTAGGGTTAGGGTTAGTGTAAAACATTTAGTTAGGGTTAGGGTTAGTATAAAATACACAATGAAGGTTAGGGTTTAGCATATGAAGATATATTTAGGGTTAGGGTTAGTACAAAATTATTCAATTAGGGTTATAGTCGATGAAAACACCAAATAAGTGGTAGTGGTTAGTACAAAAATACATTTATGATAAGAGTTAAGACAAAAAACGTATATTAGGGTTAGGGTTAGTGTAAAACATATAATAAGGGTTAGGGTTAGTATAAAACACAAATATTAGGGTTAGGGGTTAGCATATAAAGATATATTTAGGGTTAGGGTTAGTACAAAATTATTCAATTAGGGTTATAGTCGATGAAAACACCAAATAAGTGGTAGGGGCTAGTACAAAAATACATTTATGATAAGGGTTAGTACAAAAACGTATTATTAGGGTTAGGGTTAGTGTAAAACATTTAGTTAGGGTTAGGGTTAGTATAAGATACACAATAAAGATTAGGGTTTAGCATATGAAGATACATTTAGGGTTAGGGTTGGTACAAAATTATACAATTAGGGTAAAGTTTCATACTAAAACGTATAATTAGAGATAGGATAAGTGTTAAACATATTATTTGGGTTAGGGTTACTATAAAACACACAATTAGGGTACAGGGTTAGCATATAAGATACATTTAGGGTAAGGGTTAATACTAAATTGTACAATTAAGTTTATAGTCGATGAAAACACAAAATTAGTGGTAGGGGTTAGTACAAAAAATACATTTATGATAAGGGTTAAGACAAAAAACGTATATTAGGGTTAGGGTTAGTGTAAAACATATAATAAGGGTTAGGGTTAGTATAAAACACACAATTAGGGTAAGGGGTTAGCATATAAAGATACATTTAGGGTTAGGGTTAGTACAAAATTATTCAATTAGGGTTATAGTCGATAAAAACACAAAATTAGTGGTAGGGGTTAGTACAAAAGATACATTTATGATAAGGGTTAAGACAAAAACGTACATTAGGGTTAGGGTTAGTGTAAAACATATAATAAGGGTTAGGGTTAGTATAAAACACACAATTAGGGTTAGGGGTTAGCATATAAAGATATATTTAGGGTTTGGGTTAGTACAAAATTATTCAATTAGGGTTATAGTCGATGAAAACACCAAATAAGTGGTAGGGGTTAGTACAAAAATACATTTATGATAAGGGTTAGTACAAAAACGTATAATTAGGGTTAGGGTTAGTGTAAAACATTTAATTAGGGTTAGGGTTAGTATAAAACACACAATTAAGGTTAGGGTTTAGCATATGACGATACATTTAGGGTTAGGGTTAGTACAAATTTATACAATTAGGGTAAGGTTTAATACAAAAACGTATAATTAGAGATACGATAAGTGTTACGCATATTATTTGTGTTAGGGTTACTAAAAAACACACAGTTAGGGTAAGGGTTAGTTCAAAATTATTCAATAAGGGTAAAGGTTAGTACAAAAACGTATAATTAGGGTAAAGGTTAGTACAAAAAAGTATAATTAGGGTAAGGATGTGTGTAAAACATATAATTAGGGTTAGGGTTAGCATAAAACACACAATTAGGGTTAGGGGTTAGCATATAAAGATACATTTAGGGTTAGGGTTAGTACAAACTAATACAATTAGGGCTATAGTCTATGAAAACACAAAATTAGAGTTAGGGGCTAGTACAAAAAATACATTTATGATAAGGGTTAGTACAAAATTGTATAATAAGGGTAAGGGTTAGTGTAAAAGATATAATAAGGGTTAGGGTTAGTATAAAACACATAATTAGGGTTAGGGTTTAGCATATAAAGATACATTTACTGTTAGGGTTAGTACAAAGTTATACAATTAGGGTAAGGGTTAATACAAAAACGTATAAGAAGGGTTAAGATTAGTGTAAAACATATTATTAGGGTTAGGGTTAGTGTAAAACACACAATTAGGGTTAGGGGTTAGCATATAAGATACATTTACGGTTAGGGTTAATACAAAATTATACAATTTGGGTTAGGGGTTAGCATATAACATACATTTACGCTTAGAGTTAGTACAAAATTATACAATAAGGGTTATAGTTGATGAAAACACAAAATTAATGGTAGGGGTTATTACAAAAATACATTTATGATAAGGGTTAGTACAAAAACGTTTAATTAGGGTTAGGGTTAGTGTTAAACATTTAATTAGGGTAAGGGTTAGTTTAAACACTCACTTTAGGTTAGGGTTTAAGCATATGAAGATACATTTAGGATTAGGGTTAGTACAAAATTATACAATTAGGGTAAGTTTTCATACAAAAGCGTATAATTAGAGAAAGTATAAGTGTTAAACATATTATTTGGGTTAGGATTACTATAAAACACACAATTAGGGTAAGGGGTTAGCATATAAGATACATTTAGGGTTAGGGTTAGTACAAAATTGTACAATTAAGCTTATAGTCGATGAAAACACAAAATTAGTGGTAGGGGTTAGTACAAAAAATACATTTATGATAAGGTTAAGACAAAAAACTTATATTAGGGTAAGGGTTAGTGTAAAACATATTATAAGGGTTAGGGTTAGTATAAAACACACAATTAGGGTTAGGGGTTAGAATATAAAGATACATTTAGGGTTAGGGTTAGTACAAAATTATTCAATTAGGGTTATAGTCGATTAAAACACAAAATAAGTGGTAGGGGTTAGTACAAAAAATACATTTATGATAAGGGTTAAGACAAAAAACGTACAATTAGGGTTAGGGTTATTGTAAAACATATAATAAGGGTTAGGGTTAGTATAAAACACACAATTAGGGTTAGGGGTTAGCATATAAAGATACATTGAGGGTTAGGGTTAGTACAAAATTATACAATTAGGTTTATAGTCGATGAAAACACCAAATAAGTGGTAGGGACTAGTACAAAAATACATTTATGATAAGGGTTAGTACAAAAACGTATAATTAGGGTTAGGATTAGTGTAAAACATTTAGTTAGGGTTAGGTTTAGTATAAAACACACAATAAAGGTTAGGGTTTAGCATATGAAGATACATTTAGGGTTAGGGTTGGTACAAAATTATACAATTAGGGTAAGGTTTAGTACAAAAATGTATAATTAGAGATTGCAAAAGTGTTAAACATATTATTTGGGTTAGGGTTACTATAAAACACACAATTAGGGTACGGGGTTAGCATATAAGATACATTTAGGGTTAGGGTTAGTACTAAATTGTACAATTAAGCTTATAGTCGATGAAAACACAAAATTAGTGGTAGGGGTTAGTACAAAAGATACATTTATGATAAGGGTTAAGACAAAAAACGTATATTAGGGTTAGGGTTAGTGTAAAACATATAATAAGGGTTAGGGTTAGTATAAAACACACAATTAGGGTTAGGGGTTAGCATATAAAGATATATTTAGGGTTAGGGTTAGTACAAAATTATTCAATTAGGGTTATAGTCGATGAAAACACCAAATAAGTGGTAGGGGTTAGTACAAAAATACATTTATGATAAGGGTTAGTACAAAAAAGTATAATTAGGGTTAGGGTTAGTGTAAAACAATTAGTTAGGGTTAGGGTTAGTATAAAATACACAATGAAGGTTAGGGTTTAGCATATGAAGATATATTTAGGGTTAGGGTTAGTACAAAATTATTCAATTAGGGTTATAGTCGATGAAAACACCAAATAAGTGGTAGTGGTTAGTACAAAAATACATTTATGATAAGAGTTAAGACAAAAAACGTATATTAGGGTTAGGGTTAGTGTAAAACATATAATAAGGGTTAGGGTTAGTATAAAACACAAATATTAGGGTTAGGGGTTAGCATATAAAGATATATTTAGGGTTAGGGTTAGTACAAAATTATTCAATTAGGGTTTTAGTCGATGAAAACACCAAATAAGTGGTAGGGACTAGTACAAAAATACATTTATGATAAGGGTTAGTACAAAAACGTATTATTAGGGTTAGGGTTAGTGTAAAACATTTAGTTAGGGTTAGGGTTAGTATAAAATACACAATAAAGATTAGGGTTTAGCATATGAAGATACATTTAGGGTTAGGGTTGGTACAAAATTATACAATTAGGGTAAAGTTTCATACTAAAACGTATAATTAGAGATAGGATAAGTGTTAAACATATTATTTGGGTTAGGGTTACTATAAAACACACAATTAGGGTACAGGGTTAGCATATAAGATACATTTAGGGTAAGGGTTAATACTAAATTGTACAATTAAGTTTATAGTCGATGAAAACACAAAATTAGTGGTAGGGGTTAGTACAAAAAATACATTTATGATAAGGGTTAAGACAAAAAACGTATATTAGGGTTAGGGTTAGTGTAAAACATATAATAAGGGTTAGGGTTAGTATAAAACACACAATTAGGGTAAGGGGTTAGCATATAAAGATACATTTAGGGTTAGGGTTAGTACAAAATTATTCAATTAGGGTTATAGTCGATAAAAACACAAAATTAGTGGTAGGGGTTAGTACAAAAGATACATTTATGATAAGGGTTAAGACAAAAACGTACATTAGGGTTAGGGTTAGTGTAAAACATATAATAAGGGTTAGGGTTAGTATAAAACACACAATTAGGGTTAGGGGTTAGCATATAAAGATATATTTAGGGTTTGGGTTAGTACAAAATTATTCAATTAGGGTTATAGTCGATGAAAACACCAAATAAGTGGTAGGGGTTAGTACAAAAATACATTTATGATAAGGGTTAGTACAAAAACGTATAATTAGGGTTAGGGTTAGTGTAAAACATTTAATTAGGGTTAGGGTTAGTATAAAACACACAATTAAGGTTAGGGTTTAGCATATGACGATACATTTAGGGTTAGGGTTAGTACAAATTTATACAATTAGGGTAAGGTTTAATTCAAAAACGTATAATTAGAGATACGATAAGTGTTACGCATATTATTTGTGTTAGGGTTACTAAAAAACACACAGTTAGGGTAAGGGTTAGTTCAAAATTATTCAATAAGGGTAAAGGTTAGTACAAAAACGTATAATTAGGGTAAAGGTTAGTACAAAAAAGTATAATTAGGGTAAGGATGTGTGTAAAACATATAATTAGGGTTAGGGTTAGCATAAAACACACAATTAGGGTTAGGGGTTAGCATATAAAGATACATTTAGGGTTAGGGTTAGTACAAACTAATACAATTAGGGCTATAGTCTATGAAAACACAAAATTAGAGTTAGGGGCTAGTACAAAAAATACATTTATGATAAGGGTTAGTACAAAATTGTATAATAAGGGTAAGGGTTAGTGTAAAAGATATAATAAGGGTTAGGGTTAGTATAAAACACATAATTAGGGTTAGGGTTTAGCATATAAAGATACATTTACTGTTAGGGTTAGTACAAAGTTATACAATTAGGGTAAGGGTTAATACAAAAACGTATAAGAAGGGTTAAGATTAGTGTAAAACATATTATTAGGGTTAGGGTTAGTGTAAAACACACAATTAGGGTTAGGGGTTAGCATATAAGATACATTTACGGTTAGGGTTAATACAAAATTATACAATTTGGGTTAGGGGTTAGCATATAACATACATTTACGCTTAGAGTTAGTACAAAATTATACAATAAGGGTTATAGTTGATGAAAACACAAAATTAATGGTAGGGGTTATTACAAAAATACATTTATGATAAGGGTTAGTACAAAAACGTTTAATTAGGGTTAGGGTTAGTGTTAAACATTTAATTAGGGTAAGGGTTAGTTTAAACACTCACTTTAGGTTAGGGTTTAAGCATATGAAGATACATTTAGGATTAGGGTTAGTACAAAATTATACAATTAGGGTAAGTTTTCATACAAAAGCGTATAATTAGAGAAAGTATAAGTGTTAAACATATTATTTGGGTTAGGATTACTATAAAACACACAATTAGGGTAAGGGGTTAGCATATAAGATACATTTAGGGTTAGGGTTAGTACAAAATTGTACAATTAAGCTTATAGTCGATGAAAACACAAAATTAGTGGTAGGGGTTAGTACAAAAAATACATTTATGATAAGGTTAAGACAAAAAACTTATATTAGGGTAAGGGTTAGTGTAAAACATATTATAAGGGTTAGGGTTAGTATAAAACACACAATTAGGGTTAGGGGTTAGAATATAAAGATACATTTAGGGTTAGGGTTAGTACAAAATTATTCAATTAGGGTTATAGTCGATTAAAACACAAAATAAGTGGTAGGGGTTAGTACAAAAAATACATTTATGATAAGGGTTAAGACAAAAAACGTACAATTAGGGTTAGGGTTATTGTAAAACATATAATAAGGGTTAGGGTTAGTATAAAACACACAATTAGGGTTAGGGGTTAGCATATAAAGATACATTGAGGGTTAGGGTTAGTACAAAATTATACAATTAGGTTTATAGTCGATGAAAACACCAAATAAGTGGTAGGGACTAGTACAAAAATACATTTATGATAAGGGTTAGTACAAAAACGTATAATTAGGGTTAGGATTAGTGTAAAACATTTAGTTAGGGTTAGGTTTAGTATAAAACACACAATAAAGGTTAGGGTTTAGCATATGAAGATACATTTAGGGTTAGGGTTGGTACAAAATTATACAATTAGGGTAAGGTTTAGTACAAAAATGTATAATTAGAGATTGCAAAAGTGTTAAACATATTATTTGGGTTAGGGTTACTATAAAACACACAATTAGGGTACGGGGTTAGCATATAAGATACATTTAGGGTTAGGGTTAGTACTAAATTGTACAATTAAGCTTATAGTCGATGAAAACACAAAATTAGTGGTAGGGGTTAGTACAAAAGATACATTTATGATAAGGGTTAAGACAAAAAACGTATATTAGGGTTAGGGTTAGTGTAAAACATATAATAAGGGTTAGGGTTAGTATAAAACACACAATTAGGGTTAGGGGTTAGCATATAAAGATATATTTAGGGTTAGGGTTAGTACAAAATTATTCAATTAGGGTTATAGTCGATGAAAACACCAAATAAGTGGTAGGGGTTAGTACAAAAATACATTTATGATAAGGGTTAGTACAAAAAAGTATAATTAGGGTTAGGGTTAGTGTAAAACATTTAGTTAGGGTTAGGGTTAGTATAAAATACACAATGAAGGTTAGGGTTTAGCATATGAAGATATATTTAGGGTTAGGGTTAGTACAAAATTATTCAATTAGGGTTATAGTCGATGAAAACACCAAATAAGTGGTAGTGGTTAGTACAAAAATACATTTATGATAAGAGTTAAGACAAAAAACGTATATTAGGGTTAGGGTTAGTGTAAAACATATAATAAGGGTTAGGGTTAGTATAAAACACAAATATTAGGGTTAGGGGTTAGCATATAAAGATATATTTAGGGTTAGGGTTAGTACAAAATTATTCAATTAGGGTTTTAGTCGATGAAAACACCAAATAAGTGGTAGGGACTAGTACAAAAATACATTTATGATAAGGGTTAGTACAAAAACGTATTATTAGGGTTAGGGTTAGTGTAAAACATTTAGTTAGGGTTAGGGTTAGTATAAAATACACAATAAAGATTAGGGTTTAGCATATGAAGATACATTTAGGGTTAGGGTTGGTACAAAATTATACAATTAGGGTAAAGTTTCATACTAAAACGTATAATTAGAGATAGGATAAGTGTTAAACATATTATTTGGGTTAGGGTTACTATAAAACACACAATTAGGGTACGGGGTTAGCATATAAGATACATTTAGGGTAAGGGTTAATACTAAATTGTACAATTAAGTTTATAGTCGATGAAAACACAAAATTAGTGGTAGGGGTTAGTACAAAAAATACATTTATGATAAGGGTTAAGACAAAAAACGTATATTAGGGTTAGGGTTAGTGTAAAACATATAATAAGGGTTAGGGTTAGTATAAAACACACAATTAGGGTAAGGGGTTAGCATATAAAGATACATTTAGGGTTAGGGTTAGTACAAAATTATTCAATTAGGGTTATAGTCGATAAAAACACAAAATTAGTGGTAGGGGTTAGTACAAAAGATACATTTATGATAAGGGTTAAGACAAAAACGTATATTAGGGTTAGGGTTAGTGTAAAACATATAATAAGGGTTAGGGTTAGTATAAAACACACAATTAGGGTTAGGGGTTAGCATATAAAGATATATTTAGGGTTAGGGTTAGTACAAAATTATTCAATTAGGGTTATAGTCGATGAAAACACCAAATAAGTGGTAGGGGTTAGTACAAAAATACATTTATGATAAGGGTTAGTACAAAAACGTATAATTAGGGTTAGGGTTAGTGTAAAACATTTAATTAGGGTTAGGGTTAGTATAAAACACACAATTAAGGTTAGGGTTTAGCATATGACGATACATTTAGGGTTAGGGTTAGTATAAATTTATACAATTAGGGTAAGGTTTAATACAAAAACGTATAATTAGAGATACGATACATTTGTAAGTGTTACGCATATTATTTGTGTTAGGGTTACTAAAAAACACACAGTTAGGGTAAGGGTTAGTTCAAAATTATTCAATAAGGGTAAAGGTTAGTACAAAAACGTATAATTAGGGTAAGGATAAGTGTAAAACATATAATTAGGGTTAGGGTTAGCATAAAACACACAATTAGGGTTAGGGGTTAGCATATAAAGATACATTTAGGGTTAGGGTTAGTACAAACTAATACAATTAGGGCTATAGTCTATGAAAACACAAAATTAGAGTTAGGGGTTAGTACAAAAAATACATTTATGATAAGGGTTAGTACAAAATTGTATAATAAGGGTAAGGGTTAGTGTAAAAGATATAATAAGGGTTAGGGTTAGTATAAAACACATAATTAGGGTTAGGGTTTAGCATATAAAGATACATTTACTGTTAGGGTTAGTACAAAGTTATACAATTAGGGTAAGGGTTAATACAAAAACGTATAAGAAGGGTTAGGATTAGTGTAAAACATATTATTAGGGTTAGGGTTAGTGTAAAACACACAATTAGGGTTAGGGGTTAGCATATAAGATACATTTACGGTTAGGGTTAATACAAAATTATACAATTTGGGTTAGGGGTTAGCATATAACATACATTTACGGTTAGAGTTAGTACAAAATTATACAATAAGGGTTATAGTTGATGAAAACACAAAATTAATGGTAGGGGTTATTACAAAAATACATTTATGATAAGGGTTAGTACAAAAACGTTTAATTAGGGTTAGGGTTAGTGTTAAACATTTAATTAGGGTTAGGGTTAGTTTAAACACACACTTTAGGTTAGGGTTTAAGCATATGAAGATACATTTAGGATTAGGGTTAGTACAAAATTATACAATTAGGGTAAGTTTTCATACAAAAGCGTATAATTAGAGAAAGTATAAGTGTTAAACATATTATTTGGGTTAGGATTACTATAAAACACACAATTAGGGTAAGGGGTTAGCATATAAGATACATTTAGGGTTAGGGTTAGTACAAAATTGTACAATTAAGCTTATAGTCAATGAAAACACAAAATTAGTGGTAGGGGTTAGTACAAAAAATACATTTATGATAAGGGTTAAGACAAAAAACGTATATTAGGGTTAGGGTTAGTGTAAAACATATTATAAGGGTTAGGGTTAGTATAAAACACACAATTAGGGTTAGGGGTTAGAATATAAAGATACATTTAGGGTTAGGGTTAGTACAAAATTATTCAATTAGGGTTATAGTCGATTAAAACACAAAATAAGTGGTAGGGGTTAGTACAAAAAATACATTTATGATAAGGGTTAAGACAAAAAACGTACAATTAGGGTTAGGGTTATTGTAAAACATATAATAAGGGTTAGGGTTAGTATAAAACACAAATATTAGGGTTAGGGGTTAGCATATAAAGATATATTTAGGGTTAGGGTTAGTACAAAATTATTCAATTAGGGTTATAGTCGATGAAAACACCAAATAAGTGGTAGGGGCTAGTACAAAAATACATTTATGATAAGGGTTAGTACAAAAACGTATTATTAGGGTTAGGGTTAGTGTAAAACATTTAGTTAGGGTTAGGGTTAGTATAAAATACACAATAAAGATTAGGGTTTAGCATATGAAGATACATTTAGGGTTAGGGTTGGTACAAAATTATACAATTAGGGTAAAGTTTCATACTAAAACGTATAATTAGAGATAGGATAAGAGTTAAACATATTATTTGGGTTAGGGTTACTATAAAACACACAATTAGGGTACGGGGTTAGCATATAAGATACATTTAGGGTAAGGGTTAATACTAAATTGTACAATTAAGTTTATAGTCGATGAAAACACAAAATTAGTTGTAGGGGTTAGTACAAAAAATACATTTATGATAAGGGTTAAGACAAAAAACGTATATTAGGGTTAGGGTTAGTGTAAAACATATAATAAGGGTTAGGGTTAGTATAAAACACACAATTAGGGTACGGGGTTAGCATATAAAGATACATTTAGGGTTAGGGTTAGTACAAAATTATTCAATTAGGGTTATAGTCGATAAAAACACAAAATTAGTGGTAGGGGTTAGTACAAAAGATACATTTATGATAAGGGTTAAGACAAAAACGTATATTAGGGTTAGGGTTAGTGTAAAACATATAATAAGGGTTAGGGTTAGTATAAAACACACAATTAGGGTTAGGGGTTAGCATATAAAGATATATTTAGGGTTAGGGTTAGTACAAAATTATTCAATTAGGGTTATAGTCGATGAAAACACCAAATAAGTGGTAGGGGTTAGTACAAAAATACATTTATGATAAGGGTTAGTACAAAAACGTATAATTAGGGTTAGGGTTAGTGTAAAACATTTAATTAGGGTTAGGGTTAGTATAAAACACACAATTAAGGTTAGGGTTTAGCATATGACGATACATTTAGGGTTAGGGTTAGTATAAATTTATACAATTAGGGTAAGGTTTAATACAAAAACGTATAATTAGAGATACGATACATTTGTAAGTGTTACGCATATTATTTGTGTTAGGGTTACTAAAAACACACAGTTAGGGTAAGGGTTAGTTCAAAATTATTCAATAAGGGTAAAGGTTAGTACAAAAACGTATAATTAGGGTAAGGATAAGTGTAAAACATATAATTAGGGTTAGGGTTAGCATAAAACACACAATTAGGGTTAGGGGTTAGCATATAAAGATACATTTAGGGTTAGGGTTAGTACAAACTAATACAATTAGGGCTATAGTCTATGAAAACACAAAATTAGAGTTAGGGGTTAGTACAGAAAATACATTTATGATAAGGGTTAGTACAAAATTGTATAATAAGGGTAAGGGTTAGTGTAAAAGATATAATAAGGGTTAGGGTTAGTATAAAACACATAATTAGGGTTAGGGTTTAGCATATAAAGATACATTTACTGTTAGGGTTAGTACAAAGTTATACAATTAGGGTAAGGGTTAATACAAAAACGTATAAGAAGGGTTAGGATTAGTGTAAAACATATTATTAGGGTTAGGGTTAGTGTAAAACACACAATTAGGGTTAGGGGTTAGCATATAAGATACATTTACGGTTAGGGTTAATACAAAATTATACAATTTGGGTTAGGGGTTAGCATATAACATACATTTACGGTTAGAGTTAGTACAAAATTATACAATAAGGGTTATAGTTGATGAAAACACAAAATTAATGGTAGGGGTTATTACAAAAATACATTTATGATAAGGGTTAGTACAAAAACGTTTAATTAGGGTTAGGGTTAGTGTTAAACATTTAATTAGGGTTAGGGTTAGTTTAAACACACACTTTAGGTTAGGGTTTAAGCATATGAAGATACATTTAGGATTAGGGTTAGTACAAAATTATACAATTAGGGTAAGTTTTCATACAAAAGCGTTTAATTAGAGAAAGTATAAGTGTTAAACATATTATTTGGGTTAGGATTACTATAAAACACACAATTAGGGTAAGGGGTTAGCATATAAGATACATTTAGGGTTAGGGTTAGTACAAAATTGTACAATTAAGCTTATAGTCAATGAAAACACAAAATTAGTGGTAGGGGTTAGTACAAAAAATACATTTATGATAAGGGTTAAGACAAAAAACGTATATTAGGGTTAGGGTTAGTGTAAAAAATATTATAAGGGTTAGGGTTAGTATAAAACACACAATTAGGGTTAGGGGTTAGAATATAAAGATACATTTAGGGTTAGGGTTAGTACAAAATTATTCAATTAGGGTTATAGTCGATTAAAACACAAAATAAGTGGTAGGGGTTAGTACAAAAAATACATTTATGATAAGGGTTAAGACAAAAAACGTACAATTAGGGTTAGGGTTATTGTAAAACATATAATAAGGGTTAGGGTTAGTATAAAACACAAATATTAGGGTTAGGGGTTAGCATATAAAGATATATTTAGGGTTAGGGTTAGTACAAAATTATTCAATTAGGGTTATAGTCGATGAAAACACCAAATAAGTGGTAGGGGCTAGTACAAAAATACATTTATGATAAGGGTTAGTACAAAAACGTATTATTAGGGTTAGGGTTAGTGTAAAACATTTAGTTAGGGTTAGGGTTAGTATAAAATACACAATAAAGATTAGGGTTTAGCATATGAAGATGCATTTAGGGTTAGGGTTGGTACAAAATTATACAATTAGGGTAAAGTTTCATACTAAAACGTATAATTAGAGATAGGATAAGAGTTAAACATATTATTTGGGTTAGGGTTACTATAAAACACACAATTAGGGTACGGGGTTAGCATATAAGATACATTTAGGGTAAGGGTTAATACTAAATTGTACAATTAAGTTTATAGTCGATGAAAACACAAAATTAGTTGTAGGGGTTAGTACAAAAAATACATTTATGATAAGGGTTAAGACAAAAAACGTATATTAGGGTTAGGGTTAGTGTAAAACATATAATAAGGGTTAGGGTTAGTATAAAACACACAATTAGGGTACGGGGTTAGCATATAAAGATACATTTAGGGTTAGGGTTAGTACAAAATTATTCAATTAGGGTTATAGTCGATAAAAACACAAAATTAGTGGTAGGGGTTAGTACAAAAGATACATTTATGATAAGGGTTAAGACAAAAACGTATATTAGGGTTAGGGTTAGTGTAAAACATATAATAAGGGTTAGGGTTAGTATAAAACACACAATTAGGGTTAGGGGTTAGCATATAAAGATATATTTAGGGTTAGGGTTAGTACAAAATTATTCAATTAGGGTTATAGTCGATGAAAACACCAAATAAGTGGTAGGAGTTAGTACAAAAATACATTTATGATAAGGGTTAGTACAAAAACGTATAATTAGGGTTAGGGTTAGTGTAAAACATTTAATTAGGGTTAGGGTTAGTGTAAAACACACAATTAAGGTTAGGGTTTAGCATATGACGATACATTTAGGGTTAGGGTTAGTACAAATTTATACAATTAGGGTAAGGTTTAATACAAAAACGTATAATTAGAGATACGATAAGTGTTACGCATATTATTTGTGTTAGGGTTACTAAAATACACACAGTTAGGGTAAGGGTTAGTTCAAAATTATTCAATAAGGGTAAAGGTTAGTACAAAAACGTATAATTAGGGTAAGGATAAGTGTAAAACATATAATTAGGGTTAGGGTTAGCATAAAACACACAATTAGGGTTAGGGGTTAGCATATAAAGATACATTTAGGGTTAGGGTTAGTACAAACTAATACAATTAGGGCTATAGTCTATGAAAACACAAAATTAGAGTTAGGGGTTAGTACAAAAATTACATTTATTATAAGGGTTAGTACAAAATTGTATAATAAGGGTAAGGGTTAGTGTAAAAGATATAATAAGGGTTAGGGTTAGTATAAAACTATGCATATAAAGATGAGTTTTACAAAAATACAAAATAGCAATGTCAATGCAAACCAAATGGTAAATTTAGTTAAATATGAAAAGAAAAGTGGAGGTCAGTTTTAAAAATATCAATGCTATGAGATGGATAAATCTAGAGGGGTTCGAAAATCTGACAAAAATACCAAACATAACTAGCGAACATCCATTAAATCCTTAAATCACTACGACAGTAACCATCTTTTTTCTGCTAGGATTGCAAGTCTTCGTTCATTATAGTCCCAAATGCACTCGCAACCTTTTGGTATTGACATTTTTGACACAAGATAAAAGACAATGTCAGTGCCATGCGTTTCACATACAAATTTACAAATAGGATGCCTTAAAGAATGGTTGAAGTATCGAGCAATATTTTCTTTGGTAGAGATGCCATTTTATCGTTTTTAAAGGAAACTGGTTTATATGCAAAATTGTAATTTATTTAAGTAACCTTTTGTAAGTAGCCCTAGCTACAATAATGTAGCTCCTTTGACATCTTCGATTAGGCGGAGCTACAATGCAGTCCCATTGCTCTTAACGGAGCAACACCGAAAGTGAAATCACACCGGGCGCATTTCAATCCATCAGACGTCAAATTTGGTATTAAGCTATTGCTTGTAGTAATTTGATTACCAATTCAGTTCAAATTTTCCGACATTTAGCATAATTTATTCGATTTTCGTGAAAATATAAATTTTTGAAAGATCTTGATCCTGAACTTTATAATGAAGTTCAGGATCAAAATTTTGAAAATGTTGATTTTCTTACAAATTTATATTTACCCTTGACTTTCGACCAAAATTTGTTTTATCTCAATGTAATTAAATGTGTTATTGGTATTTTCGGACCATCTTTAAGCTTTGTTTGAGTTGGAGAAAGAAATTTGATTTGCTCCATTACGAATAATGGGACCGCATTGTAGCTCCGCCTAATCAAAGATGTCAGAGCTACATTATAGTAGCTAAAGTAGCCCATGCGGGGCCCGGGTGGCGAATAGGCCCGCAGCAGAGCCTAGCTTGTCGTAAGAGGCGACTAAGGGTCTTGGGATTCTGACATCGGGTCAGTGCTCAGCCCACAGAGCGACCAAGTATGTATCCTAGGTGGCTGAATAGGGTGGCCATTGCCCGCGGGGGTTGTCAGGTCTATAATTCGGAAACCCTGACCGCCGACCATATTGGGCCAATGTGTGTGGAGAATGCCACGCTTCATGCACGAAAAAGACCCCTTTGTGGACCGCCAAGTAGTGTACCACATAGGCTAAATTTTCCGTCCCTACCCACCTCTCCCCTTTTTCTGTAGTTCTTCTAAATTTACCGGTCCTTTGTTTCCCACCCCATCTCCATCATCATTTCATGTTCATCGCCTGTAAATAACCTATATAGCGTTGCACGGGCGTAAAACACCAACTCATTCACTCACTCACTTTTTTTAAGTATTGTTTTGATTTACGTTATTTATTTATTTATCTATATCATCATAATTAGTTTTAATGTTGTAGTTTGCTCTTGATCACTAGTTTTATGTTTTAATGTGCTCTTTTTAGTCGGTGCTTTTATCTAGTCATACTTTTTGTTTTATCGACGGTCTTTTGACTTTGTTTTACACTGAATTTTTAGTTATATATCACAACTTGTTTATGTCCCGATTATGGCTGAAATATCGCCGACGGCAACAATCAATCAATATTCGGTAGAGAAAAGCGTTCCATCTGGTCTTATATTTCCATTCAATATTAATTAAGTTTTTGGATTCGTTACTGCAACAGGAGGCAATCCATCTCTTTCATAGTCTATTTCTCTCTGTCTATGTAAATCATCACCTATCCATTGTCCACATTACTCAACTATCTTGCAGTCTTTTCGAATATTAACTGCTGCAAAAACGCCTCGTCCTCTCTGTTTGTCTATAAAATTTCTGTATACTTGTGGACCAGGTGGCTTGTTAACATGGTCATACTCCACAAAATCTTCTGAACTTCTTGAAAATCTTTTTAACTTATACAGTAACCTCTAGGACTTCTTGAGGCTTTCGCACTTATTTGAATCGATATTTTCCTAAACGCCCGGATAAAGCCTGCTTCTGCTTGTGAACTTACATCTGGAGCAAGAAGGTGGTCCGTCCTAGCATTAATAAACTCTAAATAATTTTTCCTTATTTCTGTTGATGGTAAAAGACGTTCTGAATTCTCGTCCCGTGCGGGGCGCGGGTGGCGAATAGGCCCGCAGCAGAGCCTAGCTTGTCGTAAGAGGCGACTAAGGGTCTTGGGATTCTGACGTCGGGTCAGTGCTCAGCCAACAGAGCGACCAAGTGTGTACCCTAGATGGCTGAATAGGGTGGCCCTCGTCCACGGGGGTTGTCAGGTCTATAATACGGAAACCCTGACCGCTGACCATAGTGGGCCAACGTGTGTGGAGAGTGCCACGCTTCATGCACGTAAAAGACCCCTTTGTGGACCGCCAAGTAGTGCACCACATAGGCTAAATTTTCCGCCCCTACCCACCCCTTCCCTTTTTCTGTGGTTCTTCAAAATTTACCGGTCCTTTGTGTCCCACCTACCCCAAATTTTCATTTATCATGATCATTTCATGTTCATTTTATCATCCTTTTCATGTTCATCGCCTGTAAATAACCTATATAGCGTTGCACGGGCGTAAAATACCAACTCACTCACTCACTCACTTTCTGAATTCTCAATTAACTTCCTTCACGAAATCGTCCAAATAAGGAACGAGACTTCCTGTGTCCCTCGGGTGACTGGATGTACCTTATAACTGTCGATTTCGATGCATTTTAAGGAAATGTACTACAACGTTGACCCTATTACATAGTTTGTAGATCTTGATGTGTTTAACAATATGCAATTTAAATTCTCGAATTTCTTTTATAGTTTTCAAGATATTGAGCTAAACAGGTGCTAAATTAGCAAAAAATCCACAAAAAAGCAATAACTTGGGTCAGGTGTATCCTTAAAATCCTGACTACTCAAATTATTTTGTGGGGTAAAAATCGCATTCTTTTTTATTTAAATGCTAAACAAGGTCAAATTAAACTGATTTTGTGTTCTAGAGTTTATCAGTTATTCTGCATGTACCAATTCAGGACCATTGGGATCTTCAATTTCTTTGGTATGTTTTTGTCTTGTTTTGTCTTTTATTCTTGGATATATGAGATTGATCATCCCAGTTCAGTGATTTTGTTGTTACATGTACCTTTATATTTTATATGAATTTAAATACAAGTTAAGCACATGTACTTTCTGTATACGTCCTAAAAGAACAACTTTGCAAGAAAGTTAAGTTTCTCATAAAAATTGCTACTGACCCAAACACAACTGACATGTTGATAACATAGATACTTGAACAGGCTTCCCTTCAAAATTTCAATTCGAAAGACTTAGATTTGTTTGTTTGGGCCATTAGAATTGCTCGAGAGGCATCATATGGCTTTTATAATAAACACAATTATGAGTTCGATTTGAATTACAGGCCCAATATATTGTGCATCATGTATATATGGGACATTGAAATGAAATTCTTAATTGTTAGATAGTAGTGTAAACTGAGTGCACACCCCCTCACTCATTATTTTTTGAGGTTTTTGAGGGTCTTTTTGCCGCAGGTGGTACGACTCATGATACTAATGCCCTCGGGCAATGAGGGGCTACCCTGCGAGGCAAGATTATGATGTCATAATCGGCTTATCTATGTGACATCATTGAGGGGCTACCCTGCGGGCAAGATTGTGACATCATAATCGGACTATCTAAGTGACCTCATTGAGGGGACACCTTACGGGGAGGATTATGATGTCATAATCGGCTTACAGACTCGTTACGTCATTGAGGGGGGGATGCTGGAGGGCGAAAGAGTCATAATTCTTTTAATCTGCTTCGTACTGTTAGGTCAATGAGGGGGTGGCAGTAGTAGCCCAGATATTATTATTATTATTTTAGCTCTCTGACAATATCAACACAATCCGAGGCTAGATGATGATCCCTTAAATCCTTAGATCAATGTCGGATCAGTAGTCCGCATGATAATTGATTTAAGTACTTAAGGGATTATCTTTTTCAATTTAGGAATAAATTAAAGCAGCATAAAAGCATGTTTCAGATATTTAGTGGTCGACAACATGGATCAAGAGAGGGTGGATGGCGAAGACATTGTAATGTTTAGTATAACGGGCTACCTATTTCATAGACAGATCAATGGACAGTGTGGCATAAGAAACCATTCAAGAACTTTCTACAGAACCACACTGATACGAGACGACATCATTCCAAGTAATGATGAACACTATTCTATTTGGCCAGTGGGAACATGGCGACCTCCACATTTGTCAATAACAGTATTATTTTACTTTGAAGATAATGAAGAGTTCTTATTCTCGCACAGGAGGGGAGAAAACATTTCAAATATGGGTCAGGCCAAAAGGTGCTCAAGGAAAGAGGATATTTTTTGTAAGAAATAAATAGGGTTTAGCATATGAAGATATATTTAGGGTTAGGGTTAGTACAAAATTATTCAATTAGGGTTATAGTCGATGAAAACACCAAATAAGTGGTAGTGGTTAGTACAAAAATACATTTATGATAAGAGTTAAGACAAAAAACGTATATTAGGGTTAGGGTTAGTGTAAAACATATAATAAGGGTTAGGGTTAGTATAAAACACAAATATTAGGGTTAGGGGTTAGCATATAAAGATATATTTAGGGTTAGGGTTAGTACAAAATTATTCAATTAGGGTTTTAGTCGATGAAAACACCAAATAAGTGGTAGGGACTAGTACAAAAATACATTTATGATAAGGGTTAGTACAAAAACGTATTATTAGGGTTAGGGTTAGTGTAAAACATTTAGTTAGGGTTAGGGTTAGTATAAAATACACAATAAAGATTAGGGTTTAGCATATGAAGATACATTTAGGGTTAGGGTTGGTACAAAATTATACAATTAGGGTAAAGTTTCATACTAAAACGTATAATTAGAGATAGGATAAGTGTTAAACATATTATTTGGGTTAGGGTTACTATAAAACACACAATTAGGGTACGGGGTTAGCATATAAGATACATTTAGGGTAAGGGTTAATACTAAATTGTACAATTAAGTTTATAGTCGATGAAAACACAAAATTAGTGGTAGGGGTTAGTACAAAAAATACATTTATGATAAGGGTTAAGACAAAAAACGTATATTAGGGTTAGGGTTAGTGTAAAACATATAATAAGGGTTAGGGTTAGTATAAAACACACAATTAGGGTAAGGGGTTAGCATATAAAGATACATTTAGGGTTAGGGTTAGTACAAAATTATTCAATTAGGGTTATAGTCGATAAAAACACAAAATTAGTGGTAGGGGTTAGTACAAAAGATACATTTATGATAAGGGTTAAGACAAAAACGTATATTAGGGTTAGGGTTAGTGTAAAACATATAATAAGGGTTAGGGTTAGTATAAAACACACAATTAGGGTTAGGGGTTAGCATATAAAGATATATTTAGGGTTAGGGTTAGTACAAAATTATTCAATTAGGGTTATAGTCGATGAAAACACCAAATAAGTGGTAGGGGTTAGTACAAAAATACATTTATGATAAGGGTTAGTACAAAAACGTATAATTAGGGTTAGGGTTAGTGTAAAACATTTAATTAGGGTTAGGGTTAGTATAAAACACACAATTAAGGTTAGGGTTTAGCATATGACGATACATTTAGGGTTAGGGTTAGTATAAATTTATACAATTAGGGTAAGGTTTAATACAAAAACGTATAATTAGAGATACGATACATTTGTAAGTGTTACGCATATTATTTGTGTTAGGGTTACTAAAAAACACACAGTTAGGGTAAGGGTTAGTTCAAAATTATTCAATAAGGGTAAAGGTTAGTACAAAAACGTATAATTAGGGTAAGGATAAGTGTAAAACATATAATTAGGGTTAGGGTTAGCATAAAACACACAATTAGGGTTAGGGGTTAGCATATAAAGATACATTTAGGGTTAGGGTTAGTACAAACTAATACAATTAGGGCTATAGTCTATGAAAACACAAAATTAGAGTTAGGGGTTAGTACAAAAAATACATTTATGATAAGGGTTAGTACAAAATTGTATAATAAGGGTAAGGGTTAGTGTAAAAGATATAATAAGGGTTAGGGTTAGTATAAAACACATAATTAGGGTTAGGGTTTAGCATATAAAGATACATTTACTGTTAGGGTTAGTACAAAGTTATACAATTAGGGTAAGGGTTAATACAAAAACGTATAAGAAGGGTTAGGATTAGTGTAAAACATATTATTAGGGTTAGGGTTAGTGTAAAACACACAATTAGGGTTAGGGGTTAGCATATAAGATACATTTACGGTTAGGGTTAATACAAAATTATACAATTTGGGTTAGGGGTTAGCATATAACATACATTTACGGTTAGAGTTAGTACAAAATTATACAATAAGGGTTATAGTTGATGAAAACACAAAATTAATGGTAGGGGTTATTACAAAAATACATTTATGATAAGGGTTAGTACAAAAACGTTTAATTAGGGTTAGGGTTAGTGTTAAACATTTAATTAGGGTTAGGGTTAGTTTAAACACACACTTTAGGTTAGGGTTTAAGCATATGAAGATACATTTAGGATTAGGGTTAGTACAAAATTATACAATTAGGGTAAGTTTTCATACAAAAGCGTATAATTAGAGAAAGTATAAGTGTTAAACATATTATTTGGGTTAGGATTACTATAAAACACACAATTAGGGTAAGGGGTTAGCATATAAGATACATTTAGGGTTAGGGTTAGTACAAAATTGTACAATTAAGCTTATAGTCAATGAAAACACAAAATTAGTGGTAGGGGTTAGTACAAAAAATACATTTATGATAAGGGTTAAGACAAAAAACGTATATTAGGGTTAGGGTTAGTGTAAAACATATTATAAGGGTTAGGGTTAGTATAAAACACACAATTAGGGTTAGGGGTTAGAATATAAAGATACATTTAGGGTTAGGGTTAGTACAAAATTATTCAATTAGGGTTATAGTCGATTAAAACACAAAATAAGTGGTAGGGGTTAGTACAAAAAATACATTTATGATAAGGGTTAAGACAAAAAACGTACAATTAGGGTTAGGGTTATTGTAAAACATATAATAAGGGTTAGGGTTAGTATAAAACACAAATATTAGGGTTAGGGGTTAGCATATAAAGATATATTTAGGGTTAGGGTTAGTACAAAATTATTCAATTAGGGTTATAGTCGATGAAAACACCAAATAAGTGGTAGGGGCTAGTACAAAAATACATTTATGATAAGGGTTAGTACAAAAACGTATTATTAGGGTTAGGGTTAGTGTAAAACATTTAGTTAGGGTTAGGGTTAGTATAAAATACACAATAAAGATTAGGGTTTAGCATATGAAGATACATTTAGGGTTAGGGTTGGTACAAAATTATACAATTAGGGTAAAGTTTCATACTAAAACGTATAATTAGAGATAGGATAAGAGTTAAACATATTATTTGGGTTAGGGTTACTATAAAACACACAATTAGGGTACGGGGTTAGCATATAAGATACATTTAGGGTAAGGGTTAATACTAAATTGTACAATTAAGTTTATAGTCGATGAAAACACAAAATTAGTTGTAGGGGTTAGTACAAAAAATACATTTATGATAAGGGTTAAGACAAAAAACGTTTATTAGGGTTAGGGTTAGTGTAAAACATATAATAAGGGTTAGGGTTAGTATAAAACACACAATTAGGGTACGGGGTTAGCATATAAAGATACATTTAGGGTTAGGGTTAGTACAAAATTATTCAATTAGGGTTATAGTCGATAAAAACACAAAATTAGTGGTAGGGGTTAGTACAAAAGATACATTTATGATAAGGGTTAAGACAAAAACGTATATTAGGGTTAGGGTTAGTGTAAAACATATAATAAGGGTTAGGGTTAGTATAAAACACACAATTAGGGTTAGGGGTTAGCATATAAAGATATATTTAGGGTTAGGGTTAGTACAAAATTATTCAATTAGGGTTATAGTCGATGAAAACACCAAATAAGTGGTAGGGGTTAGTACAAAAATACATTTATGATAAGGGTTAGTACAAAAACGTATAATTAGGGTTAGGGTTAGTGTAAAACATTTAATTAGGGTTAGGGTTAGTATAAAACACACAATTAAGGTTAGGGTTTAGCATATGACGATACATTTAGGGTTAGGGTTAGTACAAATTTATACAATTAGGGTAAGGTTTAATACAAAAACGTATAATTAGAGATACGATACATTTGTAAGTGTTACGCATATTATTTGTGTTAGGGTTACTAAAAACACACAGTTAGGGTAAGGGTTAGTTCAAAATTATTCAATAAGGGTAAAGGTTAGTACAAAAACGTATAATTAGGGTAAGGATAAGTGTAAAACATATAATTAGGGTTAGGGTTAGCATAAAACACACAATTAGGGTTAGGGGTTAGCATATAAAGATACATTTAGGGTTAGGGTTAGTACAAACTAATACAATTAGGGCTATAGTCTATGAAAACACAAAATTAGAGTTAGGGGTTAGTACAGAAAATACATTTATGATAAGGGTTAGTACAAAATTGTATAATAAGGGTAAGGGTTAGTGTAAAAGATATAATAAGGGTTAGGGTTAGTATAAAACACATAATTAGGGTTAGGGTTTAGCATATAAAGATACATTTACTGTTAGGGTTAGTACAAAGTTATACAATTAGGGTAAGGGTTAATACAAAAACGTATAAGAAGGGTTAGGATTAGTGTAAAACATATTATTAGGGTTAGGGTTAGTGTAAAACACACAATTAGGGTTAGGGGTTAGCATATAAGATACATTTACGGTTAGGGTTAATACAAAATTATACAATTTGGGTTAGGGGTTAGCATATAACATACATTTACGGTTAGAGTTAGTACAAAATTATACAATAAGGGTTATAGTTGATGAAAACACAAAATTAATGGTAGGGGTTATTACAAAAATACATTTATGATAAGGGTTAGTACAAAAACGTTTAATTAGGGTTAGGGTTAGTGTTAAACATTTAATTAGGGTTAGGGTTAGTTTAAACACACACTTTAGGTTAGGGTTTAAGCATATGAAGATACATTTAGGATTAGGGTTAGTACAAAATTATACAATTAGGGTAAGTTTTCATACAAAAGCGTTTAATTAGAGAAAGTATAAGTGTTAAACATATTATTTGGGTTAGGATTACTATAAAACACACAATTAGGGTAAGGGGTTAGCATATAAGATACATTTAGGGTTAGGGTTAGTACAAAATTGTACAATTAAGCTTATAGTCAATGAAAACACAAAATTAGTGGTAGGGGTTAGTACAAAAAATACATTTATGATAAGGGTTAAGACAAAAAACGTATATTAGGGTTAGGGTTAGTGTAAAAAATATTATAAGGGTTAGGGTTAGTATAAAACACACAATTAGGGTTAGGGGTTAGAATATAAAGATACATTTAGGGTTAGGGTTAGTACAAAATTATTCAATTAGGGTTATAGTCGATTAAAACACAAAATAAGTGGTAGGGGTTAGTACAAAAAATACATTTATGATAAGGGTTAAGACAAAAAACGTACAATTAGGGTTAGGGTTATTGTAAAACATATAATAAGGGTTAGGGTTAGTATAAAACACAAATATTAGGGTTAGGGGTTAGCATATAAAGATATATTTAGGGTTAGGGTTAGTACAAAATTATTCAATTAGGGTTATAGTCGATGAAAACACCAAATAAGTGGTAGGGGCTAGTACAAAAATACATTTATGATAAGGGTTAGTACAAAAACGTATTATTAGGGTTAGGGTTAGTGTAAAACATTTAGTTAGGGTTAGGGTTAGTATAAAATACACAATAAAGATTAGGGTTTAGCATATGAAGATGCATTTAGGGTTAGGGTTGGTACAAAATTATACAATTAGGGTAAAGTTTCATACTAAAACGTATAATTAGAGATAGGATAAGAGTTAAACATATTATTTGGGTTAGGGTTACTATAAAACACACAATTAGGGTACGGGGTTAGCATATAAGATACATTTAGGGTAAGGGTTAATACTAAATTGTACAATTAAGTTTATAGTCGATGAAAACACAAAATTAGTTGTAGGGGTTAGTACAAAAAATACATTTATGATAAGGGTTAAGACAAAAAACGTATATTAGGGTTAGGGTTAGTGTAAAACATATAATAAGGGTTAGGGTTAGTATAAAACACACAATTAGGGTACGGGGTTAGCATATAAAGATACATTTAGGGTTAGGGTTAGTACAAAATTATTCAATTAGGGTTATAGTCGATAAAAACACAAAATTAGTGGTAGGGGTTAGTACAAAAGATACATTTATGATAAGGGTTCAGACAAAAACGTATATTAGGGTTAGGGTAAAACATATAATAAGGGTTAGGGTTAGTATAAAACACACAATTAGGGTTAGGGGTTAGCATATAAAGATATATTTAGGGTTAGGGTTAGTACAAAATTATTCAATTAGGGTTATAGTCGATGAAAACACCAAATAAGTGGTAGGAGTTAGTACAAAAATACATTTATGATAAGGGTTAGTACAAAAACGTATAATTAGGGTTAGGGTTAGTGTAAAACATTTAATTAGGGTTAGGGTTAGTGTAAAACACACAATTAAGGTTAGGGTTTAGCATATGACGATACATTTAGGGTTAGGGTTAGTACAAATTTATACAATTAGGGTAAGGTTTAATACAAAAACGTATAATTAGAGATACGATAAGTGTTACGCATATTATTTGTGTTAGGGTTACTAAAATACACACAGTTAGGGTAAGGGTTAGTTCAAAATTATTCAATAAGGGTAAAGGTTAGTACAAAAACGTATAATTAGGGTAAGGATAAGTGTAAAACATATAATTAGGGTTAGGGTTAGCATAAAACACACAATTAGGGTTAGGGGTTAGCATATAAAGATACATTTAGGGTTAGGGTTAGTACAAACTAATACAATTAGGGCTATAGTCTATGAAAACACAAAATTAGAGTTAGGGGTTAGTACAAAAATTACATTTATTATAAGGGTTAGTACAAAATTGTATAATAAGGGTAAGGGTTAGTGTAAAAGATATAATAAGGGTTAGGGTTAGTATAAAACTATGCATATAAAGATGAGTTTTACAAAAATACAAAATAGCAATGTCAATGCAAACCAAATGGTAAATTTAGTTAAATATGAAAAGAAAAGTGGAGGTCAGTTTTAAAAATATCAATGCTATGAGATGGATAAATCTAGAGGGGTTCGAAAATCTGACAAAAATACCAAACATAACTAGCGAACATCCATTAAATCCTTAAATCACTACGACAGTAACCATCTTTTTTCTGCTAGGATTGCAAGTCTTCGTTCATTATAGTCCCAAATGCACTCGCAACCTTTTGGTATTGACATTTTTGACACAAGATAAAAGACAATGTCAGTGCCATGCGTTTCACATACAAATTTACAAATAGGATGCCTTAAAGAATGGTTGAAGTATCGAGCAATATTTTCTTTGGTAGAGATGCCATTTTATCGTTTTTAAAGGAAACTGGTTTATATGCAAAATTGTAATTTATTTAAGTAACCTTTTGTAAGTAGCCCTAGCTACAATAATGTAGCTCCTTTGACATCTTCGATTAGGCGGAGCTACAATGCAGTCCCATTGCTCTTAACGGAGCAACACCGAAAGTGAAATCACACCGGGCGCATTTCAATCCATCAGACGTCAAATTTGGTATTAAGCTATTGCTTGTAGTAATTTGATTACCAATTCAGTTCAAATTTTCCGACATTTAGCATAATTTATTCGATTTTCGTGAAAATATAAATTTTTGAAAGATCTTGATCCTGAACTTTATAATGAAGTTCAGGATCAAAATTTTGAAAATGTTGGTTTTCTTACAAATTTATATTTACCCTTGACTTTCGACCAAAATTTGTTTTATCTCAATGTAATTAAATGTGTTATTGGTATTTTCGGACCATCTTTAAGCTTTGTTTGAGTTGGAGAAAGAAATTTGATTTGCTCCATTACGAATAATGGGACCGCATTGTAGCTCCGCCTAATCAAAGATGTCAGAGCTACATTATTGTAGCTAAAGTAGCCCATGCGGGGCCCGGGTGGCGAATAGGCCCGCAGCAGAGCCTAGCTTGTCGTAAGAGGCGACTAAGGGTCTTGGGATTCTGACATCGGGTCAGTGCTCAGCCCACAGAGCGACCAAGTATGTATCCTAGGTGGCTGAATAGGGTGGCCATTGCCCGCGGGGGTTGTCAGGTCTATAATTCGGAAACCCTGACCGCCGACCATATTGGGCCAATGTGTGTGGAGAATGCCACGCTTCATGCACGAAAAAGACCCCTTTGTGGACCGCCAAGTAGTGTACCACATAGGCTAAATTTTCCGTCCCTACCCACCTCTCCCCTTTTTCTGTAGTTCTTCTAAATTTACCGGTCCTTTGTTTCCCACCCCATCTCCATGTTTCATTTATCATCATCATTTCATGTTCATCGCCTGTAAATAACCTATATAGCGTTGCACGGGCGTAAAACACCAACTCATTCACTCACTCACTTTTTTTAAGTATTGTTTTGATTTACGTTATTTATTTATTTATCTATATCATCATAATTAGTTTTAATGTTGTAGTTTGCTCTTGATCACTAGTTTTATGTTTTAATGTGCTCTTTTTAGTCGGTGCTTTTATCTAGTCATACTTTTTGTTTTATCGACGGTCTTTTGACTTTGTTTTACACTGAATTTTTAGTTATATATCACAACTTGTTTATGTCCCGATTATGGCTGAAATATCGCCGACGGCAACAATCAATCAATATTCGGTAGAGAAAAGCGTTCCATCTGGTCTTATATTTCCATTCAATATTAATTAAGTTTTTGGATTCGTTACTGCAACAGGAGGCAATCCATCTCTTTCATAGTCTATTTCTCTCTGTCTATGTAAATCATCACCTATCCATTGTCCACATTACTCAACTATCTTGCAGTCTTTTCGAATATTAACTGCTGCAAAAACGCCTCGTCCTCTCTGTTTGTCTATAAAATTTCTGTATACTTGTGGACCAGGTGGCTTGTTAACATGGTCATACTCCACAAAATCTTCTGAACTTCTTGAAAATCTTTTTAACTTATACAGTAACCTCTAGGACTTCTTGAGGCTTTCGCACTTATTTGAATCGATATTTTCCTAAACGCCCGGATAAAGCCTGCTTCTGCTTGTGAACTTACATCTGGAGCAAGAAGGTGGTCCGTCCTAGCATTAATAAACTCTAAATAATTTTTCCTTATTTCTGTTGATGGTAAAAGACGTTCTGAATTCTCGTCCCGTGCGGGGCGCGGGTGGCGAATAGGCCCGCAGCAGAGCCTAGCTTGTCGTAAGAGGCGACTAAGGGTCTTGGGATTCTGACGTCGGGTCAGTGCTCAGCCAACAGAGCGACCAAGTGTGTACCCTAGATGGCTGAATAGGGTGGCCCTCGTCCACGGGGGTTGTCAGGTCTATAATACGGAAACCCTGACCGCTGACCATAGTGGGCCAACGTGTGTGGAGAGTGCCACGCTTCATGCACGTAAAAGACCCCTTTGTGGACCGCCAAGTAGTGCACCACATAGGCTAAATTTTCCGCCCCTACCCACCCCTTCCCTTTTTCTGTGGTTCTTCAAAATTTACCGGTCCTTTGTGTCCCACCTACCCCAAATTTTCATTTATCATGATCATTTCATGTTCATTTTATCATCCTTTTCATGTTCATCGCCTGTAAATAACCTATATAGCGTTGCACGGGCGTAAAATACCAACTCACTCACTCACTCACTTTCTGAATTCTCAATTAACTTCCTTCACGAAATCGTCCAAATAAGGAACGAGACTTCCTGTGTCCCTCGGGTGACTGGATGTACCTTATAACTGTCGATTTCGATGCATTTTAAGGAAATGTACTACAACGTTGACCCTATTACATAGTTTGTAGATCTTGATGTGTTTAACAATATGCAATTTAAATTCTCGAATTTCTTTTATAGTTTTCAAGATATTGAGCTAAACAGGTGCTAAATTAGCAAAAAATCCACAAAAAAGCAATAACTTGGGTCAGGTGTATCCTTAAAATCCTGACTACTCAAATTATTTTGTGGGGTAAAAATCGCATTCTTTTTTATTTAAATGCTAAACAAGGTCAAATTAAACTGATTTTGTGTTCTAGAGTTTATCAGTTATTCTGCATGTACCAATTCAGGACCATTGGGATCTTCAATTTCTTTGGTATGTTTTTGTCTTGTTTTGTCTTTTATTCTTGGATATATGAGATTGATCATCCCAGTTCAGTGATTTTGTTGTTACATGTACCTTTATATTTTATATGAATTTAAATACAAGTTAAGCACATGTACTTTCTGTATACGTCCTAAAAGAACAACTTTGCAAGAAAGTTAAGTTTCTCATAAAAATTGCTACTGACCCAAACACAACTGACATGTTGATAACATAGATACTTGAACAGGCTTCCCTTCAAAATTTCAATTCGAAAGACTTAGATTTGTTTGTTTGGGCCATTAGAATTGCTCGAGAGGCATCATATGGCTTTTATAATAAACACAATTATGAGTTCGATTTGAATTACAGGCCTAATATATTGTGCATCATGTATATATGGGACATTGAAATGAAATTCTTAATTGTTAGATAGTAGTGTAAACTGAGTGCACACCCCCTCACTCATTATTTTTTGAGGTTTTTGAGGGTCTTTTTGCCGCAGGCGGTACGACTCATGATACTAATGCCCTCGGGCAATGAGGGGCTACCCTGCGAGGCAAGATTATGATGTCATAATCGGCTTATCTATGTGACATCATTGAGGGGCTACCCTGCGGGCAAGATTGTGACATCATAATCGGACTATCTAAGTGACCTCATTGAGGGGACACCTTACGGGGAGGATTATGATGTCATAATCGGCTTACAGACTCGTTACGTCATTGAGGGGGGGGGGGATGCTGGAGGGCGAAAGAGTCATAATTCTTTTAATCTGCTTCGTACTGTTAGGTCAATGAGGGGGTGGCAGTAGTAGCCCAGATATTATTATTATTATTTTAGCTCTCTGACAATATCAACACAATCCGAGGCTAGATGATGATCCCTTAAATCCTTAGATCAATGTCGGATCAGTAGTCCGCATGATAATTGATTTAAGTACTTAAGGGATTATCTTTTTCAATTTAGGAATAAATTAAAGCAGCATAAAAGCATGTTTCAGATATTTAGTGGTCGACAACATGGATCAAGAGAGGGTGGATGGCGAAGACATTGTAATGTTTAGTATAACGGGCTACCTATTTCATAGACAGATCAATGGACAGTGTGGCATAAGAAACCATTCAAGAACTTTCTACAGAACCACACTGATACGAGACGACATCATTCCAAGTAATGATGAACACTATTCTATTTGGCCAGTGGGAACATGGCGACCTCCACATTTGTCAATAACAGTATTATTTTACTTTGAAGATAATGAAGAGTTCTTATTCTCGCACAGGAGGGGAGAAAACATTTCAAATATGGGTCAGGCCAAAAGGTGCTCAAGGAAAGAGGATATTTTTTGTAAGAAATAAATATCAAGATATGAACATAATTTTATTTTTGTTCATATGTAATGATGAGTTCTATGAGATACTGCAGAGATTGAAGCATATTATTATTTGCTATTTCTAAAAACTAAAAAAACGTATCCTAATCTTGTATGTTATGTTGACCAAAGGGAATTTTTTTTCTTCTGTAATCTTTAAAAGAATGAATAAAAATTTACCAGAATTGCTGAACATAATATTTGAAACAAGTATCTGACATACAGCAAGTTTTAAATTTATCCTTGAAAATATATAAAATTGTGGATCAAAACAAAATTTAGTGTTATAAATGTCAAAAAAAAATTGTTTTCTAAATATACTGAGTGTGATAACTCTGAACCATTATTCTATGTTATGAACCTTATCTTAGTTTTACCAAGTAAATTTTAAGAAAAGTTTACTTTACATTTCATTGATATTACTAAAATTATTCTCAAATTTAAAGTACGTTAGTTTGACCACATGACTCATTTTATTAGTTTGTCATTTCAGATCATTGCAAAAGAAAAGAATATGGTATACAATGACCCATTCACAATAATGAAGCTATTGGAACATCTGTTGAAAACAAAAAGTCATCTTAATGATACACATGTCATTGATCTACCAGAAGACTTCATTTCCTGTACGTTATATTGACATATTAAGCTTCAGAATTTCTTGTTTCCTCCTTTATATCTCTCTTATATTCTTTTCAAAAGCTTACTTCTACCAACAGTTTTGTTTTTCTAAATGGGCAATAAAGTATTTTTACATGTGATATGGTCAATATGATCTCAGCAAGTATGTTATTTTGACAAAATGTCAAATAACTTACTGAAAAAAATGATAAAATCATTTGTAACATTTGAACACAATACATTTGCCCTAATCTGTTTATTTGATGATGAATTTTATCAATCATGTTTAACAAGTGTACATGTTCATGTTTGTTCATCCAAAAATTATTAAACCCTAAGACATTAAAATTACTATAGGATTAAACACATAATTATGGTCGTTTATTGATGTTCATCTTTACAACAGTTTTATATCTAACATCTCCATGTTACACGGCAGCCATATTTGCCAGATCGGTTCATACCACTAGAGGTGTTCATCGAAGTATGAACGATCTGGGGATGACGTTCTAAACCTATCAGAAAGCAGTATACTAATGAACGATCATAAGATTAGAATTATTATGTATGTTAAAAAGCAGTTTTTGGTTATTTAAAATTTTGTCTGTTTTCAGGATATTGTAAATGTCCTTGGATTTTGAGTAGCGAATAATGGATACAACTTTGGTTCCCTTTGTCCTCCATGCATTAAACATAAAGAATAAAAAGATATTGAATATATGCCGAAAAGACACTTGCCCACATCTTGTATAGTTTATTCACCAGCCCAGTTGTCACACTTCGGTGTGACTGGAACATCATTGTTTTTCATGACTTGTCGTATATGTAAATTATCTGTTCACAAATTGTTTAAATCGTTCAAAAATAAGGTGTTTTTCTATTTCGAGGTGTAGTTAACCCTTACCCTAATTTGGCATGGTTGTTCCGGAAAGGCAGGGAGTACCAAAGGGGCATTCAATAATCCAACAAGACGAAGACAAAATCAGTACACAGCAAAGACAAACACAAAACAAAAACACACAACACATCCAAACCACCGCGGACATAGCGAGCCTCCACGTAAATAAAGGTAATAACAAAACTACCGAACTTGAAAGTTCAATCTCAAATGTCCAAAGAAAAAGACAAAACCAAGCAGTCATACCGGAGAAGTGGAGGATCGCAATCGTCGTGACTTGGTACAGGCATTTCAAACGAAATGGTGGGTTGAACCAGGTTTGATGGCGCCAAACCTCCCGCTTCCATTGCGATCTAATAATCCGGTAATGACAAAAAACACAACATAGTTGTGAGACACAATAAGGATAATAAGGTGATCATCTCCGTACAACATATCAGCCAAAAACTAATTAAAATTAAGAAGTGGAGCAGTCGCAAACGACAGCTAATCCCCTCGCCCGTCATTGATTTGAAGTATTTTTATGTATATTTAGTAGATTTCTGCAAATAATCCATGCTAAACATATAGGTCAAGGTGATTTAATTTTGTATGGATGCTGGGTACTATCCACGCTGCACCCACTAACCCAATATCATCTCTCCATCACTTGCAGTTGCTGAGATATGGACCTTAACCAAAAATTTAACCCAAGTCATCCATGCGGAAAATGTAGGTCAAGGTGACCTAATTTTGGTACGGATGCTGGTTACTATCCACTATGTACCCACTGACCCAATATCATCTCTCCATCACTTCCAGTTGCTGAGATATGGACCTTAACCAAAACTTTAACCAGAGTCATTCATGCGAAAAATGTAGGTCAAAGTGACCTAATATTGATACAGATGCTGGTTACTATCCATGATGTACCCACTGACCCAATATCATCTCTCCATCACTTGCAGTTACTGAGATATGGACTTAAAACCAAAACTTTAACCCAAGTCATTCATGCAGAAAATGTAGGTCAAGGTGACCTAATTTTGATACGGATGCTGGTTACTATCCATGATGTACCCACTGACCCAATATCATCTCTCTATCACTTGCAGTTGCTGAGATATGGACCTTAACCAAAACTTTAACCTGATTCATTCATGCAGACAATATAGGTCAAGGACACATTATTTTGGTACTGATGCTGGTTACTTTCCACGATGTACCCACTGACCCAATATCATCTCTCTATCACTTGCAGTTGCTGAGATATGGACCTTAACCAAAACTTTAACCTGATTCATTCATGCAGAAAATATAGGTCAAGGACACATTATTTTGGTACTGATGCTGGTTACTTTCCACGATGTACCCACTGACCCAATATCATCTCTCTATCACTTGCAGTTGCTGAGATATGGACCTTAACCAAAACTTTAACCAGAGTCATTCATGCGAAAAATGTAGGTCAAAGTGACCTAATATTGATACAGATGCTGGTTACTATCCATGATGTACCCACTGACCCAATATCATCTCTCTATCACTTGCAGTTGCTGAGATATGGACCTTAACCAAAACTTTAACCTGATTCATTCATGCAGAAAATATAGGTCAAGGACACATTATTTTGGTACTGATGCTGGTTACTTTCCACGATGTACCCACTGACCCAATATCATCTCTATCACTTGCAGTTGCTGAGATATGGACCTTAACCAAAACTTTAACCAGTCATTCATGCGAAAAATGTAGGTCAAAGTGACCTAATATTGATACAGATGCTGGTTACTATCCATGATGTACCCACTGACCCAATATCATCTCTCCATCACTTGCAGTTGCTGAGATATGGACTTAAAATCAAAACTTTAACCCAAGTCATTCATGCAGAAAATGTAGGTCAAGGTGACCTAATTTTGATACGGATGCTGGTTACTATCCATGATGTACCCACTGACCCAATATCATCTCTCTATCACTTGCAGTTGCTGAGATATGGACCTTAACCAAAACTTTAACCTGATTCATTCATGCAGACAATATAGGTCAAGGACACATTATTTTGGTACTGATGCTGGTTACTTTCCACGATGTACCCACTGACCCAATATCATCTCTCTATCACTTGCAGTTGCTGAGATATGGACCTTAACCAAAACTTTAACCTGAGTCATTCATGCGGAAAATATAGGTCAAGGTCATAAAATTTTGGTACTGATGCTGACTCCCATCAAAGATGTATCTACTGACCAAAGATCATCCCTCTATGATGTTTAGTTTCTAAGTTATTGACAAAACAAAAACCATTAATTACGTACGTACGTACGAACGAACCAAACGCTATATCCCCTCCCCAACTCCGTTGGGCTCGGGGATAACAAGCACTTACCATATCTTTCAACTCAATTTTGAATTTTCCCACCAGTGGCTGATATCGAAGAGAACGTATGAGGCATATTTTCTTATAGCCCTGGTCCAAAAGTCGGTCACGTAGAAATCGTGAGTGAAAGTGAACTCAGGTGCTCCGGAAGAGTAAGCAGTTCCTGCTTGCGGCAGCACACCCGTCGCTATAGCCCGCCAGATTATCTTTGGTTTATTTAGTTCTACATTGTTTGGTTTTATGTATTTTGGCCCTTCATTATTTTTGGCGAACGCAACTGATGAGACTTTAAGAGTCAAAACATGTGTCTTATGTAAAGTAGCTGAAATGGATTGGTTTTCAATCAATGAGCAAAACTATTAACAACATATTTTATTGTGTTAATTCCATCTTCTGGAATGACTCCAAATCCATCAAAATCCATCTTCTAAAAAATAAAAAAAAAACATAATATATTACTTTATATTTTATAAGCATCTTTTACATTTACTTTTCGGTCCATTTGTACATCTAGAGAGTGTGTTTGTCAGCTACAGACGAACCGCTCGTCATTAAAATCATTTGATTGAGTGAGTGATTGTTGTTTTAATGTCCTACCAACACTATATATAGGTTATATGAGGATGATGACATTAACATGAGCTTTAAAATATTTCAAGAGGTAAGTGTTAGTTATTCCCCTGAGGGCGTATGCCCGATGGGGAATAACTGATTTATACCACGGGACTGTAGAGGGTGCTAAATGAAAGTTTATGATAATTAAAGAGGGGGTCTTTCAGGAATTTAACCTTATCAAATGATCAAACATGATTAATACACGGTATCTGGTTACATTTTATGACATAGTGGTATAAATATAAATGCCGAAGTTACCGTGAATTTAGAATCTCCCAGTATATATGGCCATTTCGACATATTATGTCTCATCAGTTCAGATCAAGCCAAAGCATTTGGAAAACAAAAACTGAAAACCGTGAATTCATAATGAAAAAATAGTAAAGATTTCTCATAATGGAAACATGTTCATGTTGTATTACCTGAAAACGAATAACACACTGCACGACCAACCATGGTGGGATTTGGGGCCTGTAACCTTGTTACAACATCTGAAAGGATGATCTGGTGTCTTATCTCCCCATGCTTCCAGACTGACTTATATCTCTGGTAATAACATACCCATGGCCAATCCACCACCTAAAAAGAATAACAACTTTGAAAAATTGTAAACATAATTACATGTATGTCTAACTAGATGGAAATAATTCCTTACATTACAGTTTGTAGGGGGTATTAACAGTATCTGAGTCCAATCAACTTTACAAAAATTGTTTAAAAAATTCTAGATACATACATTAAATTTGCATTTGGTAAAATCCGAATTCATTTAACATAATTTATCTTTAATTACTGTGATATATCCTGTATTCTTTCATATTGAAAATATGGTTGAATTTATTTATCGTTTACCCAAGTATCGTAGTACACTTTAAAGTTGAACAAATGAAATGGATCAACAAACAAACAAAAAACAAACTATAAACTCTGCAACAAAATATCAGGGAGAAACATTGATTTGCTGTCTACTAAAACAAAGGTAAACAAGTGCATAACTCCCCCCTATGTATCTGTAAATAGCAAGTCAATTATACAAAAGAAACAAAACACTTTGTACTTACAACAGCAGGAAGTAGATTGCATCCAAATTTCACCAGGAGATATTCTCCTGTTATATACCTTTCAATTATATATATATTCCTCTTTATTTCATTCGTATCAAAATTTTGTAAAACATGTATAGAGGACAAAAAATAAAACGACAGTAAAACTAGTATGCCTGATGCTTATCCCTATATTAAAAAAAAAAACTTTTTCAGCAGAGAAAGTTACACTATTTTATATATCAGCATCAGTAATTAGCTGGCATATATATCAATGAGAAATGACAAAATTTTGCAAAAAGGGTGCAAAAAAGCCACAGAATAGAAAACATACCTCAAGTGGAATATCAAATAATTGATTGTTGCTGAGAAATGTGGAAAATTTTGCCCTGCCAAGTAAGTGACAGATGGATGCCACACAAATCTATGCTTGGTGCACTTACTCGCTTTCTCTGTCTGGTTCAGGTGTTACCGGGATAAAATGATTGGGTCTCCATCTAGCTGCTGGAACCTCTTTCCCCCTAGTATTTGTCCACATAATGAAGTATCCTGAAAATATGTCATAAGAAAGTAATGAGAATACTGTTCATTTATTTCTTATCAATATAAGGTTAGGGCTGTTCCAGATTTGAATGCAAGCCTCGCATACTGGAACATCCCTTATTTCAGTAGTACCTTTTTATAAATAAATGCAAAACTAAATAATTAATACTATTATACCTTTCAAACATTTTCCTATGTAAATTTAGCCCAATAAAACTTCTATTTCATCCAATAATCAACAGAAGTACTATTCACTGGTCAAATTAAGCATGATTTATATATTGAGACATTATAAATTTAAAGAAATCTCATATTTAAAAAAAAATTCAAATGGTATAATAAAACAATTATTTAACAGAAATTTCTGGAAATAGTTGTTTTATTTGACACTTGACAAAAATGTTAGTAAGATATGATCAACTATATATTGTGGCAATTAATTTAAATGATGCTATACATACTTTTAGGTGATAGAATTTTCCTTGGCTCCACAGCCCTGTGAAGTAACTTCCTGACCGTGAATCCTCCATACTGTGGGTAGACGGACATGACCTTAGCCCCTAAAATCGAGGCCACAGCGTGAATATGCCACATGGTACTAAAGATACCATTTTTTACTGTGTTCATTACTTCTTTCCTGAAATGAAAATAAAAATATTCTAAATTTATGAAGTACTTAAATAAAGAAAATAAAAGAGCAGAAAAAGTTCATCGGCCAATGTGCTAGTTTTTGAGATATAAGGCATTGAAAATTTGGCGGGAAAACACAATTCTCTAGATTCTTCATATGTTTAACACTGTCGGCTAATATTCAAACCAAACTATGAAAAATATAAGAATTGTATGAAATTTTCAAAAATGACATTTGAAACTATATAAAATTAAAATATAAAAAGAAAAATGGGGGTCAATGGGCAAAATATTTATTAACATATGAATGGATAAAACCAGAGGATTTCGAAAGATGAAGAAGTCCTTTTCTATGTCAGTATTTTCAGTATCTTCTGATGAGCCATTGTCTGATGAGTTATCTATTTCTTTGGTGTCATCTTCTGTTGTTTGTGACGTTTCTATCAAGTCATTTTCTGTTGTTTGAGATGATGGAATTTCTTCTTCAGTTGTTGTTATTTGGGAAGGTCTGAGGTTTTCATCGTCAAATTTTCTATCTTCAATGGTTTTTCTTTTTCTAAGTTCTTTCCTTTTTTTGTCTGACATTTTTTGTCTAGATTCCCTCTTTTTAAGTTTCCAATATTCTCTTTTGTCTTTTATTTCTTTTGCTTTTTGAATTTGTTGCGATCTTGTAAGTGGTTTCAAATCGGCTGGCCCTAAAAATGCCAACTGTTTTTTCTTCTCTTGAAAACGCCTGTGTCTTATCCTGGCTTGTTCTTTGCGTCTTTCTTTTTTTTCTTCAGTTTCATTCATTCTGCTGATTTTTTGTCGTAATCTTTCATGAGCTTTATATTCTTCAACCCCTTTTTTCCCATATTTTGATTCCATCTGAGCCAGATACGTCTGATATTTTGACTGAAATTCTTTATTTTCACCTGTGTTTTCAGTATTTTCTTCAGAATCAGACATCCCAGAAGATTTCTGTGAATTCGCTGTAAAAATAATTGATAGTTATTATACTGTGTGTTAAAATAGAAATTCCCCTCCTACGTCCTATTGCCGATTTTTGACAATAATTATTTGTTTCTTTTTATACTTGTGTTCCCGACAATGAATATCTGAACCATACATGAAGATGAAAATCAACGATAAATACCGTAAATTGGGATATTTTGGATGTAGTTTTATTTTGGCTTATTTTGCGCCTCTCCCGCATGCGCCAAATTCAAACACATCAAAATAAATATTTATTTTACTTTAAAACTGGAGCGTTAAAAGAACATATTATTTCTTTGTTAACTATTACGGTCGTATGCATAAATATTTATTGATATTTTTTTTTTAATTATATCAAATATTTTGATAAAAATGAAAAAATTCAACAAAACAATTACAGCTTGGGTTAATAAAATAAAAAATAAAACCTACACGTTTTGTCATAAAACCGCCAAAATATCCCGACACCAAAATATCCAAATTTACGGTATACCCCTAGCCAGGGAAGGGGGGGGGTTCGAGGGGTTCGGACGAACCCCCCCCTTGAAAACGGA